>VWPU01011655.1:32728-44066 GCA_013398955.1 Callaeas wilsoni | reverse complement strand
CTCCTCCTTCTCCTCCTCCTGCCTGCGCAACTTCTCCAAAATCACGCCCGTGGGTGCGCGGGGAGGAGCGGCGGGTGCCGCGGCCAGGCATCGCCTCCCGCCGCTCGTGGCTCCTGCCCCACGGGCGACAAAACGTACACGGCAGGGGCACGGCGGCGTTAAGCGCTCGGTCCGCGCTCTGGGGAAAGGATATTAAAAAAAAATGTAGGATGGATTTCAAAATGGGCGGTAATGGGATGATATGGGGTCCCTTGCGTAGCCGGTCACAGGCGAGAAGCAGGAGGAGAATTTACCCTTCCGAAGTTGGGGCAGAAATTCCTCCCGCTGTCGCCTGGCTCCCTGGCGAAGTCCGCCAGGCGGATGGACTGTCACCTGCGTCTCCCGTAATGGCTTTTTCTGGATGAGACTGTCGCGGGGCGTGGGTCATCTGCGCCGGCGTCGCAGCGTTCTGGTTGTACGTGGCGGTGGGTGCCAGGGTGAAGTGTCGTGCTCCAGAAGTTCTGCATCCCTCCGGGGAGATGCTGCAGGGTGCAAGCGCCCTGGGCGGGAGTTGCAGGGCAGTTATTCTCCTTCTCTCATTTCACCCCCCACATATCTCTTTTTTGAGAGATTGGTTCGGCTTTGGTTTATTTACTGTCGTTGAGGGTAGGTTTTTTGCATATTCTCCATGAGAAATTTATTTTTTTTAAAGAAAAATTATTCAAATGCGGGATTCAAAGTATATATATTGTCTAATGGGGATGTGTTGTTAAAGAGGAAAGAGTATCTGGTTGCCCATTAATTCTTCAGGTATTTTCCATTTAGACTTGATGAGGAAATGTTCTTCTTTTTTCTAAGTAACCTTTCATGTCATTTATCATTAGCAAATCGGCTTAGCATTCAAAGTAAAGATTTCCTCACAAATACGCTACTGATTACTAATGTTATGCCTGAAATACTCCATAGGACAGAAATCAGCACACCTCTGTTTTTTTAATATGTAAATTTGGAAAAGCCTTTCCTTCCATTTCATGACTCTGTGAGTGGCCATGGTTAATCAGATGTAGCTACAGTACCTAGCAGAGGAGGCTGCTGATAGCCAGGGTGGTTTCCTGCACCACTCTACTAGAGCAACCTGATCAATTAATGCATCCTCACTATTTTGTCCTTGGCATCTCTGATGAATTTTATAGTATTTCTGTGAGGAGCTCCAATAGGGAGGAGCTGAAGTCTCTTTCACTTTCAGAGATGATTGAAGCCAAATTTGAAGAGGGGATAACTGTTTGAGTTGACTGGAGAGTGATGCTGAGTTCCTGTGTATACATTAAATTCTGGAGGCGATCCAGTAGCCAGAGCTATCTGGGTCAGACTGGAAATCACCTCAGTGATGGGTTTTGCAGGGTCCTGATCATTTCCTACCAAAAAAAAGCAAATGATAAGCTTTTGCAACGTGCACTGATTGCATTGTAGGCATGGACTGGAGAATGGAGCTGGTCATGTAGCGGGCATGGCATGTGCAATCAGTAGGTCACACTGAGCACCCTACAACTTCAGGATGCTTGAGTTCACTGTGTAGAGCCTGCAGCAGTATGAGTTACAGGGGAAAAAAATGCATTTAGATGTAACAAAGGCTGCTGGCTCATCTCCTGCATGAGGAACTAATTTTTTTTTAAAAATCTGGCTCCTGTTTCTGCCTCTGACACAAACTGCCAGTGTAGCTGTGGGCAAATCATTTCATGTTTCCCTCTCTCCTCTCTCCTCATCTCTGCCTGACCTGCCAGGGTCCCATCTGTACAGGGCTGTCCGTTCAGACCCCAGCTCAAACCCCTTACTTTCCACCAGCTGCCTTGCGCACAGCAGTCTGAAACCCAACGTAGGTGGTACCTCTCCGCTCCGAGGGGGTACAGTTTGACATTCAAATGCTGCTGCTGAAGCCAGTCATACAGATGTAGCAGCCTCACAGCAACTCATCAATCTCTAATCCTACCCCTCTTCTAATCCAGTCATTCTCTGCTGCTAATCGAACCGCGCGGCATCGTTCGAGCGGTGTTTGGCTGCGTGCTCACCCTCGTGTCCGCCAGCCTACGTCAAGCCAGGGGAGCAAGTGGCAGTGGAGATGGGCTGAGGATCGCCAGCTCTTCAGGACAGAGGCTGTCACTTGGGGCTACAAAACCCCTGGCACGAGAGGCCTGGTGTGATTTAGAAATACAAATTGTAGCTAAAGGGTGAATTGCAACAACGTCACAGAAAAATGACCAGAAAATGGAACCTCGGGCATTCCTGCGCAGCCAACTGTGTGCTGGTCAGGAGGGAACGGAGGTGGAAGGGTGCAGCTCCCTCGGCATAACAACAGCATTCTTATTTTAGCATGGAAGACAGCCAAAGATAAGGAGTGGTTGTCATCCGGCTGGTTGGAGGGTGAAAAAGAAAAAAAAAAAAAAAAAAAAATAGCTGTGTGGAAAAATATTTTGATGTAGGTACTAAAGGAAAAAAAAAAGCTGATAACCTTGCAAGTGATAGACTAGCTATGTAAAGCTGGCAGGACAAGGCTTTCCCCATAAAATCCAGAATGATCCTAATTAAGCCCAGACCTTGTTAAATGACACATGGCTTTATTTATTTCAGATGTTCCTAGGTCCTAAAGATGGGGCCAAATGTGAAGAGTTTGATGTGGCAGATAGTTTAACCCCAATTACTTTTACATAAATCACGTGATTGTTGCAGTAGCTGAGTACCTCTGATGGGTGCTCCAGAGCTACTGATTAAAAAAAAAAAATCCCCTGAAAAATCTATGACAGTGCAGGTGAGGATTTGTGGAAGATACATGGCCATCCTCTCCACAGGCAGGAGGATAGGGGTGTGGGAGATGTTGTGGTGCTGTGTGCCTGCTGGTCTGTATGCACAGGCAGCTGAAATGGTGGCTTTGTAGAACAGGCAGCCAGAGAAAGGGACGTAAAATGGGAGCTGACAAACATTTCTGTTATGAAACTGGGATGGATGAATGATTTATGGGGGTACTTGCTTTTATTTTATTTCAAGAGGAAGGAGATGGTTGGTGATGTGTGGCGCTAGCCACGGATGGCTTTGTTTTGAGATCAGGCTGTGCTGGGTCCTGCCTCCAGAAACAGCATCTACAGAATAACAATACAGTGAAACACTTCTCAGCATTGCTTGAGTTTCACAGACTGTTTTCAGGATGAAAAAGTTTTCCTTATCTTATGTTCAAAGCTGTAGGCCTAAATACTCCAGCAGGCTATAGATTTCAAAAAGGAGGTGGCTGTATGAGAGGTCCTGGGCTGCGGGGATCTTGATTAGCCTGTCTCAGTTCTCCTAGGGAATTTCCTTCCCTGGGTTTGCAATATTGCCCATCCCTCCCAGGGCACTGAGCTGCTCTGTAAATAGGCCACTCTGTGGAGGAGCTGCTCTGCTGGGTGATTTAATGTTGCTTGTTAGTTCTGGCTTTCCTTTTTTCCCACCCCCACCCAGTTCTATCCATGCTGTCCTTTAGTGTACAGAGCACTGCTGTAACATGGGTGAGGTGAGTTTACAGGGTCACATCTGTAGGATTTTGCCAGTCCTGTGGATGGCTGGCTGTCCTGGGGACTCTTGTGTCAGCTGCAGCTCCACACTCAATTGCTGGCTTTGGGTGTGTGTGACTGGATCCCTCTGAGCAGGACTTGTTTCCAGCATCCTTTTATATTTCCTAGTTAACAGAATCATAGAATAGTTGGATTAGAAGGGAGCTTACAGGTCATTTAGTCCAAACTCCCTGCAGTAAGCAGTAACATCTTCAACTAGATCAGGTTGCTCAGAGCCCTGTCCAACCTGGCGTGGTATGTTTCCAGGCATGGGACATTTGCCACCTCTCTGGGCAACCAGTTGCAGTGTCTCCCCACTCTCCCAGTAAAAAAATTCTTCCTTATGTCCAGTTTAAATTGATCCTAGTTTAAAACCATTACCCCTTGTCCTATTGCAACAGGCCCTGCTAAAACGTCTGTCCCTGTCTGTCCTGTCAGTCCTGGTTAGGCACTGGAAGATGCTGTAATGTTTTCCTGGAGCCTTCTCTTCTTCAGACTGAACAGCCCCAGCTCTCTCATAGGAGAGGTGCTCCAACCTTTGGATCATCTTCATGGCCCTCCTCTGGACCTGCTCCAAGAAGTCCATGTCTTTCCCATGCTGAGGACCCCAGAGCTGGATGCAGTATTCCAAGTGAGGTCTCACAAGAGTGGATGGTGCCCTTGCCCTTAATCCCACTGTTTGTATCTTCGATGAAGATATTAAAGGATACCAGTCCCAGTATGGACCCCTGAGGGACGCCACTCATCACTGATCTCAATTTGCACATGTAGTTGTTTGGAAATGCTCAAGATATCAGAGGGCTAAATGGTTTCAAGAATTAAACAAAGAGCCTGGGATAGGTCTTCTGTTTCCTTCACCCTCTTCAGAGAAAATGTGTCCTTCAGCTTAGTAGCTTCCAGGTCTCTGTATTGCTCCTCCTCCCTTTAGAGTGGCTAGAGAGCAGCCACTATAGGAGAAGAAAGGCAACTGCTGTTGACCTGGGGGACAAGCTGGATGTGGGTTTGAGTTCCCCCCACCTCCCCCATGGCAGGCACAGAGATGTCAGAACAAGCCCCAGGACTGACTGACTGACCATGTCCACAAATGTCTTATCATTGTGTTATCTTTGAGCTGATGATTGGGGCTGAGCTCTGATTGACAAGACAGGTAAGGGAAGTTTGCAGTGACACCTCACTAAGCTTCAGTGGGGCTGCTAAGGGCAGGTCCCTGAGCATTCTGGGTGCAGCTCCAAATTCATTTGGTCAGGCTAATTTTGAAAACCAGTCTCTCTTCCAATGTCTGCATGTGCTTCAACCTTTTAATTATTCTGTGCTTTTCCTGTGGCATGGAAACAAAGAGGTGGAAGTGTAGTGGCCACCAGGAGGGCCAAGAGGGCAATGGCTCTTGCCTGCCCTGGCAGTCAGTGTGCTCCTCATAGTAAAGCCAAGTTATTTGGAGGAGTGCGGGTCTTTCAGTCCAGGAAAAAATAATCTGTTAATGGCCAGAGAATAATCACTTTACTCCAAAAAGCCTCTCCAGCTGCATTGCACCAACTGTTCTTTTTCAGTCTCTGAATCCTTAATGACAGTAGCAGCTAATTTCTCTCTCTGTGTTTTTCTAGCTGCAATGTCCTATTTTCTCTGAGTTTATTGAGAAAATAATAGAAGTCATTACATAGCTACTTGTCACCTTTCAGAGAAGAAAACTTCTCCCTGCCTGAATGGCCAAGTTAGTTACTTGGTGACTGACTCAGACAATAGCAACTTTTTGTAGCTCATCAGTTATTCATCTGTGCATAGTGAATAAACTAATTAACTAGAGGAGTGTTACTGAAGTTCTAGTCTGTGATTATCAGAATATGGTGAATAAACTGATCACAAACGTTGTGACAATGGCACATGTACATTCTGTTGCATGTAAGCAAAAAATTAAGAAACAAAGGGTCAGGAGTGACAAAGTGAGAAATGTGTATTCATTGTGTTTATTTTCTTTTAAATCTGATTGTCTTTGAAGCTTATGTGGCAGTACTGCACAAAATGGTCCTTGGTTAAAAGAAAACTATTAGGTGTTCCATATATATCTATAATAATTAGGTTGAAGAAAAGATAGTGAGGAGTATTGAAATAGATGTGCAATGAGAATGGAAGACACAGAAAAGAAAGTGAAATGTGAAGTATTTTTGTGTTTGCATGATACACATCTTTCTGGTTGTTGGTGATGGATTGCTTGCTGTAGAGCTGGATCTACACAAGGCCACTGCAAAGCAAACAGGAAGGGCAACACATTGTTTTTTAATCAGGATTTTCTTAACCAAGAAGTCAGTCATCACTGTCTGAATAATAGATGCCTTCATCTCCAGCCTTGGTGATGGGGCTGGAGATCAGAGGCAGCTCTCAGCCAGGAGGTCTGCACTGCAGAAAGTTGGGGGAAGAGGACTTCGACGTAGCCAAAGCTTGCTCTGCGGGCTGTGGGATGCTGAGGGGAGGCCAGAAGGAAGTAGGAACATATAAGCAGATCCTAGAAGAAGGAGCACACAGAAGAGCCTTTCTGTTCTTCTGTGATATGCTTTTAATTGATTTCTGGTTCCTGGGGGATGGATGGAGTTGCCTCTTTCCTTTTCGTGTCTGGAGAAGCCATGTATGGTTAGGGTGGATTCACAAGGCTTCTATGACAGAAGAAACTGGGCTCTTCATTAGAGCTCTGCTGCACTTTGTGTGCAGGATACATGAAGGGGTGCCATTCTCTCACAGGACTGGTGGTGCCAAGCTCAGTCTCTCACATCTCCCCACACCCTTGTGCCTAAGCTTGTGTTCATTTTGCAGAAAACTGCTTGACCACGCTCCAGTTGCGCTACAACCAAAGTAATGTTGGTAGGTGGAAGAAAACATGCAAGGAATTTACTTCCTTGCTCACCACAGAAATGGGTCTGCCTTTGGTTTGGGTTTGATGTTTAGGTCCCTAACTGATTTTTTTTTTTTTTTTGGATGCTTGGGTAACAGCTGTGTTTAGCTATGAAATCATCACTTCTCTTTTAGGATGCATTTTGGCTGTCACCACAGCTTTCTGTCTTTTAAACACGGGTATTAAATTGATGGGGGTAGCCCTGGATGCCATGAGTGCTCCAGACAGGAAAGTGGGAGCAGCATAAGGCTGTATGCCATGGATCCCCATGTTCATAGCCTGCAACCCCAGAGCTGTGCAGTGACTGTCCCGGAGGGACCTAGCACAGCCTCCCACCAGAAATGGTTAGGTCAGGAGACAAGGTGGATGCCCTTGATCACAAACAGGCTGCAGACATCTTAGATTCACTTCGGTTGCTGGAAAGGCTGGTGAACACTCTTACTTTTTATTTGCTTTTTGGTGGAACTGAAGAGCTCTTTGCTCTGAAGCATAAAGACCCAAATATTTTGGGACTTGATGATTCTGATTTTCTCAAGAGGAGGTGCCCCTGCATTTCCAAGGAGCTGAGGTTCTCAATTGAGCAGCCTTTTATTTTTAAAAAGGAAGGAGGTGTTTTTATTAGAGTTTCCTGTTTTGAACTCTTTGGTTAGAGGGTATGAAGTGGTCAGAGGAGGGAGACTTATCATTTAGATCAGAGTTGTCTCTTTGTATTTTCTTATTTGTATACATAATGCACATATATAAATTATTTTCGCATATATATGTATGTTATATATTTTGAATTGTGCAATTTTCCCCAGTGCTATTTAGAGCTGCTACTTTAAGGAAATCTAAATAAGGTTTCCTGTCAAGAATGGTTTAGATATAGCTGGCCCTGCCTGGGGCAGAGGGATGGGTTAGGACACTTCTCAAGGTCCTTTTCAGGACCCTTTCTGTGATTCTAGGCAGTTACTCACCAAAACAGATTCATAGTCGGTTGTGCTGGTTATGCTGAAAGGGTTTTGCTATAGCATTTAATGTGGTTATTTGTTTGAAAAGGAAATAATAGGTAATTGTAGCATAGTTACTGCTGCTGCATTGGACAAATGTTTCTTTAAAGAGGAAAACAACTGATGTTACATTTTTAGACTAGCATCATGATATGGCTGTGATTAATTTTTCCAGGAGCTTTGTGATTTTTATATCTGCTTAAGTGTATTAACATTTGAAAAGGTCAAAGGTAAGCTTTAAAATGGATGCCAAATTAAGATGGATGGGAGGAAAACGACATTTACTTCTTGTTACTGCACATTGTTTGAATTTGACCAAAGGCAAAAACAAAACAAAGAACAACCCTCCCCCCCAAACACATGCACGCACGCATGTGTGCATGCATGGACAGACACCCATGTTCCCACCACCTGCCTGCCCTCCACACCTGGTCTGGCAAAATTGTATTCATCAAGCTGATTAATCATGATAATCATCATTATTATCCTAACAAAATCAGTAGTCCAGTGTATTCACTTCCAGACAGCCTTTGTATTCTTTTCCAAAGTATGTAATTTAACTAGTGTGAGTGGACTCTGTAAATAAAAGTAGCTAAAATATAAATATTAGGAAAACATGGCTAATGAGAACTGTAACCACAGTATCATTTCCTGCCCTTGCTATGTTCGAGATGATGATTTCATCAGGAAAGGAGCTGGACCCTTATCCCAGTTCACGCAGTTCCTTGCACATTGAGTCCCAATGAAAGCAGTGAATAAAATATGGTGGGAATGATGCCTTTGCCTCCAGTGGGAATGGTGGCCAATCCCAGCCAAAAGCAAGGCTTTAGCAGAGCTGCTCTGCTCGGTGTACAACAACTTTGGGTTTGGACAAAGCGGCATAGCTCGAGGGAAGGACAGAATCTGGTTTGTGACCATCATTTCCACTCTTGCCCTTAAATGATGATGGGTGGCCATGCTGGTGATATGCCCTGTGCCTCGGGAATCTCAGCCACTCTCTTGTGCAAGGGACTCAGCCTGTTTTTGTGGATGCTGTTGAATAAGACAGATTCGCTCCTCTCACTTCATGACATCTGCCAGTATAAGGGGGGTTTAAAACAAGGGAGAGAACTGCTAAAATTTCTTCAAATCCTTCTTCCTACTGGTGGCTAGTGGCTCATCAGGGAGGCTTCAGACTGCATCCTGTGTCAGCCTCCGGACACTCAGCCCCATGCTGTACCCCAAAGCACACCCCAATCTCACGTGGGCCACGAGGTCTGTGTTGCTCTGGGAAGAGCCACCCAGTGCCAGCTGTGGCTGAGCCGTGTGTGACCAAGTAAAGGCAGTGCAGCAGTTCCCATACCCACACCCGCCTGGGCTCCCTGGGCAGGGGGGCTGCCCAGAGCAGAGCATGGGGGAAGAGAAGGGCTGGCAGCAGTTTCCTCAAGGGAGAAAGATGCAGCACTCAGCCCTGCCCCTGCACAACAGAATGAGATGTGTCCGAGGCTGGCATAAGGGACAGTCAAATCCTCTCCTCCCTCCCCAAGAAGCAGCAAGCTCTCCTAAGCATCCCTTCCTGGGTGCTGAAAATGTTTGTCTGACAAACAAAAAAAAAGAAGGAAAAATGACAATTGCTCATATGCTTTGTTCCAGCATAAAAATGTATTTTTCATTTCAAACTGAATGGATTCTTAGTTGAATCTGAATAGAACAAACTAGACAGTTTTATTTTTTCATTTTACCAATTTTTTTTAAATCGTTCAACCCAAATATTTCTTTTTAATTTTTTTTCCCCCAGCCTTGCCACTATAGCAAACAATTCCATCATTTGCATAGCTCTAATTGCAGTGATTAAACAAACACAGCAAACTCCGACCCTTCGCAGAGCCTCATCACAGCCCCACAGCCAGCTTGGTCTGTATTTTGTCAGCAGAGAGGGAGATGTGGCTTTGTGTAGACTGAAAATAAATTACGGACTTTCTGGTTTTTTTTTTCCTCTCTAAACTGATACACTATCAGTTTGGAGAATGAATAATTTTGCCTGTTCTCTTGCTAGCAGCCTGAGAGATATCTCCCTATTGTGAACCTGGTACAGTTTGAAAAGCATTTGGATTTTCAGTGCTTTGTTCATGTGTTACGCTTAAGTTGCAACCTCTGTAACTGTTACTAGAATAAGGTGTAGGGTTGCTACTCTGTTAGTAATACCCATGTTAAAATAAAGGAAAGAGAGACAAATATCCCTATCTCTTTGGAGTTTTTTTCTGTGAAGGTGGTAGGTACCTGAAAACAGGGTTAAGGAAAATTTTATCTGGCTACAGCTCCATCAAATAGGAACAAACAATTTTTTGGACATTTTTTAATGACATTTATTTATAGCAGGTAGCGCACAGGCGGCTGCTATTTCTCAGCATGCTGGAAGAATGTTCTCCAGATGGTGCTTGCTGTTTATGCTTTTATTCACTTCACTTGAACACAGCAGCACTCTACACAAAACATGGAAAATTGGAAAATAAAAACAATTATGTTTTTACAAAGTGCCATGTGATTTGCTGAAATGTGTGAGTTGACTGATGAGCCGTGTGTGGGGGCAGCGTGGGGATCGCGCCTGTCACACAAACCCAGCGCCCGAGCCCCACATGGGTCACAGGCATTGGCCCCGCTGCAAGGGACGCGCCCTTCTCTTGCAAAAGGTGGGTTCGAGAGAGCTGCTAATCCTGCCCTCTGTGTCTGTGCCTCTCTGCCTCCCTTTTCCTGCACAGGCATTTGGGTCAATGTAGGAAAGGCTGTTCATTTAATGGCGATATTTTTGTTGGGTTTTCTGTGACTGCGCAGCCCCAAGGTGGGAGAGACATGAGACAAAGCATTTCATAAACCTCGCCTGTGCCATCGGGTTCCTGTGGCTCCTGATCTCAGTGAAAAGTGTTAAGGCCTTTGGCTGGTCCACCTGAAAGCAATAGCTAAAGTCAAGACTGATGCCCAAAGGGAGCAGCATGCTCCATGATTTCTGTTGGTCACAGTGGTAAAGACAGATAGATATCCCAATGGTTGGCATGCTCTTGCAGGATTTTGTTATGCAGCTTCTGCAGGACTACTCGCGCAAAACATTCTCAGAGTGCAAGCTTTAAATAAAAGACTCTGAAATCTAAATTTTTTTTCATTAAAAATCCTTGGGAAAATTGGGAACATTTTCAACTTAATTTATTATTTAAATTTATTTTTAAAAAACCCCAAACAAACTAGCCAAACAAAAAAAATCCCAGGCAATCAGAAAAATAGACATTGACAAGCAGGAAAAAGGTATTTTTATTATTTTTTTTGTAAATATATATTAATGTACAGGTAAAGGAAATAAGTATTTCTCACTTCTACTGAAAAAGGAGAACAAGAAAATGACAAACCCACAGCACTTCAGGGCAGGTTTTCAAATACCAAAAAACATGTACCAATTTTAAACTTTGGAACAGGACATGATTATTATTTCTTTGAGAACAGAAGTCTTCAGATTCCTTCGAAATCTAGTTTAAAGCCAGCAATACTTTTAGTGAAATTAAATTCCAAGAAATTAATGTGTGAACAGCTCAACTGGTTTTGGGGTTTCCTCTGTGTGCCAGTTTGGACACAAATTTAGGAGGAAACAGCCCAAAAAGGGCATCTCTCTCTCCTGCCTGCCAGGCAAGCAGGTCCCAGCAGCCCCTCCCCCCTTGGATTTGGGAAAATAATTTCTCGAATGAATGTGAAAAAAACCTGTTTATTTAGCAAACAGAGTCTCCTGCAGGCAGGGGGCAGAAAAGAATATTGAACCCCCACCCATCCCCTAAAGAGGCTGGTGGATTTTATATAGTCCCTTCTGTCTGTACAGCTGAGCTGCTCCTGCAGGGTGAGGCTGGGCAGGGTCTGACAATCCCCCCTGGAGAGTCCCTCCTCCCGGAGAT
>VWPU01011655.1:0-32679 GCA_013398955.1 Callaeas wilsoni | reverse complement strand
CTTGGGCGAAGAAGCAAGCCAAGAACAGTCCAAAAAGGAACAAGCTGCCGAGGCAGATCACAGTCCCTTTCAGCTGAAAGCCGAAGAGCTAGAGAGAAAAACCCTTTCCTCTCCCCCCCCAACTGGCAGAAACTGCCAGCTCAGAGAAAAAGTATGTAAACATCTAACTGCAAGGTCAGGCAAGCTGCTCTGAAGAGTTCCCTCGGCTTCCCTCTCCCTTTGCAGTTTAAAGGTATAAACTACATTTCTATAGATCAAGCAGGTGATGAGGAATACAGTGTTGTCATAGAATCACCCCAAGACCCTCTGGTAAACAGGCAGTGCTGCCCAGCACTTCAGTTCCTCTCCCTTGCCCGTTACCCAAGAGACAGCCCTTTCCCAAGCAGAATTCTTGCTACATCAGCTCCATGCTGTTTATCTTCTGTTGCTCCCTTGCCAGTTATTATTTCTTAATGTGTTAATTGTAATTCCTGGACCCTTGTGTGTGAGGGTGTGTAATGCTCATGGTAATGATGCCGACACGTTCTCTAGTTCCTGGAATCGCAGAGCAAAAACCTGAGATATGGTCTGGGCATAGAGCATCCAATAAAAGAAGTCAATTAGAAGAATTCAAATAGCATGAAAAGAATAAAGTGGGTAATTGGGAAGAATAGGCATTGGGTTGGGGCAGAGGTTTTTTTGGCTTATTCACATTCCTTCTATGGCTCTGGCTTTGTGTGATATATATATTTTTTAATTAAAACTTGAATTATGTCACTTGCTTTCCACCTTTTAACAGTATTTCACAGTAAATTTCATTCCTAATAGCAAGTAGTCAGGGGTAAGGAATGACTTTACTGAGTGATGGGAATTGTTAATTATTAAAAAGAAACCTATGGATTTGAAACAAATTAGACCTCATTAAGCCTACGTCTGTTTCCACACAGACCAGCAGACATGAAAAAGCCCATCTAGGAGCATGGAAAACCACACTTTTTAGCTGACACATCCCTAGTAGTGATGTTTCTGGGCTGACATGGGGTGCATTTGCTCATTTGGTTTGTGTCAGAGATCCCTGGTCACTGATCTCAGTTCAAAAACCTGTGACTTCCTTGGATCTTTCCCATTTCCCTTCCACTTCTCCCATCACACCCAGCCAGCCCAGCCCACCTCTACACAGGACTCCCAGCTCACTCTGGAGGTGGCTGCTGGCCATCAGCAGCTGGAGCTCACCTAGCTGCCTGGCTGGGGAAGCCAGCACCTGGACAATCTCGGAGCTGAGCATGTTGGCTGCTCCAGGTTTAGTGAAAGGAGAAATGCAGGAAGACTCCTTTTCTCTTCCTTGATTTTGGAGGGGAGGAGGATCTTTGACTCGTACCATGGAGATCTTTCCATGGCTAGGCTGACAAACTCTGTAGGATACATCTATTTATTCCCTTTACAAAGGCAGGGGTTTTTTTTGTTTGGATTTATTTTGTTGTCCAAATGAATCTGTGACTCTTAAGTTGTTTGTACTTTGAGTTTTTCCGTGGGACTTTAGCAAAAATCCAAAGGGCTGAAGTGATTGTTGAGGACTATACTCAAACCTATGTAACCATGCCATGTTTTGAGCTGCTTTTTTGAAACTTTTTGAAGACAATGGATGAGTGCATCCACAGGAGAATCCTAATAAGGAGAATGAAAGGTGGCCTAAAATGATCATTTTAATTGTATGTTCACAGGCATGCCATGTATGGGCTTTGCTGTCTGGCTGAGACATCCCCCAAATCTTCTCTGGCATTACAGGCAGTGACACACTCATATCAGGAGAAGAAACGCCCATTCTGCTGGCTAGAAATCAGCAATAACGTTTTGACATCTGTGCAACAGTTTAAAATGAATTATTCAGCACATAGATCGTGCTATTTGAGCAGCCAGCACATCTCTGCCCATTTACTACTGTCAGTCCATGGTGGAGATATCATTGATGCCAGTGGGAACTGAGCACATGGGCTGGGGGTAGGTTTTGGCCCATAGCCTGAAACAGCATTTGACAGCACCCCTGCAGAACATGATAGGAATAATCTGCTTTGCCACCAGCAAAAGACTGAAAGACAATGCCAGTCTGTTTCTTCTCTTAGAGTATTTTGTGCACATGCAGATCTTAAGAATTAAAGATCTTAAGAATTAAAGAAAAAGATTTTGAGAATTAAATAAATAATTAATTGTTTGACTGTTAGAGTTTTGCTTTAATGAGTGAGACTGGCATGTAATTTTGATTAAATCAATGTATTGCATATGACTCTCCAGAAGCCCTGAGCATCTCTTGCCTACTGGGAGTAGAGCCTGAGCACAAACTGGCAGCAGGTCCAGGCCAGTCTCCAGCTTCTGCCAACTTGGAGGGTTAAACAGAAGCGGTATCTAATCCCTGTCAGAAAAGAAAATTCATAAGATTCACGATGTCAGCAGCATCTGATTTGGAAAAAAAAAAGCCAAAGTGCTGTAGGAACACACTTTGGGGAGCTGCAGATGGGGAACTGGGAGGAAACAGATAACTAAACACCAGCACACCCCTTCCCTGCTCAAGGCAGGCATTGAGGAGAGAAAGTGGACATTTATCTTGTGTTTAGCTTTCTAATTCAGCAAGGTCATCTGAATTAAAGCAGGGTATGTGTGGTGAGAGTCTAACATCTGTTATTTCACAGGATGTCT
Source organism: Callaeas wilsoni (assembly GCA_013398955.1). NCBI lineage: Eukaryota > Metazoa > Chordata > Aves > Passeriformes > Callaeidae > Callaeas > Callaeas wilsoni. The sequence goes on along the minus strand of VWPU01011655.1, from coordinate 30,009 downwards.
GTTCCCTGTAGCTGCATTTTTAAAACTAAGATGCAGAACACAGTACGGAAATGTTCTGTGCTATGGGTTATTGTCCTTTCCTTACCCTTCTTTAAGGACTATGTTGTAGCTGTCCACTGATGCTTATCTCACAGGTGAAAATTCAGGAGCACTCAGATAGCATTGCAGTGTGCAGCAATATCATCTGTCCATCATTGTCTATGATTTCAGGTATCTAGCTAAAAATGCTTCGATTTCTACCTGCTCTTCCATTTATGTGTAAGAAGTAATACCCTACTGTCGAAGAAGCTCAATGCTGTACATGAAAAGGCAAGACATATTTTCCAGGTAACTGTAAAACAAATGGCTGGTATAATGAAAGTTAAGCAAATCCTTATGTCCCCCAAAATCAGAAAAATTTAAGCATATAGTTAAGTCTTACGTGCAGTAAGGGTATAGCCTCTGATAGGAACACTGTAGCTGTAAGGTTTTTGAACCCCTGTGTGTGTATAGCTTTATTTTCAGAATCCCCAAGAGCTTTGCAATTAGCTGAAAGATGTGAAATTGTGCTGCATACCGTGCAGCAGTGCGGGATGCTCAGGTGCGGTGCTTTGGCAGGAGGTGGGACCTGGCTCCCTCAACCAGCCCTTGACGGGAGCGGTTCTGCAGCTGCTGCTGCTGCTGCTGCTGCTGGGTGCGAGCTGGGGTGTGCAGCCCTATGTGGGTACATTTTTGTAGGGACTAAAGTCTATTTTGGCTTTTGTAGGGCTGCCGTCACCAAAGTGTCTGAACCTCCTTGCTGTCTTTGATTCGCTCACCATCGCTGTGCTCCTCTGGGGCAGGAGAATGTTGTCCCCCTTGGGCAGGGAGTAAGAGGCACAGAGAGATGTCAAACCTGATTTTAATGGTAATTTTTGTGTCGAAATATGTGGAGACATCTCTGGGGGAGGGTTCCAAACCTCCTGTCTGCATAGTTTGGACCCCGTCTGCTGTTACAAACCTGGTCCAGAGTGGCACCCTGTGGGAAGCTCAGGAATGGGGCCATGGATGTTCATCTCCCCAGTGTCCGAGCAGAATGCAAGGATGTGCCTTGCTGGTGTAGATGTGAGATGGTGGGGGAAGAGGGGAATTTGCAGTCCAGAAAAACAACGAGTGGGGTAAATAGCTCAAGTAATGTATGTATGAGGGTGAAGAAGGCTACCTGGGTTTATTGCTACTTGATTGGAAGGATGTGTGTAGCCTGTGTGCATCCATTAATTAGTGATGCAGTTGCTCCATGCTGGTATCAATAAAACCTTAATAGTACATGATACCAGCCCGTGATTGCTTCCTTGTTTCCACATCCCCTTGTGAGGATGTGTGTATATCAGTGCAGCTGTGCACTGTATACAGTGTGGATGTGCTGTGGCTGCCTGCACAAGAAAAGGACAGTAAAATAATTCAGCAGCTTATTACCTTCCATGTGATTTTTCCAAGTGTTTATAAAAGGATCTTTGATATGCAGCACTCTCTAATGTGCACAAAATAACCAGCGTTGTTTTCTTTCCTTTTCCTGAGACATATTAATTCTTAAAATGGCTCCTGAGCAGTCTTTCCTAGGTACGTGTAGCAACTGCAGCCTGATGGTTTAGCAGCAACAACAACAACAAAAAAGGCTCTCCTTAGTTTCCTTTATATGCACATTGTGCAGCTTTTCAAGCAGTGCATCAAACACTGCTGGCTGGAAATTTCCAGGCCCATTTCCTGCCTGGTGCATGCTCATAAAGCAAGATTGTCTGTACGGTCTGTAGCTGCAGTACTGCAGAAAGTCAATAAAGAGCTGACCACCTCACCTCTATCAAAAGCAGTTGAGAAGCCCTGCCTCATCTGCCTTATTAAAACTGCACTTGACTCCTGCAGAGAAACCTAGTTGGAAACCTTGAAGAGGAGGGATAAAAAAGGAGTCTGAAATTGCAGTGAGTATTCTATGTCTGGGTCTTGCAGTAAGGTTAAAGAGTGCTTATTGTGAAATAATCCAGAAAGGCAGCTTCATTAAAAAAAGGAAAATTCCTGAATTTAATGTAATGAACTTCTGACTTTCCCACCTATAGTACAGCACAGAGATATGATTAGTTATTGCAGCAATGAGCAGATTTAACTAGCTCCCTAATGGATTTGTTTTGAATCTGAATATGTATATGCCTACCTATGCATGTGTGAAGATGCCTATATATGCGTTTGTTTATATACTCAATCTTTGCAAGAAAAGGCATGGTGCAGAATAGATGCAAGAGGTAGAATTTATAATGCAAAATGTCTTTGAGCATGTGTCTGAAAGGATGTTTGGGGTTTTTTTTCCTCTCCTTTATATAAGAGTAATTGATTAAATGTTTGCCAAGCTTTCAGTAGTATCTACAGGGAATCATCACCCTCACCTTCCCCAGGCGTGCCAGCTTTTTTTCACCTTGAAATGAAAAAAGAGGGAACTTCAACAGAAAGATCATTGCTTTAGCTTAATATTGTAAGATTTCAGAGATTGAATTTTCTGATAGTAATGAAATGAACCCTGAGTTGTGCCATGAATTTGATTGCAGTTAATTTGATTTTTGAGATGCTCAGCAAAGCTAGCCTGTTAGCTTTAACCTCACATACTTTGGATTTGTACAAACTGGTATTTTTATACAATTTTTTATGGATGGGTAGAGATAACATGGAAATCTCTCTCCGATAGTTCAGTTGATTGTAACAATTACTGTCTCTTAGTTAGTAAGTTAGTACTTACTAACTACAGGGCTGTTGGAAGTAGTATCCATTGAGTTGCTGACCAGTAATCCCACTATGTTTATTGCTTTTGTGGTGCAGGGTTAGTTTTCCTTTTCACAAGGAAAAATACAGCTGAACTTCTCAGCCAGGAGACACACGCAGACTCCATCCTGCAGTTTTTTTCCAGTTCTCACTGATCTTAATGAGCCTAGTCATATGAATAGCAGTGACTCTTGTCAAAAAGGAGGTTTTTGGCTGAAACTCACCATTTCTGTTTATGTGATTTGCCTCCTCAGACTTCAGAGTGAATGTGCTCTTCTTGCTAGTATTTGCCAAGAGGCAGCAACTGTGGGGTGGGGTATTCCCCAAGGTGGTCCCAAAATTTGGCCTGTTCTTCTTACATGATTTATTCTCAGTCAGCAGTTGATAAGATGGTGGAAGATGGCCTTTTATATATATGTATATATAAATAATACCAGCTGCAGATAAGAAACTATTTGGTGATGTCAGAAAACTAATGACATAAGGCTACAGATAACTGGAATAGTGTTACGGAGTTGATCGTGTGTGGGAAAAACAGGAGGGGAATTCTGCTGTTGGGAGAAGATCGGTCACTATAGGGAAAAAAATACAGAGGGTGCAGTTTCCAGAACAGGGGAGAAACAGGACCGGGGAGGGAAGAGATGAATGGCAGGGGCACGCAAGTTGGGAGTGATGCCGAAAGTTCTCCAGGCAATGGGCAAAGGGTTGAGCTGCCAAGGAGATTACTGTCATGAGCTGCTCCTGGGAGGTCCTGTGAGCAGGGGGGTGCAAAGTCTCAACAGAAGTCAGGGGATATATGACTCTGTGATATGTGGAAGGGAAACTGCCCATAGATGGAAAAAGGGTTGGACACATGACTGGGAAGAAGGCATTTCGTCTGGATCTGTGCCACCGAAGTACATATCAGGCACTTATGGAGCCAGGAACCAGGCTGCCTCCTTCCAGCTCCATCATCCTCAGCAAACCTGCTGGAGGGCTCCTGGAGATCATAGCTGCCTGCTACAGGAGCAAGACCAGGGCATGTGCCAGTCCCCTCCTGTCCACCTGAAACATTCTGGCCTGGGTGGAGTGGAGCACTCATGCCAGGGCTGATCTGAGAGGCCCCCAGTTTGGCAGGGTGAGGGGCTGGGTACCAGGGTGTGCCTTTGCAGGGAGCCACTGTCCTTTTGCAGGATGCTGGCATACCCACACCTCTGCAGCATCTTCTTGGATCCTGCCAAGTCACAGTCCAGGAGTCTCCCTTGCTGACTACATGGCAAGGAGAGGTTTTGTTATTCATAGCTTACTATTTTATAGGGTTTGGGTTGTTTCTTAAATTCTTTTCCCTCCATTCTGCTTTTGGTGACCCCATCTGAAGGCAACGTGTGCAGTTATTTTGGTCAGAATTAGGCAAACTCATTCAGCAGCAGAGGAAAGGGGGAAAAACATTAAAGAGAAAGCACTTATGACCTCAGCAGAGAGTCCCAAAAACCAAATTCAGCACAGAAAATCGAGGGAGGGGGCAGAAACCTCTTTCTCTTCAAGGAGTGTTGTAACACAGTGCCCTGGAAATGCTCAGGCAACAGAAACCATTAAAGCACCCTCTTGGCATGGAGCTGTCTGTTCATGTCAGCTGTTTTGCCTCGCGGTGGACAGTGTTGTATCTTCCATGAGAATCTACATCCATAGGTTCCTTGCTACTAGCACCTGATGCAGCGGAGACGTGGGTCTGCATGTTCCCCGAGCGATGCGCCTTTCCCCATGGCTGAGGCTGGGACCTGCGTGAATCCTCACCAAAAAGGACGATACAGTTTCCATACTGCCATGAAGTTACACTAATTCAGAGGCAGTGTGTCCAATGTCTCTCAATGCTAGCCAGAAAGGAAACAATTTTACACATCAGCAATTTTTTATGATTAATAACATTATCCTGCCTTAATTGAAAAATGGGCTGGTGCCGTTAAGAAAAAATTAAGCTGCAGGAATTAGTATCTAACCTCTTTTTGATGAATGTGTATTTTTACACACTGCATATTACTGGCAGTGCTTTTAGAAAGAGTTGTGCCGTGTATTGTAATAAAAAATTGTCCTGCATTGTTTGTAGTTGCGTGGCACCATTCTGTCTGGCTGACTTGGATTTAAGAGCCTGAACGCTTGGGAAGAAGCAGTGTGAGGATGCTGAAATCCTTTTAAAGGGAATTTATGTACAAACAGGAGGATGATGTGTAGGCTCCGAGCTCTGCTATCAGTTGTTATTGCTGAGAGATATTCACAGGGAGTCGATGCCAGACGGAGCATTAGCCATTGCTGGCCTCAGTGCCTTCGTGGGAAGTCGGTCATAAAGTCGGTGAGGGCTCCTGTTTGTGGGATTTTTAAACACCAGTGAATCATTTTACGTAATAAAGCAGTTGTCGTTGGGTGAGTTTGTGTGAAGGTCTTTGTGAACCGCTTTCTACCAAAACAAAGCTTCAGAAGGAGAGAGAGGAGATGCCGAAGGACTGGGAGATTTGTTATGCCAAGAAGAGAGCTGGCAGTTCGACTCTGCTGAGGTTTGCCAGGCACCCAGTGGGAGCAGGGAGCTGTTGCCTGTGTCTGCCCGTCTGCCTGCGACTGCGGGTGGTCCCGGAGACAGGGTGAGTCATGGCTTCAAGGCATCATGCTCCTTCCATGTGTCCTGGGACTTTGTCTCCTGCGGAGCAGCCTGAAGAATCCAGGATTAAAGAAGATGAGAAGGTCTAGGTCTCTCAGTTGGACAGCTGGGGACAGAACAAAGTCAATAAAACTGCTTTCAGCTATACTGCTGCCCTGGCACCATCCGTGTCTCCTGCAGGTTTCTTGGAGGACCATCACTTCAGCAGCAGACTCACATAAAACGTGACGTGTTACAAATGCCTTCCTTGTTCCCTGAACATAAAGCACTTAAATCACCTCTCATCAACTTAAATATTGCTTACCCGAACCTTTGAATGTTGTGCGTCAAATCTCCCTGGCAGCACACAGTGAAAAATAGATATCTGTGGTGGAATCACTGGTGCTTTCCAGTGTCCCTGAGCAGAAGGGTGTAAGGAGCCTCCTCCTCTTTTCCATCCTGGAATAGTGGGCGGATCCTCATGGAGAAATATGTGCTTGGGTGTTGCCATCTTTCCTGGAGGGAAACCTGCCCACAGTTTGGGGCTGTGTAGGGAGGAATGGGGTCTGGGCAAGGAGCCTGGAGTATATGTGGATGGGGGATCACGCTGGCTTTGCAGGGATATGTGGGCGCACAGTGGGAGCAGCCTGGGCAAGGCTGTCCTTCCCTGCTCCTTCTTGGCCACAGCCCTTTGGACTGTGCCTGCCATGGGGACCCCAGGATTCTCCCAGCCCTGCTGAGGGGCAGTGGTGGGTGGGCTGGGGCTGGTGATGTTTCCCTGGTGTCATGCTGCTTCCCTGATCTGCTGTCAGTGCCTGTGTAGGTCCTGGAGCATCCTCCCACCCGTTCTGTGGCATCTCTAAATTTGTAGCCAAGGTCTTCTTACTTACCTTTTCCTTTGTATTTCAGCTAGGTCCCTATTAAAGCAGACAGTGAGGAAGTCTGCATTAAAATGCTTCCTTCCATCCCTCTGTCCTCCCCTCCTCCCAGCCCCATCCTCCTTGTCCCTGGAGGAAACACTCATCTCTGCCAAGATCCTGCCTTGCAAAAGTAAACAGTATGAAATTACAATAAAATGTTTTGATTTGCTGGGCCTGACATTCAGAAGCTGCACAACAGAGACTTAAAAAAAGGATTTTCTATAGATAGCCAGTGTGAGAAAAAAATAAATGTCTCATATTGGGCGTTATTTAGATCCAAGCATCAGGGGAGCGTGAATGGGGAACAGAGGATTTTGTCGCCAAACCTGAAGGTTCTTAGGAGGTTTATGCTGCAGCATCTGTCAGCAGCTTTCTGCCTGGCATCTGCGGGTGACTGGCCTATTGCACAGTAATGTCAATATTTGGGACTCTTGTCTCTGTGTGTGTATATGTGCTGTTGTTGCTTGATGCTTTAAGACTGGGTGATGTACTGAAAGCCCTCAGAAGAAAATAGATGAGCTGAAACTTGTTTCCTCCAGGGCTCTTCCACATAACTCAAAAGAAGGCAAACAGAAATGGAGGTGTAATCCCTGGGAGATGAGCTTCCTTGGGCACTTGTCAATTTAGCAGGCTGGGTAATCTGCGCTGTCATCAAGATTTGCGGATTAGCTGTAGTGAAGCTAGTTGGCTTTGACATTTCATTAGGGAAGTTTTCCATAGTTTTTCATCCTCAGTCTTGGGGCTGTGAAATATGGCTCATGTAGCTTTGTTATGCTTACACCTTCTAACATTTATGCAAGTTGATGCTGGGGCTGCAAACATCTTATCTGCTGAGAATTTTTTAAATCATTGCTTGTTTATGAAAGACTAACTGGGTCAAAGGCTAATTTTGGGAAGGATCCGCTTTCCCCAGTTCTAACCAATAAATTTTCATCTGGATATCGTAAGTTACCCAACCGTTATCTCTTGAAATGGGGGATAAAAGCAAACACCATTTATCCTATAATCTGCAAATATTTTGAAAAGTGAACTGGAATATCAATAAAAGGGCTTATCAAGGTCTTGTGAGAACTCTTAAGGACTTTTATTTAGAAAGCAAAATGTTAAATTTAGAGACAAGAACTGTGCAGATGAGGAGTGAATATGTACGAGTGACAGCATTGTAAATTGTCTCAAGGGTTCAAGGGACTGGGGAAGGACACTGTGTCCTGAAGTCACTCCTTCTCAGAGATGTCTCTGCTGATAAGTGCCAGTTGTTGTTCCTTGTGACAGTGATCGAGGGGGACAAGGCGAAGGATCACCCTGTGGGCTCCCGCAGTGGTGAGCAGAAATGGGGATGTGGCCTGGTTTCTTTATGAGGGCTGGACGTGCCCTCACTCTTCCAGTTGCTGCAGAGGACAGATCCATGTCCTTGGAGCTTCAGTTGCTGTCCCTGTTATCCTCTCCCTCTGGAGTCCCTTTTCAGATACCCCCTCTGAAGCGTTGCTGCCCTGAGGGTCGGAGGTGTGGGCTGTGTGAGCTGTGGGCTGTGTGAGCCGTGGGCTGTGTGAGCCGTGGGAGCCGTGGGCTATGGGCTGTGTGAGCCATGGGCTGTGTGACCTGTGTGAGCTGTGGGCCATGTGAACTGTGGGCTGTGTGAGCCGTGGGCTGTGTGAGCTGTGGGCTGTGTGAGCCGTGGGAGCCGTGGGCTATGGACTGTATGAGCTGTGGGCTGTGTGAGCCGTGGGCTCTCTGAGCTGTGTGAACTGTGGGCTGTGTGAGCCGTGGGCTCTGTGAGCCGTGGGCTGTGTGAGCTGTGTGAGCCATGGGCTGTGTGAATTGCGGCCGTGTGAGCTGGCTGTGGAGAATGTGCCGCAGAGGCACCACTCTGGGGATAGCTGAGAGAGATGCGTGGCACAAGGCATTCAAGGCAGGGATCAGCAGGGACACTAGGCTCCACTTTGTAGAGGGACATCCTTGTCCCTCTCTGGCCGGGTTGCTTCCTCACTTCTGCCTCTCTCTCCTTCATTGATGCTGTCTCACCTCCTTTGCTTCCCTGTCAGCCTCCTGTCCCTTAGGTATTGTCAACAATGGCATGTGGGCTGTGGCACCTGAAATCCGCCTTAACGCACTGCTTTGTACTTCTGTTGCAAAACCATGAGTGAAAGGCAAAGTTTAGTTAAAAATTATTTACCATGCTCTACTCCAGCTGAAAAATACAAAGAGAGTTAACGTAAGTGTTGGACTGTGTATCTTAGGGCTTCAGTGATTCATCCATCAATTATGTCATTGCAAACTGAAGGTGAAGTTACACCTTCGTAAGTCTAGGATAACAGATGATTCAACTGAACTTCTGCTGGGTACTTCTGTTTGAATTACTTTCCGTGGGAGAAAAGGGTACAACCAGTAAAAACGTCCTGGACTGGGCACCTTGCAACTGCATAGGTTGTTTTGGGATAAATCAGCAGTTCCTGTAGCATGTATTCCTGTGATCCGAAAAATGGACAAATGTTAAAAATATAAGTTTGTGTGTGTGTATGTGCCCATGTGGACATATAGACACATGCTGTTCCCGTAAAAGGTAGATATCAATACTGATTATCTTAATATTCATGTAGCAATTTAGAAATAACTTTTCAAGAGAAGGTGTCGGCGATGTTACATTTACCAGCATAATGAAATCAGACTTTTCAATCCATAAATCACAGTACAGTATTTGCCATTACAATTTCTATGCTTGTACTGAGAAAGCAACACTGTCCAAAGAATTTTATTAAATCAAAATAATTAAATTGAAAATCTGTATTGACTCTTCTTTGGCTCTTTCATGTTCTTTTGTGCTTTGACTTGAGAATATATTTTGTTCGTTTTTCAGATCCTATTTCCATAGTTACTTTCTCAGGTTGAAGGCTGTCTGTCAAATCTTACAACCTTGTGTCGTAAATCTCAGGATGCTCTTCGTGGTGTTTGCTGGCTGCAGCATAACACACATTTTCTAATAATCTTCACTATTGTGCTGATTTGAGAATTTGGAGCACAAAGTGGATGCAAGCAGACCACAGGAATTTGTGGCTTCAAGGCAATGATAAGAAATTTCTTAATGGCTTAGTAAGAGACAAAATAAATTTTAAGTTGATTTTTGGTCATCACAAGAAATGCTATTGCTTAGGAATGGCTTCAGTGTAATATTCTTTCCTTCTGGAAGGCAAACTGCAGGAGATTGACTGCAGGCAGGAAGTAGAATATTTTTCTTCAAGAGCCTTAAATATTGTTCTCAATGTATTTTCATTCCACACAAATGCGGCTCCTGCAATTTTAGCTGAGAACAGAACAGAACAGTTTTGCAGATTGCACTGTGGAGATGCCCTGGGACTCCACTGCTTGCCAGTCACTTCATTTGAACATTCAATCCAAATTAGACCTTCGCAGCTGGATTGTGGAGAGCCCATGGAGGTCTGTAAAACAGCATGGTCTGCCCAAGTACATCTGTTTACATGACCTGGCTTTCTGTGGTATGATCAAGGCAAGCCTATTCTTCTCCAGCTTCCAGAGTTACAAAAATAGATCACTTCCTCCATTGTGGTCAGAAGAATCTTTCATCCATCTTTGGCAACTATTTTAGAAACACAGTAGACATCTCTCAAGGAGTCTAATTTCTGCAAGCCACAAGACACTGCACAGCACCTCTTTTTTTGTTCCTGCTTTCTGTATCTTCCCTAACAAATTCGGTTTTCCACCACCTCTACTTCGAGTGTTCTCTGCAGTTTCATTCATCTTTTCCCTTGAGTCAGCAGCTCTAGGTTTTGTTCTCCCATTCACCTCTTCATCTTCCCTACATATTTTTGTTTGGGTGGGCAGGAGAGGGGTTGTTTCTTTGTGTTTTCTGTTTGGTTGGTTTTTTAATGCCCAGAACTCTGTGTCTTGTACCCAGCACCTTCTCCACTTTCCACTGCAGCACCATGTGCATCCCCAGAATTGGATTCCCCAAACTCTCTGCTGGTGCCACATTTCCATGTGCTACCACTTCCTTCCATTCCAGCTAGTCCTAGGAATAAATCATGAAGCATGTCAGCATAGTGGCCTTTCCTGGGAGGATGTGTGAAGTTTGAGATGAGTGGTGGTGTTGTGCTAGAAGGCGTTCGGTGACTGCTATCAAGTGGTCCTTTGATCTAGAGACAACTCAGAGGTCCCCACAGTTCTGTGATACAGATGTCAGAACTCTGCATCCTTCCCTTTCTTTTTGCTCCTTGCTTCAGGTTTTTGGGGCATGCTCTGGTCTCCACAGGATTGGTGTCTGACCTGCTTGCAAAGGTATCTGCATCTCTGGGGTTGATCCAATACAGGTCTCTGAAGCTGCTGCACCGAGCTGAATGTAGGGCTTCGCAACCTGCAGGACCTGATGTTAGTGCCAAATGTGTCTTTCCATAGAGACCAGCAGCAGACTTCCAAGGCACTTGTAGAGAAAGTGGTTATGCCTACTTGCACAAACCCAAAGACAACATTTAATTACTTCTTATAGCGCTATTTTTAAGGAAAGGAGTTCCAGTGATCTGAGATCATCTGAGGAATGGTGTGGCAACCTGACCCTGTAAATAGGCTGAAAAATACTTACGTTCAGATGCTAGTCCTCACTCATCAGCACAATGATTGTCTCTGGGTTAATAATAGCTCCCTTTTTTCTTCATTTATCCCCAAATTTACTCTCTAATGGAAATCATGCCTGTCACATGTTTAAAACAGATTTTCTTCACTGTGCGTATGGAGGAAGGTAAAGGAAGTGATAAATCTCTAAAAAACAGTATGATAAAATAAATTCTCTCTTACTAGGGGGCTAGATATTGAGCTTTTCACTCCTTTTGAATCTTGATCTGTAGCTGGGCCTGCTGACTGTGAGATGACTTCTGCTGCAGCAGGACTTGTAGCTCCAGAAACTGCCCTCTTGCAGTCACATGGGGACCCCAAAAAATGAAGCTGTAGATCACCATATCCAATGAAAAGCTGGTATGTTGTCTGTCAACAAGGAATAGATTGAAGGAACTGAAAAAAAAAAGAAAAACAAACAAAAAGCAACCCCAAAAACCTGGTAAAAATTGGCCCTGTTTGAAAAAAAACTAAGTAACAACTTTGGGGGTTTGAGAATTTATGTCTTTCCTTTTCTTGCCTTCAGTAATCTGAAGAAAATCCATCACCCTTCCTACCTGCTTCTGACACAAGAAATATTTTATACTTCGTTATTTCCTTCTATTAGCATCCGATCGATACCAGGATCAAACTGCAGACTTCATGCTCGTTCCTTTCCTCCCCGTGTTGCTGATTTTTGGATATGGGGAATAATTAACTGTGGATCAGAGTGATGCAGCTGCTGTAACCTAATGTTTCTGTCACACCAGTACCCTACTGATGGATGGGCAGTTGTTTGGCTTTCTGTCGTGGAGACCATGGGGCAGGTTGGGGCGGGTGCTGAACTTCTCATCCCGCTCCAGTGCAGTGTCAGGCGTCCTCTGGCTGCAGTTCAGCAGCAGCAGTGATAGTTATCTCCCAGACTACCCTCCTCCCTTGACCAGAAGAAAGAGAAAAGAGGAGGAAGCCTTTTGTTCCTGAGGGATGAACCATTCCAGCAGCAGCCACAGGATGCAGGGCGGATGCTTTCTGCTTGCAGTCCCCCTTGTTCTGTGGCAGACAGGCTTCAGCTAAAATAAACCAGGATTCCATGAACCTTTGAAGTGCTCTTGTCTTCTGAGTCACTTCCCTGTCACCAACGGGCAGTGTGATGCTGAGGGATGTTGTCTTGCACCACACAGACATGCTCAGCCATTCAGGCCATTCAGCCTCCGACATCATTTCCCACATGAGTGGCAGCTTTGTCTTTCCTGACCAACATCTTCCTTAGTGTATTTTCCAAGACAGTGGAAAGCTAGGACCATTGGAAATGCACAGAGCCTGGTGCCACTTCTGGCCTCTGAACAACCCTCCCTGCTTTCTCTCTTTGCAGATTATTTGTCTTAGTAGAAGGATCTGGGAGCAATGCCATCAAAACAGGTTGTCTTCTGTCCCGTCTTCTGTGATGGCCACTGCACAGAAAGAAGCGTGGCCTCTCAGGAGGAGCTGGCACGCATACCAGCAGGGCTCCAAGTGCACCAGACAGATCGCCATAATCGGGAATCATGTTCTTATTCTTGATTTTACATGATACAATTAAAGAAAAGCCTAGTGTTGTAATGTTCTGGGTTCTCTTTTCTCTACCTGAAATTGCCAATTACATGAACTAATTTGTGACGAGTCCAAGAACCCCCAAAAGCCTAAGTTCCTTTTGAATGAAATTCCCTATAGGTCTGTTTTCTTCTTGAATCAGTCCAAAGACTTTAATTTGGTAATGTTGAGATCTTTACCCTCCAAACAATTTAATTCTTTTAGTTTTAATTAAAGAATTCTTTCCTTTGCACTAGACTGATTCTAAACTGGCTTCACTAAATCTTCTTATGCTGTAAGTAGCAGTGACCCAGATAAACACATTTAAAAATGCAACTACTGAAACTACAGTATGTTGCCTTTGTAAGACACAGCAAGAGAAAGACTGAAATAGTGCTATACATTTACAAGGGTAACAAGTAGCATTATATCTTTAAAAGCAGATTCATAGGCCAATGTAAATTTTTCATATTACATGCACAAATCTGTGTGAAGTAAATGTTGCTTAGTTTGAAGTCAGAAACTTAAAAGTCACAAAGAGGCCTATGAAAAAAAATGGCTTTTTCCTTTTGTGGATGACCTTTTGCATCATGACACGGCCTTTTGAAAAAAGAGGAGATAACTCTGTGTTTAAGAATGTAACATAACACAGCCACACAGTCAGGATCATATAGGCAACCAGGATAAGGTTGCATTTCTGTTTTCCTCACTGCCTGAGTCTGCAGCTTTAGTGGTTTTTTGATGTAAAGTCTGGTCTCTAGTTCCAGCCAAACCCACCTGGTACCCACCAGCCATATAAAGCCAAGGTCTGGAGAAGACAGCGGTTCTTCACTGGCTCTATGAAGGATGCAGATGTTGCCAAAGGGCTTTGTTTAATGTTATATGGGTAAGCCCTTTCTAGGGTCTCAAAAATTGGTTGATGAAATAAGGGGATACTGCCCATTGTTCCAGATGCACATTCTGTGTGTCTGTGTGTGACAAATGCTGTCCAGGATGCTCCGGTACCCACTTCACGCTGCTGTTGGAGTGTGCTCCAGCCACCTTGTTCAGATCTGGTTGCATGTAAACACTGCTGCTCCAGGAGCAAGTGTGAGCAGAACTTCTCCTGGTAACTACTGCCCAAGTCATGAACAGCATGGAAGGAGATGATGGAACTCTGGAGTGGTGGCAAGCACCCGTGCCTGTGGCTGCTGGATAGGGAGAGCCGGGCGCCGGTAGGGTAGCCTGTGGGGTGTCCCTCGCACCCCATAACTTGGTGGAATGCAGACCTTTCCACCACTTTTGGTTTTGTGGGTTTTTTTAGACATTGGTGTCGGCTGTGTTTACACAAAGAAGAAATACACTATCAGGAACAATTGGATAATAAACAGCCTTTAATTAGCGTTGAAGATGCACAGAGACCTAATCCTTCAGTGCCTGTTTAGACAGCTAAACCCAAACATGTGCCAGTGGCTGGGTCCTGGAGAAACCTTCACCCAGAGCAGGGGCTGAATTGTCCTTAATTGCTGCAAAGACTGGGCAGGTTTTACTGGGCATTAATTGTATTGGGTGTTTTGGGATCTTCAAAGACCAACACCCCCCCTTTAATATTTTTGGCAGCAATATGCTCTCCTGCTTACTCTGGTTAGCATTGAGCTGTAAAATTGCTAATGTCAGACAAAAAGTCAATGGATTTTATTGATTCTTCATGCTTTTGCAGCATTCTGGGAGAGCCTTTCCACTGGATATGGAGGATGCCTGCAGGTGGCAAGATGGGTGTGCACTGGGACACATTCACCATGGCTGCATTCCATGTGAAGCTGTGGGTGCTGGCACTGACCTCACCAGTGAGGTCCATCCAAGGGCTGCCATCCCTGGAGATCACTGGAGTTAACCTGCACAAAGTGTTCTCTGGGACGTGCTCCCTGTGAAGGTGGCCTTTTCAGTTGCATCGGCCAGCCATGGAAATGCAAGTTGGTTGTTGCAGCCTGACCTGTCCTCCCCATGGGGAAAATTGTGGATGCTGAGTTCAGGGCAGCTCTGGTGCCTTCTTGTTGTGGAGCACATCTTGACAGAGTTTACGGTCGCTATACCCGCTCTGATGGCCACCCTCCCCCGTGCAGCCATGGCCAGCAGCTGTCTGCTTGGCCTCAGGCTATGGACCATGGCACCTTTTCAGGGAGGACTCAGTTGAGGTCACAAAGGGTTTGTGCTCGCCAGAGGACAGCTGTCTTCTCTGGTTTGGTTTGTGCTGCCCAGATGTTTACCCAGCTCGACCGACAGCTTGGCACGTGAGCGTGTCCACTGACAGGCAGTAAAAACAGTGGTTTTTCTTAGGTGCCGCCTTAGTTCTCAGGGCTTCTTTTGCAACCTCTGTAGTGGTGTGGCTTGTTCCTGCTGTGCATCTCATATTGCAGACGCCTCTGGTTTCCCTCAGCCACCATCCTGGGCAAAGACAGGCCAGCAGCAGCCCCTGGGAGCCCAGTGGCCTGGCACATACTGCTTCGGTACTTCACAGACCACCCATCCCTGCATGTGGGGTTTCTGGACAGGACAGCCCAGCTGGAGCCATAGAGTTTCTTGGGGCAGTGTGGGACAGAGCCACATTTTCCATGCAGAGGACCTGAAAGGTGCCGCAGCCCTTCTGGTCAGCAATGGCTTCATCCCTGGAGCATGGGGCAAGTGCAGAGACCAGATGCTGACTGTCCCACTGGAAGGGATGAGGTAGAGCTTTTGCAGGTGGCATCTGCCCACCCTCTTTGCGAACAGCAAGCTCTTCAATGAACATAGTTGTTGTCTTTAACACTCCACCAAGAAAATAGTGAATATTTTGTACTTCCTTGATGCTCTTGCTGTTTCTGTCTGCAAGGAAAGGTGTCATTTTCAGAGACAAGCTTGCTACCAACATAAGCATTTGCCTGAGGCAAGAGGAGCATGTGCCATTTCTCACAACTTACACAGGCTATAGGCAGTTTTCCTTCCCTAAAGTTACTATCTAATTAAAACTACTTCCTCCTTGCTTGCTAATCTCCCAGGCTCTGTTGTGCTTCTGTCAGGTACTTGGAGTGCAGGAGTTGCAGTAGTTCAAGCCCTCAGTGTCCATCCCTGTTCCCCTGGCCATTCCCAGTGCACCCACAATGAGACGGGGGAGGGGGTCAGTCACCCTGCGGACGATTTGCTTAAGAGCGGGCAGATGGGGATAGGGAGGGTTGGACAGGCGCAGGTGGCACCCCAAGGCTGTCCCCATTTCCGGGAGTATGTTTGGTAGTGGCCCTATCCTAGTGGAAATAAGCATTGGTGTTGGTGCCATCTCATTGTAAACCCAGGCAGAGGAAGAAGGACCACATCACCTGTGGCATTGGTCCTGTGTGGGGTGGGGTCGATGGGAAAAGCTGGTGCCTCAGAGAAGAGAGGACTTAAAATGGTTAAGCCATTGGGAGCAGCAATGCTCTGGCATTCCCCACTCCATACAGTACAAAAAAATTCTTAGCTCCAGCTGCACGAAAAATGTGTCAGGGAAATATATCAGTGTCTGAAACAGAATATACACAAAACGGGAGATACAAAAGTGCCCTCAGACCCCCTTGCTCAGAGCTGCCTCTGAAAAGGGCTTCTATGGGGCTGACCTTCCCCCCAGCCTGCTCTTACACTGTGGCTGTATTTGCATTAGTGCAGGAGACAAGGGGAAACAGCCTCAGGCCCTGTCCTCCTGTTATTACAAGGATAAGCTAGGACATGTTACAGCCATAGAGGTTTTTATTTGTGGGTTATTTGTTTGGCTTTCCTAAAGGGAGAGCCTGTGAGAAGTATGTTCTTCCCTAATAGAGCATCACCTTACATTTTCATGGCAGACAGTCAGCTCTGTCCACTGAGGTGGCCTGAAGAATCAAGAAGATTGACAGCAAAAAAAAATTACTTTAGAACTGCACTAGTCTGCTGGCAGGTTTGTTTGGGGTTTTTTCATTGTGAGTTTTATTCTTCTTTATTTCCTTTTGGTTGTTGGTGGTGGTAAAGGAATGAAGCTACACAGTCAGCTTTCTTCCTTCCACTGTCTACAAACCATGTATCAAAATTCAGTTCTTTGAAGAACTGTGTGAGGAATTAATGCCAGGCTGCAGCCCTGTGTGCCCTTACATGCTGGAGTGCAGGACCTCTTACATCCAGAGCTTCATTGCCACAGAGCAACATCACCTCACCAGGAGAGCTGAGCCACAGTCATGCTGTCAACTGCATTGCTAGACTGCTTCCTGAGGCTGAACTGAACAGCCAAATACAAAATCTCCCAGTCAGATTTATTGGAGTGGGCTGGTGACATTCCCCAGAGGACTTACAATCTATGGTGATGGATGATGCCGATCCATTAACATAGTAGTCTCATCTGGGAAAGATGTAATTGTCGTTCTGCATCCTGCAGTTTCCCTGAGTTTTTCTGAACACGTAATAGCACACATTGCAGCAGAAATTACTAGTGAAAAATGCTGCAGTAAATATGTCAGGGGCTCTATATCCTACAGCAGTGTGCTTCTCTTCTGGAACCACGCAGCCATCATTAAGATAGGGGAGGTGATAATAACAAAATTTGGTATAGTGCACTCATCATGATGTATGTGCTCTCCAAAGGTTTGATGGAAAGTATGGGCAGGACTGACCTTGCTCCCTTTTGCAGTAAGCATCTGTGAAGTACGTTCATGTTGACTTGTTCATAGAATCAGGAAAATGCTATTTACTTTTACCTGCAACAGCAGTGCTGTTTTTACAGCACTGGTTGCCCCGCCTGCAGTTCCTGAAATACAACCCTTTTCCTCTGAGTAATCTGAGTCTGGACCCCTGATGACAAAGAGCATTACTACTTTTTTGTGTAGTCTTGGCATAGTTTGGAATAGTCTCACCTCCATGCATTGGGAGCAGTGTGTCAGTCAGAGCTCGGATACCAAAGCAGCTGAAGAAGACTGCTTTGAACTGGCTAGAAGATCTTTGTTCATAGAGCATCAAATTAGTAAAATTCAGACATAACATTCACACTTAGGCTGACTAGAAGTGCTCCAGCAGCAGAGAAACATGATTAAGAGGGAGGAGAAGGCACACGGGAGGGGTGAACCCACAAGGAGTGGCCAGCAGCTATTCTGAAAGGGAAGGCAACCCTGTGCCACCCCAGTGAGGGTGTGCGTGGATGTGTGCCCGTTCATCCTCATGAGTGATTGCAGTGGTAACTGGAATCCAAGCTGAGGTCTGTGCTTTGTGCCAACCAAGTGCCAAAATGACTGCTGCCCATGAGGCCTCACAGTCAAGTGGATGAGGCAAAAGGCGTGACAGAAGTGCTTGCGTGTGTGCATGTGCATGTGGGACATTTGTAGGCATTACAGGTAATGCAATTTATTGCAATCTGTAATTGCAGAGAGACCTCAACGAATAGAGATGGGAAATCACCAACTATATGAAGTTTAACAAGGGCAAGTGTCAGATTCTGCACTTGCAACAGGGCAGCCCTGGCTCTGTGCATTGACTGGGGAATGAGAGGCTGGAAAGCAGTGCCATGGAACCTGGCAACCTGGGGGTCCTGGTTGATGCCAAGTTGAACTTGAGCCAGTAGTGCCCTGGCAGCCAGGAGGGTCAGCTGTGTCTTGGGGGTATCAGGCACAGCATCATCAGCCAGGCCAGGGAAGGGATTGTCCCGCTCTGCTGCGCACTGGGGTGGCCTCACCTCGAGTGCTGGGGGCAGTTTTAGGCACCACAATACAAAAAATACATTAAACTATTAGAGAGTGTCCAAAGGAGGGCAACGAAGATGGTGAAGGGTCCGGAGGGGAAGCCAATGAGGAACAGCTGAGGTCACTTGGGTTTTGTCAGCCTGGAGGAGACTGAAGGGAGACCTCATTGTGGTCTTCAACATCCTCATGAGGGGAAGTAGAGGAGCAGCTACCAATCTCTTCACTCTTGTGCCTAGTGACAGGACCCAAGGGAATGGCCTGACGCTGAGTCAAGGGGAGTTAGGCTGGATATCAGGAAAAGGTTCTTCACCCAGAGGGTGGTTGCACACTGGAACAGGCTCCCCAGGGAAGTGGTCACAGCACCAACCCAGACAGAGTTCAAGAAGCATCTGGACAACGCTCTCAGGCACATAGTGTGGCTCTTAGGGTGTTCTGTGCAGGGCCAGGAGCTGGACTCGATGATCTTAATGGGTCCTTTTGAGCTCAGTATATTTTATGATTCTGTGATAACCTGGACTGGTTGACTGAACAGTGGTAACCTCAGTGGCACTAAGATGCAACATGACATATTTTCAGTATTTTTTGTTATTTGCATACTACTTGTGGTCAGATCCATCTGTCAGAGGCATATTTCACAGTTCAGTCTAGAGGCTTCTAGGAGGGCAAAATTGGTCGTTGTCGAGAAGTTGTGAGGTTTTCTTGTTACATCCATCAGCAGCATTGTGCTGCATCTCATGCTGGTGTTATTTCTAATTCAGTCAGAATTCATCTGACATCTCATGCATCACAGCATGGTGGAAGGAAGAGGTCAATTTTCTTCCCCTCAAAGTCAAACCAGGAAACACTTGGTACAAATGCTGTGATGAAAGCATATGTAAAATGATGTGAGATTCAAAGAAAAAATGCTGCATTTTTTTATCACAGCACAGGAGTCTTACACTTTTCTGTCTCTTTTAAACAAAATTCTTGCAGTGGCTAAAAATTTTGCAAGGATGAAAATAAAGGACCTTTTCTTTCTTGAAAGTTTTTTCCATCCACACATCATGAGATAGGGTGATGCATGAGTGCTTGAAATCTGCTGTTGTGCATACTTTCCGCTGAGGATTAGGGCCATTGTGTAGCTGATGAAATGTTTGGCTTGGCTTATAAAAGTGATGGGGAGGGAGAGGAGAGTCAGTCTAATAAATCTGAAACTATGAGCATAAACTTGATTTTGCAGTGGCAAGCTGATGGAGCATTTGGTTACTCGTGCTAGTGGGTCACTCATGCTAGACAGTATTAAATAACCATATTTTGCACGGAGGGAGGGGAGATTCCTCTATCCTTTGGCTTCCCAGGCAGCCCCCCAATACTCCTGCACCTTCATATCTGCCTGGGCTCCCAAGTGAGACCATGTCCGACAAGAGAAGATGAGCTGATGAGTCTGTTGTTGATTGCCAGCTCTTCATCCCTAGATCTTGTCATTTGGGACTATATCTGTGTCATAAGGGCCACCAGGGCTACGGGCAGCAGAAAGGGTTTATCCCTTTCAGCCCATGGTGGCAGGCTGGGTGGCACACAGGTGTGTGGTTAATCACCTGCACATCCTCACCTATGTTCTTAGGCAAGAGCATTCGTACGTCACCAGAAAGGATCTGTGAGCTGGAAGGTTCAGTTTTTCACTTAGTTTTGCTTTTCTTCTCATTATTTATTTATTTAAGCCAGGCTATATAAGGATGATGAGAGGCCGTGTGGAAATGTGGCTTTCAGTTGATTTAAGATGAGTTACAGAAGTGTTGGAATTTGCTATTCTAACCCCATGGCTTTATAATAAAGCTGAGGTTAGCCCTATTCTGGCCCTGTCTGCACCAAGAAAAAGTGGTTTTTAACTGGAGCTGGTGTGCTGTAAGGAGTGGATGGGAAGGGGTTTGCAATGAGTCTGAAGGGCTGGGTCTCTCAGGGCACGTGTGGTTCTAGTGGCACCTCACGTCATTTATTGGGTTTGAGCTGGTGAAGCTGATTTACTCCTCGAGAGGGTATCCTGGTATGCTTCACTTTTGTGGCTAGTTGGAAGACAGACAAGGGGGTCAAAACCATATTTATATAACAGGGAAAAGTCAGATGTTCTGCCTGCAAAAGTGGCATAGCATTTTAAGAACTGATTTTGAACTTTACCTCACCAACCTGTTGGCTGAGACCTGGTAACTCATCCATGGCGGGGTCCCTGTCCCTCTTACCAGGAGCAAGACAGTCACATCAGCAAGAAGAGATGGGCAATGGATGGCAGCCTTTGCCACACTGATGCTCATCCGATGCTGGAAAAGATCAAGTGAATGTGGTAAAAATATCTGTGCCTGGGATTAGTGGAGAGAGTCAGGACAAAATAGGGAGCCAAGTGTCTCAGAGCAGTGAACAAACCTCCACTGGGGAACTAATGAGGCTTTGAAGTCATTTCATTGATATCAAACTTGGAAATGCTTTGTAAGAACTGAGATGCTTTATGGGCTGTTTAATAAAGCACTTGACTGGGAAAGGAACAAATATTTTATTAGGCTGACACTGAGTGCTTTTTGTTTCAGGTTTTGGGGGAAGCAGGGCTGGCAATTATGTTTAATTGGTATCCTTTTCCTCTTGTTATCATTGGTGTATTGATTGCTGGGAAAACAAAATGTGTGGGTTTTTAAATTTACTGTAAAGTAAGGGCTCTCTTGTTTGTTTTGTTTAGCTCTGTGTACTCAAACCAGCTCATTTTTTTTTCCTTTGCTGGAGAATATAATGTTTTGATTGAAAATGATACTAAATAATCAGTTAAATGGGATATTTAATAACAAGAAAAATTCTTTAAAATATTTTTTTCCCATAGGAAAATCATGCACCATACTTTTTCAGCCTAAGAATGCTAGCATGAATCTGCATTCTTCCTATGATCCTACTACAAAAGTAAATACATGGGTGCACAGCATGCCTGAAAGCTGTGGAGGTTAAGGTATAGTAAATCTCAGGAGCTCTGATGCATGACAGATCCCTAGAGTAAGTTCAGTTTTTCCCTCATATAGTTTTAATTTAGACATTCTTAGACTCACAGTGCACTGTCAGTTTGCCTTCCCTGTGGGAAGCTGACCTACTGTATGAGAAGAAAGCCTGGTAGATGAGAGTAGAGCAGCTGATACTGAGAAAGGCCTTTGTGAATGTATCCTATAAGATCCTCACACCCACTCATCCTCACTGGATGAGCAGACAGCGGATTGGAAACTGGCAAACAGGCCCAGCAGCACAAAGTCCAGTTGGGTTGGGTGTCTAGGGGTGTACTTCAGAGGTCAGTACTGGGTACAGCCCTGCTCAGCCTCTTCATTAATGCTCTGGATGATGGGCACAGTGTACCTGCAGAAGTTTGCAGATTACACAAAACTGGCAAGAGTGGCTGATACATCAGAGCATCGTGCTGCTATCCAGAGGGACATCAACAGGCAGGAGAAACGGGCTCACAGGAGCCTCGTGAAGTTTGCCAAAGAGAGGCGCAAAGCCCTGCACCTGGGAAAAAGCATCAGTACATGCCAGGGGCCACCCACCTGGAAAGCAGCACAGCAAGAAAGGACCTGGGTGTCCTCATGGACACTGAGTTGACCACGAGCCACAAAGATGATGGGCTAGAGCATCTCGCCTGGAGGAAAGGCTGAGAGAGCTGAGACTGTTCAGCTTGGAGAAAAGGCTCAGGGGGAATTTCATCAATGCATAGAAGTACCTGAAGGGAGGGTGCAGAGGATGGAGCCAGGATCCTTTCAGTGGTGCCCAGTGGCAGGACAAGAGGCAATGGGCACAAAGTGAAACACAGGAGGTTCCCTCTGAACATCAGGAAACACTTTTGTGCTGTGAGGGTGACCAAGCCCTAGCACAGGCTGTTCAGGCAGGTTGTGGGGTCTCCCCATCCTTGGAGATACTCAAAAGCCATTATGTCCACGGTCCAAGACAACCAGCTGTAGGTGGCCCAGCTTGAACAGGGGTGTTGGACCAGGTAACCTCCAGAGGTCCCTTTCAGACTCAATCTATCTTGATTCTGAGTGGGGCAAAATGGGGCTGAGGGACGGAGAGGTGAGTGCAGCAGGACTTTCCCAGGAGCAAGCAGCCTTTCAGTTTGGTTTTTGGGAAGGGGCTGGTGAGAAGATACTCCCTCAGGACTATGCAGGCAGCACCTTCCCGTGGTAGGTGCTCAGGGCTGGGCACTGACACATCTGTCCCAACACAGTGCTGCAGATGCTGACCCATCCCAAGGGACTGCCTCATGCTTTGAAGGAGACATCTGCACACTGCCAGCTGATCTAAACGGGTACTTCTGCAGTCACAAAAAAAGTAACTTGTCAGTTTGAACAGAAATTGGGAGCACAAAAGTGGCACCAAGTCAGAAGCCCCAGCTGGGTGGAAGGGAAATCACTGAACATGTGACTCAGCAGTAATTATGGCTGGCAAATTTATATTTGTCCTCCACGTGTCAGGTTTAATACATCGGATTTCAATACGCTGTCTCCTCTCCACCGCTGAGAGTTTGTTCAGCTCACTGGAAGATAAGCAAGTTGATGCTGTTGAGGTGTTTGTGTACAATACCAAGGATAAAAAATAAACTACAACTGTAAGGTTTTATTTTCAGAAACTTGATGAAAGGTTCCTCCAGGCATGACAGTTCAGAGACCCTAAGAACAGACATATGCTGCAGATATGAGAAATATTGAAGATTTGGGAATAGCAAGATCAATCTCAGTAAGTTCAAGGTAACCCTGTTTTTATAGTGCTGGCTTACATGTAATAGTGTATATGGTGTGAGCAGTGGTCCTTTTGGAAGCAGAGCCCATCAGTTAAGTGTTACAACCAGTTAGTGAAATAATTTGTGAATGGAGTAGAAGGAAAGGGGAAAGGCATCCAGGAGTACAGCAGTAAGTGCCATCTCCCTTACGCTTAGGGTATGTCACAGTTTCCACTGCAAATGTAGGGGGTTTTGTGAGGCTTTCAAATTGTGTATAAAAATTCACTGCAGGTTGAAATTTGTCAGGCAAATGTTCTATTCCTTCCACAGCATTTATTGTCTGTCTTGCATATATTGCCCTTGAGAGTGAAGGCACTAGTTTCAGGCCCACGACAGGATTTTTTTTTTCAATTGCTCTGATTTGTTTTTAAATGAGAAAAAAGTGAGTTCTCTTCTCCCTGGAATGGATTGCTAACTACAAATTGTTGACATCAGCAATATAGTTAGCAAATATATGACTCTAACGTGCTCTTTGCAGGCGATTAGCCTGTGCAATAGGCAGGCAGCTGTGGTATTTATTCAACTGGACTATTTAAAAGACCGAAGTACGATCAGTTAGTCAGGCTGCTGCATTTGAGAACGATCATGCTGTGTGCTGAAGCAGTGTATACATATTGTCCATGTCCCATCTATAACGTGCCATTTTGCACTGCTGTAATGATTTCCTTTCTCTCTCGTTTCCCCAGGGCTTAACAGCTTGGATGGGAGCCTTAGCACAAATAGCTTTGCCTCTTGAAAGGATCCACAAATGCAGCAGTGGAAAATAAACCTGTTGCATGATTTGCATTGGAGCATTATTTCTCTAGCATCTTTAGAAATTGTCTGATGAGGTGCTTATTTTAACTGCTCCTTGGCAGCATTCAGCTCATCCTCCACGGTGTAGCTTCCATAGAGTAAGAAGTACCATGAGGCAGTGCATATGTGCATGGCGAACAGGAGACGTGCAGAGGGATGGGCAGCAAAGGCTGTGGGTGCAAGTTCCGTACTGGCAGTGATACCCTGGTGTAGTCCTCCCTTCTCTCTCTGGCTGGAGCCAGACTGAATCATGCCCATCTTTCCAATGCCTTTCTCTCCTTGCCCTCAGTCGATTTTGAGTGGCACCTCCTAAATCTTAACAGGGAGTTGTTGGGTGTTTAAGTCAAGGGACTGAGGTGGAAGAGGGCAGGGCTAAACTGGGATGTTTCCCTGGTGCCTCTTAGAAGAGACAGAGAAGTGCATGCCCAGTGATTCCCTTTTTGTGATGACCAAGCAGGGGTCATTGAACCCTTTTTTCAGAGGCAGCGGGACTGCGTTTGAGGTCCAGCCATGAGCTGGCAAGAGGATGAAGGCCAGCTCACCTTAAGAAATATCCTGTGGGTCTCCTCTGCTCTGCCTGCCCCATACCCTGGAGGGGTTCACCATCAGCCCATCTGCAAGCAGAAGGGAGACAGGCCCCACTGGCCCTCCTGGTGCCTCTGCACCCAGCTGACGTGTGTGGTGTATCAAAAACAGCACCACAAATGGTGCAACACAGGGCGGAAGGCAAGCTCACCACTAGCTGTGAGTTGATTACTCCTTTGCCCTTTGGTGCTTGAGGATTACACTACTAAAAGCATACATGGGGTAGCCAGGATTATCAGTCCCAGGTGCCTGAATGAATAGGTGAGTCGGTGGGAAATGTGAGAGGCAAACACTGCTGAAATCATTTGTGGGTTGCACATATGGGAGAGCCCACCTGTGTGTTATTTGTGTAGTAGTAATTCTGTGTATTCGGTATATGAAAGATCACTTTATTCAAACACATTTTTTCTATTCTAGCAACAAAACACCAATAATAATATGGTAAAGCCTTTGCGTATGGCTGAAACTGTAGAGATGAAAATTTGTAGCATGGAAGATGATTTGTACTTGGTTGGATCAGTGACATCAAGCAGCGAGTTTTGGGAAAACATTGAAGTCCATATCCAACCATAATTTTGTCCCCAAGCAGCTCCATTAAGTCAAGATTTTAAATTTTCTGCTTGTTTCTCTGTTTATACTCAAGGGAAACCCTTTTTTTGCAGGAGATACTGAGCCAGGCATCCCACAAAAGGGGCATCTAATCCTTTCCCATAGTGTGCACAGTATAATTTGAGTTCTGTGTAGACACGAGGTACGAGCCATGGTACAAACAAGCAGGCAGAGCACAGGGAGAGCCCCACAGGAAGGCACACAGCAGCCCTGAGAAAAGTCTCTTTCACAGCCATCAGCAGGAGATAAAAAAAATAAGCTGGAGTTATCACTACCCTTTCAAGGCATTTGTGTATAGCTAAGATACCATTTCCTGTACAGTCACACACATCATTGCATAGTGCCATGAACTTCGCTCTTATCAGCACCCCGATGGGAAAGCTCCGGTTATTTACAGTAGGGCTTGTTTCAATGTTTCAAGCTTCTTTTCAGTTAAAACAAACAGCAAATTAAATATAAAATAGGTAAGTAGGGAAAGTGAAATTGATTCTCCAGGACTGAGGTATGATAGGCAGAGGAAACTTAAGGCACTTCCTCTAGATTACATTACCTTCTTTTATGTATGTTAGATACATGAAACTTATTTTAAAAACTGGGTAACTGAATAATTTATGTGTAGTGAAGCAGCAATTTTAAAAGACCCCAAAAAAACCCCAAACCCCAGCACATGCTTCAGGTTGATTTTTATTACAGGAGTAGTATAGCTATCACTGTTAATGCCAATACTGAAAATTTTTTTTTGTTTCAATCATTTCCGTGAGGCTTTAGGATTTTGTACTGTGTACACTATGTATGTAGTATGTAAAAAAGGAGTCCAGGAACTACAAAACACCTTTGGACAACTTCAGTCTGTCTCTCGATTTCATATCTTCAAAGTTTCCTCATTTGAGACTTGGGGACTTGGATCCTTTTCTCTCTGCCTGCTTACTGACCTTGGTAATAGGTATTTAGTCTAACACGTGTTTAGCAGCCCTGGGATTCCCTCCCAAATGAAACTGAAAATAGCTTTACAGGGATCAGGATCAAGTTGTCCTGGACTCGACTGTATCTGGCAACCAGCTACTGCCAAGCTGCAGGCTGCGGGCAGGATCTGGAAATAATTTAAAGTATGTATATATATATTTTTATATATGTTAATTTTTTTTTCTGTAGTGATGACATGCTCAAGAAGCAGGTGTACTGGCAGTACAGAGAGGTACACTTCTACATAGGAAAGGTGAGGGGGGAAAAAACCCACCCCAACCCCATAAACCTGGGTCAAGGCTGCACCTCACCTTTCTTGTCTCCTTCCCCTCGCACAGTGGGGCCCTCCCAGAGGTGGTGACCTGGCTCCCAACAATGTATATTGACAGATCCCAGGCACATACAGGATTCAGCCTGGAAAACAATATTTGACTGTGCTTGAAAAAAAACAGCCAAGCTTACAGGCTTTTCTCCATGGTGTCTGAGGGTGATAGATGAGCTCTTCTTCCCCTCATCTCGGTGTTTCCTCTGCCTCCAGCCGTGTCGCCTTTTAAAGCAGCAATGGGGGGATTTTATTATGTTTTATACTTCCATCTTCAGAGGTGATCTGTCTCTTTCTCCATGGGTCCCTACAGCATGCTAATCCCTCAAGTCTCTTACACAACATAATTTTCATCTTAATTTTTCTGTTTCTCAGTGTTTAATGGGTTTGCCAGGGGAACAGGGGGTCATTTCCTGTCCCCACCAGATCATTAATTCTCTGTGAAAACACCACAGTCTCACACTTCTCAAGCAAACAGAAACATTGGGAAGAGACAGTGTCATGTGCAGAACGCTGGGCTGTGCTGCAGCAGCTGGAGGAGCTGGTGTGCACTGCAGAGACCAAGGGTTTAAAATGGTCATTTGAAAAACAGGGAGGGAGAGATTATGTAAGAGCAGTAGAAAATGGCTTTTTAATTCCTTAACAGAAATGATGGTGTCTATTTTTTTCAGCTTAATCTGCTGAGCTGTCTCCTCAAAGTCCTCATTTTTAGAAACAATTACTCTTCTTTTTTTTCAAAACGACACCAGCCCAATGATTTTCTTACTGATACTTGTCACTTTCTGAATAAGGAATTTGATTTTTGCTCCTGTTTTCAGCGCTTGTGTATCTGCCTTCCTGTAATCTGTCTCAGCCAAAGCTGGAAAAAAGGAAACAAGCAAAAAAATGCCCCCAACCCTACATTTGTGAATCTTTTCTGCAGAGCATTTCATGAGGTGGGAAAAATCCAGAATTACTCTCCTTAAGCCAGCAGCTGGAGGGGAAAATAAATGACTCATGTGTTTACTTCTAAAAATCCTTTTTAAGAACTCAAATGCACCTGATAAATTATGAGCATTTCACTCAAACAGCCTCTGCTATCAATTCTTGGCATTCCTGTAGGTAGTCCTGTACTCACCGTAGTATCTCACTGCCAAATCCAAGGATTTACAGGTCTCAGGAGAGATTTAGGAGATTTGCCACTTCCTTGCCTTGGACATTTTTTAGCCTCTGTTTGTGGGGTTTTGTTTTTTTCTCCTTTTCCTTGACCTCTTGGCAGGTTTGTTGGTCATACAAACATCTATGCCAGCAAATCATTTTGTAAGCACCAGAACCAAGGAGTTCTTGACATGCTCTTAGACATAGGCACATCCCCAGGCTGGGACCCTTCACCCAGACAATTCCAATTTCAGACTGGAGCTGCCCTCCCTGTCATCTCCTGTCATCCCGGTGCCGGTGTGCCTGCAGGACATTGCTCCCGTGGGCCTGGGTAGTGGTGCAGTGGTGATGGCACATCATTTGCTCATAGGGAGCAGGATTCAGCCGTGTGCTGGTGAAAAATGTACATTTGGGGTGCGCCAGTGCTTTCCCATGGTAACAGAGTTGAAACTGGACAAGTTTCCATGGTGATTATTACTACGGCAGGATTCTCTGCACACTTCGGGAGAGGCACGGGCAGCACCAGGCGAAGCAGCCAGGCATCAGCCAAAGTCTGCTGGCAGCAGCTCACAGGGCAGAAATTATTATCCCTCTAAATAAATGGATGCGTAGTGCCATTAATTCACTGATATTTTTGTTGTTTTTTTTTCCCTGGGGGAGGAAAGTGTTGATTTTTAAGGGGAACAGGCTGCATATTTCACCACGATCATGAACAGAAACCCATCCCTGCCCTTTTTTAATTGCCATTTGCTGGGTTGATATAAAGAGTTGGGCTGTCAAAATAAATTTTGTTTTGTTGGGGTTTTTTTTGTTCAAGTCTTTAATGAATCAGGTGCCTGGTTCAAGTTACTGTCTCTGTCTAGCTCTGTGGCAGGGTGAACCCTGGGGTTTGGATTGGTTTTTCTTTGCCATTGCCTGGCCATGCTACTTTCTGATCCTGCACATGGCAGTTTG
Source organism: Callaeas wilsoni (assembly GCA_013398955.1). Classification (NCBI taxonomy): domain Eukaryota; kingdom Metazoa; phylum Chordata; class Aves; order Passeriformes; family Callaeidae; genus Callaeas; species Callaeas wilsoni. The sequence continues at coordinate 1,724 of VWPU01011655.1, read as the reverse complement.
AATGAAAAAGGGGATTGAAGGAGAATCAAGTATCCTTCACCAATGGTTGAATATTTCTTGGCTGCAATATTTTTAGTATTTTTAGAAATGTTTGTTTTGGGGCTCCTGTTGAGTTAAAACAACATGCTGTCACTCAGCTCTGATGTGCATTGTCATTATGTGAAGCTTTGTTTTAAAATGTGGAATGGGCATCCTGAGGCCTTGTTTCAGGCTGTGTACTGAGAGGGTTTTTTGGCTGCAAGCAGTCTTTAAGGTCGTTTAAATTATCTGTGGCTATGGCTAAATATAAGTTCCTCAAACTGTTTCGCACAACACTCAGGGCTGTATGTATATCCAGCATCTCTGTATAGGTAGTACACTGTATTATGGAGCCGTTAGCTTGAAGTGTGAATACGTTTAACAGCTTTTCTTTGGTGATGGGGTCTTTAAAGGCAATTGTAAATATTATTTTAGAGAGGAGATTTATGTGTTACCTAAAATATGTTTCTGGCTTGCAGGCCAAATTATGTCGGTGCTGATGCTCCTGGCAGCGTGGAGCCGCCGCGGGTCCCACTGACAGCAATGTAGAGGTGGTGTTGGCAGAGCCCAAGAAGCCCTGCGACATGGAGGAGCTGTACAAGGATGCCCCAAACCTGCCTATGGATGTCACCAACTCACCCTCGGCGATGGCCAACAACAAGCTGGAAAATGGGGTGGCCCAGCTGATCACAGCAGAGGCCTGGAACATCAACTCGGCCGACCTGATGAAGAAAGCCCTTTCCCCGCTGGTGACAGTCCCCGCGCCCTCCATCCTGACGCCACCGGCCGAGTCGCAGAGCGGGGTGGCCCTGAAGGTGGCGGCCACCGTGCTCCAGCCCATCTGCCTGGGGGACAGCCCCGTGGTCCTGCCCATCCACCTGCAGGTCGCCGGCAGCGCTGCCCCGCAGATGCCAGCCACCAATGCTGCCACCCCGTACGTCATGACCACCCAGGGCCCCGTGCCGCTGCCCGTCCTCCTGGAGCAGCACGTCTTCCAGCACCTGAACTCGCCCCTGGTGCTGCCCCCGGGGGCTGCCTGCCCCGCCAGCCCCCTGCACGCCGGCCTCTTCCCCGGCACCGCCACCCCCGTTGGGCAGCCCCAGCTCCTGGACCCCAAGCCCTCCGGCCAAACGCAGGAGCCCGTCCTGCCCCCGGTCTTTCAGACACCGGGATTCGCTGCCGTCCTTCAGGACCTGTTTCCCTCACAGGGCGCCCTGGGCTCAGCCCCCTGTCAGCCGCCCCCCGACTACGCCACCCTCCCACCCCAGGCCTTCAGCTCGCCGCTGTCCCCGCTGGTGCCCCCTGCTACGCTGCTGGTGCCCTACCCTGTCATCGTGCCCCTGCCCGTCCCCATCCCCATCCCCATCCCCGTCCCCATCCCCGTGCCCCACGGGGCCGAGGCCAAGGCGGCCCCCGACCCACCCAAGCCGCCGCTCTTCACTCCCCACTCCTGCAAGGGCACCCAGACACCCCTGGAGAAGGAGGAGACGAAGCCCTTCGAACTCCTCCACCCGCGGGAGTTTCCCCAGCTGAGCCGTCACACTGTCATCAAGATGGGTGGTGAGAACGAGGCGTTGGACCTCTCCATGAAAGGGCCGCCCGCGCTTCGGGCCAGCGAGGCCGTGCCGCCGCCGCCGCCTGAGGACGGGGCCCTGGACCTGTCCCTCGCCTCCTGTCGCAAGCCGGGGGTGGCGCACGGGGAGGCG
>VWPU01011653.1:0-132643 GCA_013398955.1 Callaeas wilsoni | reverse complement strand
GCGGGGCGGGCGGCGGGGCCGGCACCGCCCGGGGACAGCCGAGCCCTCCATCCCTCCGCCCCACCGAGGCCAGGGAGCCTCAGCTCGGCTCAGCCCCCCTCGCTCCGCTTTGATCAGCGCCTCTCCATCCTCGCCCCCGGGCCCCGGCCGCACCCGCAGCCCTCGGGTTACGGCTGCCCTGCCCGCCGGGAAGAAGCTGAGGTTCAAATTTGCGATGTGAAAAAGAAAAGTATTGACTCTTTTTTTCCTCCCGCAGCTTCTTGCCGTAGGCTGGCAGGCTAAGGACGCACGGTTTGATAGTGGTGGTTCCTGTTTGCCTTTCATTTGAGACTAGCTAAAACTCCCACATAGCTGCAAAGGTCCAGAACATGGATTTTTAAAAGGTGACAGTCAGTCCAACTCACTACCAGAACCTCAGGATAGAACAGCAGGAAAGGACCAGCAACAACCCTCTTCCTCCCTCTTCTTTTGCCCCCCAAGTTATTTGGCTGTCCCCCCTCTCTGCTGAGGCTTGATCCCCTCCCAAGAGGTAAAGCCAGAAGCTGTGGGTCCGGTGCTGTACCCAGAGCCTGGGTGGGGCTCCCATCCCACCCACCTCTCGAGGAACAGAGGTGTGGAGGAGGCTGCGTGCCCCAGGCTGGCCGCTCCCAGGCCTGGGGGTCACAGGCAATGACGCAGAGAAAACTCCTCAGCTCCCTGTTCTCAGGCTGGGTTGAACATCTGGGTAGTCCCAAGGAGCAGGGGACAGTTGTAAAAGCAAGGAAAGAGGTTTTCTGGAGCAAGGCCCAAAGTAAAAAGCTTTTTCTAGGCACTTCAGTACATATGTTTTCCAGCCCAGAGACAGACGCATGAACTCCTCCCACACATCTGACTCTCATTCCAGGCTGTAGTGCTTTATCCGAGGGCGAGAGGCTGGATTTGGGAGCGATGCCCAGACGCAGAGCCAAAGAAACTTTATTGGCCACTGTCTGCAAGGTTTTTTTAATTTGTTTTCTTTCTGCTTTGGAGCGGTTTCCTGCCCTGCGTGGCCATCCCGTGGCAGCCTGCAGCTCTCAGGATATCCGACCGGCTCGGCGGGACGGTGATTCAGCCCCAAAGCGTCTGACACCGGCTGCGATGGCGTCGCCGTCCCGCGCTGCATCAGCGTGTGCCGTGGGCACCTCAGGGCTTCCAGCTCTCTCTTCAGTGTTGAAGGGAGATCAACCTTTTTTTTTTTTTTTTTTTGCAGTGACTCAGATTGTTTTGCTCGGCTTTACATTTTCACCTTTGTCTTCTCGAAGGAAAAGGCGGCACAAAGGCGCAGAGGCTCCTCTCCCCTACCACGCTTTGCATCCGGAGGGGAAGGAGCGCGTGGGTTTTGCAAACCCTGCTTAAGTTCAGGGTGTCTCTGCAGCAGAGCAAGGAGCGGTGGGAGAGCTGGGGAGCTTCAGAAGCTGTTACAGACCTTAAACACCGGAGTTGGGGAACAGAAGGAAGCTCTAGCACCTCCTTTCCAGAGTGACATCAGAAACTCTGTTGAGGGCTGGCCACGTAACGCTGTTGTTTGTGTCTCTCCAGCACACCTTAAAACGCGCCCTGGGAAAAGCAGTTGCTAGCCCTGGGTCCCTGCAGTGGAGCAATTGGCTGCCCCATCTGCTGGGTACCCACTGCTGCCTCTGCTCTCAGGCAAACGCCGCTGAAAACCCACACAATCACAAGAAAAACCTCCACAGGTGTGGTTTTGGAAGGTTTTCACTTCAAAAGGGATGGGTGTGAAGCACAGCTGCCCTGCAAAGTGGATTTCACCTGCCCTTGTCTGAATTCACTGCTCTGGGCTGAGCTGAGTGTGTGACAGCTGCTGCTGAGATCACCAGCTCCTGTTTTAAAAGACACTGGTTTAAATTAGAAGCATCAACACAGTTGGATTAAGAATTTTCCCCTCTGAAGTATAGTGGGATAAAATTCCTGTTAACTGTTTGGGGGAATAAAGAATTTTAGAATTTTGCCAGACCAAGCCTTGTGCATAATTACTGCATTAAATCAATATTTTCTTTTTGAACTATCACCATGGGGTTTTGGTTGGGTTTTTTTGTTTGTTTGTTTGGTTTTTTTTTTAATAACTCAGTCATTACTTAAAAGATAAATAGGTCAAAAGCTTCAGACAAGGACTATAAGCTTATATTTCGACACACACGTATGCATCTACTGAAGCAGAATATCATTACTCAAAAATTCGCCAATGCAAACAACTGAATTGACTGAACACTCATCTTTAACTACTACTACTGCTCCTCCCAGTATTCCTACTGGAAAATCATTTGAGTTTAGTACACATACTCTAGAATTATTATCTTTCTATCCTTTAGAAAAATACCAATTTGCAGCGAAAAAATTCAACATAATAACTGAAAAGTGTTTACTTTCAGGTCAAATCAGCACTGTGCCGCTGTATTATGAATTTGTGTTTGCTTGTGAAAGATCTGGTCCTGGATTATTGAATTGTGTGGTTCAGCTGTAAATGACCAGGATGATACGGATTCCTTTTTTCTTCATTCATTTTTTCTTTTGGAAAACAAATATAAGCAAGTGATACTTTTGTTTGCAGAATTTTCAAATTTGTTTGTTTGATATTGTTTAATTGAAGTTTTATACAAGATTAACTTGCTATTTAAACAACTGAAATATTTTCTTTAATTTGTATTAAATATTTGGATGTCTTTTCTTGTAAAAAATAATACAGTTACATTTAGCTAAACTGGCATAAAATGTCATTTAGAAAATAGAAGTAAACATGCTTTCAGAAGCAAATAAATAATTTTGAATGACTCAAAATGACATTTCAATAAATGAGCTGCCTTTTCAGTCAGTGATTAATGGACTTTTTCACCCCAAGTACCGAGATTTTAGAAGTGTAGAACATCACCAATTCTTTCATTTCCAGAGTAATACAGAATGCTCAGCTTTTTGAAAATCCACTGCAGATATCAGGTCTAAATACTGATCTAATTGACTATCTATGCCTTACATTTGAAGATGTGGTTGATTTTTCCACTGAAGTCCCTCCTGGAGGCACAGTGGGTTTGCCATACCTTCTTCCCTCTTTGCTTTGCTGCTGGTTTCAAAAGGTCGGTAAATCCATTGTCTTTTTCCTGAGTTAGACATGACAACAGCAGATCTTCAGAGCAAACTTTGCTCCTCTCCAGTGCACGGCTGGTGCAGATTCCTGGTCCCCCTGTGGAATATTGCTCTGGGTGCTAAACCAGTGTGATGGGAGCCGCTGGCACGAAGGAGCCACCTGCAGCTCTTAGCAGTGCCTGGGCTAAAAGATGAACCAGGATTTTTCCAACAGCAGATGGCAGCTCTCCCTTGTCTCTCTTTCGTGCACACAACACATCTGTCAGTTCTCCTGAGCACGGGAAGTAATTAATCCCCTCTGCACTCCAGATTATAAAGGTATTGGACCACCTGCTTTATGTGCTGACCGCAGAAAATCCATCCCACGGGACCCCTTCACTGATGGGCTGTCAGTGTAGAAGGATCTACCCATAAAGAAAGTGACATCCTGTGCCAGGAGGTGTAAGATGTACTTTAGGTCCCTCTCTTCTTGTCTCAGGTGTGGAAGATATGGGAGCTGTAATCCACCTCTGAAAAAACGAGGTGCGCAAGAGGCATCAGTGCCCTGGATTCAGGGGCTGCCTTTAGTGCTTTTGTTCGCCCACCATTTTGTCTCCAAAGCAAAGCTAACCTTTGCTTTAATGGTTAGTCTGGTTCTCAGAGTGATTTTGGGGAGCACAAACTGGGGAAAGGCAGTGAAACACCGTTCCACTCTGGCACTTCACGGAAACATCGTCTTCCAAATCCATATGTAGGCTGCACTGCTCTAAGATCCCCCAGGAATTCACATAGCACATGTGCTAAAAGAAGACTCTCAAATAATTCAGAGCTCCCACAAGAGCCCGAGGTGGCTTTTGTGCCTATATGAAAAGGGCCAAGTGCCACAGGCACCTTCGCGTTTGCCAGCATTTGCCCGCCTTCCACTCTGCCACCACTTCATCATCCACTGACACTTCTAGTTTGAAATCCTTTCCTCTCTTCAGCTGCTTTCCCTTCTGTTGTCAGTTCCACTTGCTGAACCCCTCAATTATTTTATCAGATCTTTCTCTTACTATCCATTTGCCAACTGTTCTCTCTTCTCCCTTCAGCCTCCTGAAAACTCAGAGAGCTGCGACTTGGGCCCCTGATGGAAGTGATGGTGCTTTTTATTCAATGAGAGGGACATGAGAGGGACAAAGGTTTCCTGGGTAGCGGAATAATTTGCTGGTAGAAGCAGGAGATTGCTGATGTTATGATTGCTCTTGGTATGAGAGCACTGGCCAGCAACAGATTTCAGAGAATAAAGGGGATTCTCTTGATGTTCTATTACACTGCACTGAGGACACAGCAGACACACACCTACTATGAAAGCACAACACAGCAGCAGCTGCTCACGTGGACTCTGTCACCGTGGTGGGGGACCTGGAGAAATGGCAGTGCTTTGATGTGGCTCCAGGGTGCTATCCTTGGATCTCGCAGAAGATCCCTTCAAGGCCGTCCTGTAAGATGCCTTTTTCACCTCCTCTCCTCCTTGGCTGGAACCAGCACCCTGTATCCACACTCCTGTTTCCAACACAGTGAGTGCTGCTTTTCTACACAGGTTGCTTGGCAGGGGGGCAAAACTTCTGAAGGAATTACAGTTCTGGGCTCAGATCTGCAGGGAAGTGATAAATATCACCAGACTGCCCAGGAGTGCTGGCACACCTCTAAAAGCACTTCCACAGGGGCTACAAACTGCAGGAGAAATAATTCACACAGCAGCTATGTGAAAATACCAATAATGATCAGATCTGCCTGGTCAGCCCTGATCCAGGATGGATGGCTTTGCCTCAAAGCCATGCAGCAAACATTGCCATGTTTGTGTAAAATGAAAGGTGGGATGGCTCCTTCCCTCATTCAGCAGGGCTGGCAGATATCTGAGGTGCCAGACTGGCTTCTGGAGGCTCTGGAGAGGTGACATGGCCTGACAACAGTGTCTTACTCCAAAGCCACCAAGTTCCTGCACTCACATCCTGCAGGAAGGTCTGTGGCAGGAGCCAGAGGTGAAGAGAGTTCAGCACCTTCCATGATTGATGTGCAAGCCCAGTCCTTATTGCACCAAATTATTTGTTGTTGTACGCATAGCATTGGCCATCTAAACATCTTGCTTCTTATGATCAACTCAGCCAAGAAAAGGATCCTAAAGCAGACAATTATACATTTCTTTTAGCTCTGAAACCTCCAACTCTTGCCTCTCTTTATTCTGTGTTCTTTCCCTACTTCAGTTTCTCCTTGCCTTGAGTGTAGTCAAAGCAGAAATACTAGGAGCATATATCCTCCTTTTGGTACCTTTTCTGGAGACAGGTGAAAGTGGGCCCTACGCTCCCTGAACCCGCTATGTAAGCCACATCTTCAAAAAAGGGATTGTTTAAATGTAAGACAGCGGAGTGTGGTACCACACTTGGATTGTATTCGGTGCTTCACACTCACCTACCTATACCTGCTCCTCTATTAAAATTTCCCATTAAGCTCCTGTTCTGTGCTGCTTTTTCTGCTGATCTTTCAAAATCATTACACATATATGAAGTGCAACGGTCTCTGCTGCCCACAGAGGTTTTTCAGGTACACTGACATTAATTTACTGGGAGCATGCTTGGCAATTTTTGCCAGTCCCCTGCATGCCCTGTAAACCGAGCCGTGATCGCTGTGGTCTGCAGCTCACTAATCCTCTGTTTTAATGCCTGATTAGGTCCCAAATCCATCATTGTTAGTGAGATGTGGGTGTGGGGAGGGCAGGAGGATTTCATCCTCTCGTCTGAGAGTTAAGCTGCTAGAGGTACACCCGCCTGGTGCTGTACCAGTGTATTAATTAGCTTGCCTGGAAATTTCGTTGGTGCTGTTCAGCGAGGTTGTGGAAAGGTCACACACTCCATTATAAGTGCTGTGTTTCAACCTGAAGTCATTACATTTGACACTTAGCAAATCTCTAGGAAAAAAAATCAAATAAAGCATTAGCATAAAAATATTTTAAAAGCTCAAGTCTCCACTTCAAGCAGCATGTGAAAGAACACCAAATCATGATAATTAGCATCTTCATAGCTCCTTAACTACGAGGATCTTGCTTCTTCATTCTGCACGTGAGCTCTGCAGGGGCTGTAAGCTTGGTGCGCTAGTGGTCATCACTGCACTTTGCATGGGGGGAAACATTGCCACTCTGCCTTGCACAGTGGGAAACTGCATTAAAGATGGTTTAAGTTATCTGCCCCTAAAAGAAGACACAAAGTCTGTGATGGATATCTCCATGTGGGAAACCCTGTGAAATTAAATTGTCAGTAAAGGTGTAATTTTATTGCTTAAAATGTAGCACTGCAGTGTGAATGAAAAACACATGCCATCCTCCCATGCTGGGAGGAGTGGCCAATGCCCCAGAGGGCTGTGCAGGCCTTCAGAAAGACCTCAGCAGGTTGGAGAGATGGGCAGAGAAGAAGCTGCTGAAATTCAGCAAATGCAAATGCAGGTCCTGCACCAGGGGAGGAACAACCCCGGGCACCAGCACAGGCTGGGGGTGACCTGCTGGAAAGCAGCTCTGTGGAGAGGGACCTGTGGGTGTTCCAGTGGCCAGTGAGCTGTCCATGAGCCAGCAGTGAGCCCCTGTGGCCAAGAAGGCCAGTAGTGTCCTGGGGTGCATTAGGAAGAGCATCGCCAGCAGGTCAGGGTGGTGATCCTGCTCCTGTGCTCAGCCCTGGTGAGGCACATCTGGAGTGCTGTGTCCATTCCGGGCTCCTCAGGACAAGAGAGACATGGAGCTCCTGGAGCAGGTCCGGCAGAGGGTGACAAAGATGATGAAGGGACTGGAGCATCTCTTTTATGAGAAAAGGCGGAGGGAGCTGGGGCTGTCCAGCCTTGAGAGGAGATGGCTGAGAGGGGACCTCCTCAGTGCCTGTCAGTATCTGAAGGGAGGGTGGCAAGAGAATGGACCAGGCTCTGCTTGGTGGTGCCAAGCTCTGGGACAAGAGGCAACGGGCAGAAACTGGTGCACAGGAAATTCCACCTGAACATGAGGAAGAACTTCTTTACTGTGCAGGTGACCGTGCACTGGAACAGATGCCCAGAAAGGGTGTGGAGTCCATCTCACTGGAGATATTCAGGCACCATCTGGATGCAATCCTGTGCCATGTGCTCTGGGATGGCCTTGCTTGAGCAGGGAGGTTGGAGCAGATGCCCCACTGTGGTCTCTTCCAGTCTTACTCATTTTGTGATTCCGTGGTCCTTGCAAGAAAAAAAACCCGTGGAATTAAATAGCAAAAAGACAGAATTTGTTTGAGTTTTGCATATGTGTGTAAGACAGTCACCTGCCTTTCTTACCAGATACTGCCACCTCTCCAGTAAAGCAGTGTGGCTGCAGTACAGACAACAGACAAGGGCTTAGCTGTCAAACAAAACAGGTGACAATTTCTGAAGCTGAAGTAAACTGCCCCCTGTACTTCCAAACCCCTACTCTGCCTGCTTATGCCCCTGGGAGGTGGGAATGTGCTATCTCAAACACAGCTGGGTGAGCTGAGAATGTGTCCCAGGGCTAGGACAGGTGACAGATGGCAGCTGGTGAAGCTGCAGTAACTCCATCACGTTGGGATGCAGGTGAGCCCAAAGCAGCCAGGCAGGCTGCCACAGAACCATAGAATCATACAATATCCTGAGATAAAAGGGAACCACAGGGATCATCGAGTCCAGCTCCTGGTCCTGCACAGGACAGCCCCAGGAATGAGACCCTGTGTGCCTGGGAATGTTGGAAGGGTCTGTGGGAACAAGCCCTTCCCTCCCACCTTTTCTACAAACATCCTTCACGTGCTCTCACCTTGTCCATCCCTTCCCCTCACAGCTAAAAACGCAGTGTGTACCACACCGCAATTGTTTTAGAACTGTGCCTGCAGCATGTGGACTGCATCAAAAACTTACCCAAGCACCTCCTTGAGCCGTGTTTCCAGATGCTCTTTGCAGCATACAGCTCATAAGAAGGCAGCTTTTAGCCTCGTTTTGTCTGTATTGCAAGTGGTAAAACTAAATACAGCTAAATGGATCACAAGGTAGTTGTTTTTGCAAAGAGAAAACTGTTTAAAACCTCCGAGGCTGGAGCTGACAGCCAGGAGCTGGCTGGGGAAAGGCGGCTGCTCCCAGCTCCGTGTCGGTAACACCATAAATATAAGGCTGGACAATTTACAGCAAAATCAAAAGAGGGCAGAGGAGGGAACACAGCCAATCCCTCCTGCGCTAACGACGCTATCACAGCTCCAGCTGGAAGAGGGCAGCATGTGTTTTATTTAATGGTTTATATTGCTCCATGCTGAGGTCACATTTCTGAGAGCAAAACAAATCAGTGGCAAAAGCAGGGAACCTCTACTGCAGCATCTGAGTCTGGCCTGGAAATTCAAAATTTGGGTCTAGATCCAAACTCTCCCCAAGTGCCCAAGGATTTGCATTTTAAGATTTAGATTCTGTTAATTTCTATTTATGCTAAAAAACCTCACCAAAGAGAAAAGGCTTAGCACGCATCTATTAGCAGCTGGCCTTGGCTTCTTACGCTATTGTAAATGAGGTCAGCAGGACTCTGCAGAATATTATCATAAGGTTGCAATTAGCAATGAGAATTATGCCACACACATTTTACATTAAAGGAAACAGTTGCAGTAAAAGGCTGTTCAATTCAGACATCAAAGCACACAGTTCGATGTGTCAATAATACAGCAAAATATAAACTTGAGATGCAGAGACACACTAAAAGTTCTCTTTTTTTAAAAAAAGCACATTTGTTGAGAAGTTCAATCACACTTTATATTAACTTTCCATTTTTGAATATTGTATAAAAGCACATGCATTTATTATTAGCTTGAATACAGACATGATTTACAAGGGTATGAATGTGTCAGGGAAAAACATGAGTTATATATGGATAGGAACATGTCAAGAAAAGGCATTTTGTTAAATAAAGCCCTCTTTCAAAGTAAATCTAGGGAGCCATTACATTTTATAAAATACTGAACCATACACACGAGCCTGCCAGCCTATTCACCAGTTGCTCTTTTCCTACAAGCTATTTATATGTGCTGTTTAGGAGTGGAACCTTGCAGAATAAGGTGACTAGAACACTTCAGATTTTTGAGTTTATTGCTAACACCTGGATCTTGTTCTCCCTACAGTGAGTGAGATCAGTTCATTAGCTATAATTGGAAAAAAAAGTGGGTCCTCTCTTTTGAAGTAATGACACCAAGGCTTCCATATTTAAATAACTTTATATGGAAGAACTGGTTGGCAAAAATATTGAGAATACAGAGAAGACAGAACTGAATATATTGTAGTAAGGTTAGAATTTCAGATCTTTGCCTTGTTTAATTTTTAATGTATTCATTTTGCATACAGCAAAAATTTCTATACAGCATCTTTCAACATGGAAGTACTGGGCTAAATTTAGTTCCAGTTAATGGGAGCTCCTTACTGAGTAAATAAGGGCTGTGAATTCATTTGGCAATATCCGCATGAAGGGCTGTGGCAGCACAAAGCAACTTTCAGAGAGCCTCAAGGAGAGGCTTGGAAGTCAGTGACATTAGATGGGAAATGCATGCAGTCACTGCATCTGGATCAGCATATCCCAACAGCTTTGCTGCAGGGGCCCTTCCCAGCCACAGCCAGCTTCAAGCTGCTGTTTTCCAGGCTGGAGCCTTGTGGAGGACAGCAGTGCAATTTTCCTCAGCCCTCAGCTGAGACTGATGGTGTATTTTGTGTGTGTGTTACAGCATCCCTTTTTCCGTACTCCCCCAATGGGGCAAACTATAGTTAGAAAATCTCATTGCAGGACTGCTGAGTATTGGAAGGGCCAATAGTGCTGTGGGAAGAGAAAAGCAGCAAAGTAGAGCCTGTGATACAGGAGAAAGCATCCCAGGTGGTTCGACAGACTGAAAAGGATCCTCAGACACGGTGCTGCAAGGGAAATGTCAGTGGTACAAGGGAAATGTCAGTGGTACAAGGGTGTCTTGGGGTGATTCTATGACCATGCTGTATTCCCCATCGCCTGCTTGATTTCTAGTGTGCCGTTAAATTGCAAAGGGGGGAGAGAGAAGCCGAGAGAACTCTTCAAAGCGGCCAGCTTGACCTTGTAACTGGAATGTTTTGCATTCTTTTCTCTCCCGATTCTGACAACATTTGGTTGGTTAGAGGACTTTTGCTCTCTAGTCTCTTCGGCTCTCAGCGGAGAAGGGACTGTGATCTGCCTCAGCGGCTTCTGTTCCTTTTTGGACTGTTTTTGGCTTGCTTTTCATCCCAGACCAGCTCCCATCTCCGGACCTGCTCGGCGGGACCCTCCAAGGGGGATCGTCGGACCCTGCCTGGCCCGGCCCAGCTCAGTTCAGGACTGCAGGTTTTACCTACAGAAAGAACTCTAAAATCCATAGTCCTCTTTTAGGGGACAGGGGAGGGGGTTTCAATATCCTTTTTTCCCCGTGACAGCGGGGTACTCTGTTTGTTAAATAAATAGTTTTTTTCACTTTCACTCGAGAAATTATTTTCCCGAACCCGTGGGGGAGGTGCTGCCGGGGCCTGCTTGCCTGGCAGGCAGGAGAGAGAGAGAGAGAGACGCCCCTCTCGGGTTGTTTCCTCCTGGATTTGTGTCCAAACCGGCACAAAGGGAAATGCCAGTGGTACAAGGGAAATGCCAGCTTAGCCATGGAGCCATGGTGGTGGGAGCTCTCTGACCCTCTCGTCCTGTGAGCCACGTGCCAAAATCTGCTGGTCTTAGCTCACAAGCATCCAAAGAGCTGGATCCAGCAGCCATCCCTCCATCCCTCCATCCTGCTGATACATTGAACAAGGCTTGGTCACTGCTGGGCAGACTGGTTAGCTCAGCTGGAGCGTGTGTGTTTGTTTTGCCCCCCAGGCTGGGGATTTTGCTATCCCAGCAGAGCCTGAGCTGTAGGTCTGGAGAGGATCTGTGCTCCATCTGCTCAGCAGCAGCGTGTGGCTGCTGGTGCATCACCCCCTTTGCAGAGTGCTGTGATGTGCTGCCCAGGCTTCACCCAGCTCTGCACAAGGACCCCGGGAGCCCAGCCCTGCCCTTTGTCCCTCCGTGTCAGTCCCCCCTGAGGGTGGGCTGCAAGAGCCTCTTTCCTTTCTTACCCACTGGCATGAGGGTAAAAACATGATTACCCCTCACTTGCTCCTCTCCTCAGACTTAACTGTCCGTGATGTGGTGGTTCAGCCAAGGGCATAAATAGATGCTTTGCACCTCATTCCTCAGACAGCCACGCCAGCAGTCTGCCATTTGGAGTACTCTGTGTAAGGCAGTTTTCTCTTCTGTTCTGGGTTTGCTGTTATTTTTACCCTTTTTTTTTTTACTACATCTCAAAAAAAAGTCTACAGAGTCTTAGCTAATTTGGCTTCATTTACTGCAAGGATTTCAACATTCAGTGAACCAGACCAAATTACCGATTTTAAATGTCTGGTCTACAGCATGGATAGAGTCTTGAATCAATTATAACCAGCAGAAATGATGTGTATACATAAGTGAAGACTGGTTCTAGCACTGTACTCCTTTCTGTCCCTAAGCTTTTCCCAGGAACTGAAGAAACTTTTTCAACAAGACACAGAATCTATGATTTTACAACTGTGCTTTCTAGAGATGAGTCCTGGAGCCCCTGACACACTAAGAAACAAGGCTCAGCACGAGACTTGAGAATTCTGTTTTGTGGCTACAGAGCTCTTCCTTGTGTGTTTCAGTAAAAACCCCTCCTTCATTTGCTCAGATTTTCTACCAGCATAATCACAAGTTTGGAATAATTAGGATCAGGAAAAGGATTTGCAAAGTCCATCCTGAAATATTCTTCCCTTCTCTTAGGCAGCAATTTACTCTAATACAACATATGAAAAAATTGCATTATATGATAAATTCACATCAAACTTTGGTTGTTCAAACAGATCCAACAGTTTTCCCCAATTAATTTTTCTGTAATATAAAAATTAATTGAGTCATTTTGTAGACTTGCAAGGTGAGCTTTTGAATGAATTAATTCAGATTTTTACATTTCTGAGGTGGATTTATAGTACTAAAGAGTATGTGTGTGTGTGGTGGTTTAAATAATCAGACTACATTATTCACAGTGTATATATAAAGTTGCAAAACAGTAATCTTAAAGAAAACACGTGTTAGAAGAACATTTAATGTTTAATTTCCTATTACTTGAGTAATTTCGAAAGGCATTTTTTCATGGGTACAGGGTGTCAAGTAAGAAATATTATGGTATTTTGCCTTGGGGGGATTGTGTTCTTATCTTCCGACTTGCGAGAGGCCTGGGGTGAAATGTCCAAGCTGTTCTTGCTGTCACAGCCACATAATTCCACTCTGAAGTGTGTTAATATTCTCTCTGAAACCCTCCCACTACAAGTTGTCTTCAAATAACAGAATGGGCTTGAAGAACCCTCAAGCTGCAGGGCCATGCAATGCTCCTTCGGACATGTTGCAAAAGAGGACAAGAACAGAGAAGAAATTAAAGCCAACTGATGTGGCCAAACTGTGGAAATTTGTGCGTCCCGAATTCCATGGATTTGCTTTAATCGGTCCCGCGATCTGTTTAGTTAAGCTGTCATAAATCCTGGTGTAAGCAATATGAGGGGTATTTATTAAGGCTAAGACAAGGAAGACTTGTTTCCCTGGGCTCTTTCCAGTCAAGAGAGAGAGAAAAAGGCTTTTCCAGGAGAACAGCTGGGGCTGTGGATGCCCTGAACTGATCTCACGAAAAGATGCTGAAAGAGCAATGTCTCTTCCTCCAGTCTGTCTGCTCCCTCCAGCTTGCTCTTTTACTCACTAGGCTTTCCCACCAGCCAGATCAGCTTTCTAACACTGCAGAAGAAGATTCCCTGTTTTTCTGCTGGGTTAGTCTGCTGCCTGGCTGGTGGCTGAGCTGGCAGTGGGGTGGCCTGGCCTTCTCTAGGTAGGGCTCCCCCTCACAGGGTGATGAGCAGGGCTTTGAGTCACTGAGCATCTTCACAGAACTCTGACTTGCAGGGCATCACCATAATTCTGCATTACATGTATGTACCTGTATCTATCTACATCTTTATAGATTTATCAATGTGTATATATGCATGTTTAAATTCTAACTGTAGAGACACCCCCTCCCCTACATTTGCCTAAGAAGGGGTTACATAAATGTATAAAAAACTGCATTGAGGAGCAGTTTGTTTAAAAAGTGTTGCTACGGCTGCAGTGGCTTTTGTGTAGAGTTACTTAAAATATGGGCTTGTGCAGAACGAAGTGACAGACAGGTTTGTGTCTTTGTGGGGTCAGACTGCCACTGGTCCAGCTCTGCTCACTGGTTACGAGGGACAGCATCCCTCTGATGTCCTGAGTGAGCACGTCTGGAGCTCAGCACCCAGCTCTCTTCAGGCAGCTGTGACTCAAACAACCGCTCTGAAGCTGTTTGTTTGCTTGAGAAAGGAGGTGGATGTGTGTCATTTCCTTGCCTAGACACATGAGCATCATTTTCCTTTCTCTTTTTTTTCCTGTTTTGTTGGTTTGTTTGTGTTTTGTTTTGGTTTTTTAATGAGACAGCAAATCACTTGGGACCTACAGTGCAAAGTGCATCAGAAGGCCGAGGCTTCTGAGCATGAAAAGACTGAAGGGACTGAGTTCTTTAATGGGTCTTCATCTGAAATCCTACAAATTCCAAGAAGCACCTGAAATGTCAAGGCACTTAAAATTGTTGCCCTTGGATTACACAAGGGTAAAGCAGTCAGAGACCTTACCAAACAAGTCATGAAACTTAATTTGTAAAATGTGGGAAGGAAATGTGGCACAGAGTGTGGGGCTGAAGGGACTGCAGCAGAAGTGAGTTCAAGGAAGAGCAAGTGAGTGCTTGGCAGACATGTAAGGAATACTCGGCCATCTCTATGGGATAGGTCAGCCTTACCCATTCTGTGATTCTGTCCCTCGGCTTTCCCAGGAATCGATGGGCAAATGTTGTGTGCAGCAAACAGATCCCAATCCTGTGAGGCCCTCTCTGGTATTTCATAGCGGGTCTGCCAAAAATGTCTGCCAAAAGTCAATTTGCAATTGTTTCCATAGCTGTGTCTTTATAATGGGGTCATTAATTATCTTCCATGTTGT
Source organism: Callaeas wilsoni (assembly GCA_013398955.1). NCBI lineage: Eukaryota > Metazoa > Chordata > Aves > Passeriformes > Callaeidae > Callaeas > Callaeas wilsoni. The sequence continues at coordinate 118,443 of VWPU01011653.1, read as the reverse complement.
TTATGAAACAATTCTAGTGATTTTCAGATTTGGCCTTTCCAGGCTGACATCTGTGCTCCAGAGATATATTCACCATCACTCTGTTGCCTCTGAGCTCCACCTGGGCAGAGTCTTGCTCAGGTGAGCTCTCTGGAGATGCAGACCCTCCCCTCCGCAATCACAGTACACTAGGGCCTGAAGGTTTTGCTCCAGGAATTTCAGAGGTGAAACATGCCCAAGCTTCTAACTTAAGAGGCAGGGATAGAGAGATCAGGATGGTACTTAGCTGGTGAGGGTTCAGACTGGTTTAGCTAGAAAGTACCTTTCTATCTACAAGAAAGACACTGTCTGTCATCAAATACTTTATAACCTGAAAAGCTGATTACATTTGTGTGGGTGACAGTCTGTGCCCATAGCTGTGACAGCATGGCTGTACCTGTTATCCACCATCAAGTGTAAATACTAAAGAGAAATAAAGAAAATACGTCAATTATTATCTGGGAGGAAGTGTAGCGGAAACAGAACATCTCCCAAGGGACCTTGGTACACCGTGAGGTAAACACAGCACATCCTTAAATAGATGTATGAGTCTGTTGTCTGATCTAAATGATGATTCTCTGTGAGTAAATAGGACAAGGCCCGGATCTGAGCACTGCACCTGGTCATCCTCTTCATTAAGCTGCTGATGGACACCACGGCATAGTTTTCTGCCCATGTTCAGAGTTACCAGGGCCAACATTTCTCCATAGACCCCTTGGTCTAAGTCACCATGTCCTCGAAGAGAATGTCTCCCCCAGCTTCCACTTGAAAGGTATTCAAGATACATTTTGTCAGGAAGAGAGCAAGTACAAATGTTAATATTAAGGTAATGCCTTCAGAGTCAGGAATCCTGTAGTATAAATTTTGTTCCTGTTCATCTACTTGTGCAGATGATTTTCAGATGTAGTGTACGAATAGTCCCTGAAAGAGGTTGAAAATCAGGTTTAAGGTCACTTAGACTGTCCCAAACCTTAGTCAGGGACTGGTGCTGGCTGCCCCCTGTCTTCAACGCTCTGAATATTCCTCGTGGAAGAGTGCATACACCTCCTTCCTCAGCATGGTGCTGTCTCACATGTTTTGAAAGAAAAGAGTGGATTTTATTTCTAAGAAAAAGCCGCTAAGGAGGCTGAGGCTCCTCTGTTCTTGGGTGCAGAATATGGATCCCAAATGGATAAAGACCCAGACTAACAGCTCTAGGAAGGTGCTTCATCACTGCATGTGGGCAATGAACGAGCTATGGGGGCACATTGCTATGATAATGATACGCTTCCATCAGCTCCTGAGCTTGTAGTGCTGCAGGGATGCTGAAATGGCTGGCTGGATGCAGCCAACGCAAACCACAGGTCTACATCCCAAACCAAAGTGTGTTGTGCAAACTTAGTAGGAAATTACACAATTTATTCATTAAGCACTGTTTGAGCACATGGAGGATTTGTTAGGCACTGATTGAGCAAACACTCTTCTGTTGACTCATCTCTTTGGCCATCAGTTCCTCTGTTGGTCGTTAAGATTTTAAATGCCCATTGGAACCAGCTGAGGTTCCTGAATATTGCCTTTGTTGCCCTGGAGCCAGGGTAGGAAGGACAGATGGCTGGATCACAGAGCACTTGTCCTGTATGTTTGTCTGTGTCTCACATGTGCCTGAGAAACAAGACCGTGCTCTGGTTTATGTTGCACTCTTGTACCACTTACAGTGACATTACACTATTCCAAGCAGGCAGTATTTTGCAAAAATCAATAGTCATGTTAATTAATAATGGCTAAAACCTTCACAGACTTTTTTTCCCAGAGATATCAAAGTACTTGGTGAGCATAGGAATAATTCATGCTCCTATAACCTCATATTAACTTTATTGGAAATGTTTATATAGAAGAAGGAATAGGAACATTTGCCTATTTCCTACCAATGGCATCAGAAAAGGTGAGTGAACCTTGTGTGGTTTAATTCAGAAAAGGCCTGGCATTCCTGGCTTGACTGGATGCAATGCTGGCATTCCCTTTTATTATCTTCTTTGCTCTAACTTTTATGAGACAAGGCTCCTCCTGGATCTGTATTTCGGTGCTTTTGATACTCTGCTGGATTAGATCACAGATTTCGCTAAGTTAAGGGAAGTGGCTCAAGATCCCTATCTTCACATTTGGCAGTGTGCTGGAGCAATCAAAAGGAAGAACTGTACTATTGTAGAGAGAAGTCCCTGCATAAAGGCAGAATTAATGAAAATGCTCCAGGATCTTCAACTAGTGTGTGACATTGCCTCCTTTCATCTTACGTACCTGTGTAACAGATTTTTTTTTTTAACACTCTGGTATCACATCAGAAGTTCTTAGAGGTTGGAATGTCAATGAAACAAGCAAGCCATGATTTATACATGAGACATTTGTGAAGGTGAAATATTGGCCACTTCTGCTGGATCCCAAAATCATCATTCAGTAGATCCTGAAATCTGGGCCAGACAAAATTGTTTCTCATGCATGTTTCAGGTAAAATAACTGGGCACAGCACACTAAACTACAAACACAGAAGAAAATTAAAAGGAGTAATAGATGAGAAATCACAGAAACATTGAAAAACTCAGGTTGGAAGGGACCTTAGCTGTTATCTAGTTCAGGTCCTTCCTTAAAGCAGGGACAACTATACAGGTTACTCTGGACCTCGTCTTCCAGTTTTTACTGTCTTCCAGGATGGAGGTTTCCCATCCTCTGGCTTTCCCAGTTCTTGTCAGTCCTCCTAGTAATTTTCCCTGGTAGGTGAGCTTCTCATTCTCCTCCTTTTGTCCATTGTGTTTTGTCCTATTTCTGTGCATCTCCAGGAAGAGCCTGACTGCATCTTCCAATACCCTGCCACAAGGTAGCTGAAGAGAGCAGGAAAATCAGCCTCAGCTTTTGCTTTTTAAGGCTGAACAAGCCCAGTTCCCTGAGTCCCTTGCTGTCCATGAGGTTCTCCAGATGCCCACCCATCCTATCTGCTGAGCCCCCTCATTTCTCAGGCTTTTTGAATAAAGGATAGATAAGTCCAGTTGGACAGTGACCCACTGTCCAAATCGTGCTCTGCTAGAGAGAGGAACAACTGCACTGAGGTTATTGGGGCATTGTCAGAGCTCTCTGGGCTCCAAAACGTTCCTCTGAAACCAGCAATTTTTAAAATGCAGCAGTGTCTGGATCCAAAGTGTTCATGAGTGTGGCTGCCAAAGTAGTTCTAAATTCCTGCTCATTTATTGCTACAGGAACATTGCTGGCATAACATTTTCTCCTGGAGTCTTTCTAGAGCACCTGCTTCATTCACCGTGTGTGCAGGCATCAGCCAGGACAGATGCTCAGGGAAAGAGCTGAAACCCCAAAGCTCACAGAGCTGACGCCCTTTATCAGAAAAGAGGCCACCCAAGTTCTTGTTTTAAGCAAGGAGGCAAGAAAAAGTCTTTGAAGAAGAAGCAGCTTCCTTAAAGTGTTTAAGGAAGCCCTTTCCAGAGAGAATATTAAAAATGCATGGGTGGAGGGAGAGAGAAAGAATTCTTATTTATGTATAAAGTTACACATGGAGACAATGTCCAAAATCACTGAAAAAAAGAGTCTGTGTGTCTCTGTTTTCCTGAGTTATGACAGCATGTGTTTAGTATTATGGCTAGTCCATTATAGGGGCCAAAGTTAACATCTTCCAAAGCATAAGAGGATTTGGGGTTTTTTAAAGCTCACTTGAATTCTAGCACTTCAAATCTACTTAAACATAGCAAAATAAAAACCTCTGGAAACTCTTTATTTAATTTTCTGTAGTCGAAACAATTATGCAATTGGATAAGCAATCAAATCCGTTCAAATTGGTGAAATTCCGTATTATAGGGCAGGACAAATTACATTTGAACCTGGAGAAAAAAGCAATATAAGAAAGGTAGTGGAGTTTTTTTCCATCAAGAAAGGACAGCCACACTGGTCTAGTATAAAGGGCTCTTAGTGTAGCTTAAGGAAGCAAATGTAAAGACTTCATGGGATGATGCATCATGCACATCCCACAGCGCAGAGCTGCCACAGGACAGTTGGATGCAAAGAAATGGTGGCTGGAGAGGGGGTCTCTGTAGGCTTTGCACAGTTCTTTCACCCCAGTGTACAACATTCCAGTCACTGAGGGTGCTGTCTGTGGGTTTTATGTGCTCACAGTGCACATAAAACTGTGTTGGAGTGAGCAGGCTCTGGAGGCAGCAAAGGGAGATAGGAGCAGTTTGTGCCTCCCTGTCCTGTCTATTCAAGCAATTTATCCATCAGATCAGCAAGATGGTAAGGCACATATGTGCTTCCCAAATGGCTTAAGTCACTTGTCTTTAACTCAAGCCTCTTTTTGTTTGTCGAGTCAGAGCTTTCACTTTTTACAAGATCTCTTCAAACCGAGCTGCTGGGAGCTGTGAGTGTGGATGTTTTGTTAGGGACTTTCTCTGGAGCTCCTGGTATGGAAAGGGCATAAAGCTAAAAGGGGTGATACTTTCCAAAAAATCAGTCCTCCCACGTCCTCTCCCTGCTGATGACTTCCAGCTCTGAGCTGACTGGTAGTGGCAGGTTCTTGCTGTGGTGCTGTGCTCTCAGGAGCAGCATGTGAGACACTGTGGGAGCAGCAGGGCATGGGCAGAGCAGGCTCAGTCTCCCTGGCTGGCTCTGCCAGGACCAGATTTTCAGATAGTCTTCAGTTCAGGACTAACAGATTGGGATTGTTTTTTCAGGTAGTAATTGCCTAAGAAGATACAATACTTCCATGTATTGTTCACAGAGGGTGTATCTTTAACGATTTTCTTGTCTTGGGGACTTCAAGACAAGGGTCAGGACAGTGCAGCACTTCATAATGCCTAGAGAAGAGGACCACTGAAAGCAAGACCTGCGATCCCTTCCAGGAGTCAGTTCTGGCAGGACAAGAGAAGCACAAAGCTGGTGGAGTTTCTCACCTCATTCCTCCCTCGTCCAAGGACAGTTAATTCCATATGGTTTAAAGCAGGGAAATTGAACAAGAAGCAAAAAGGCCCCTTAATTAAAACCTGAGGGATTCGGCACAGACTCAGTGCCACCCAGTGTCAGCCAGAGTTCCCATCCATCCATCCATCCAAGCTCAATTTCCTGCAATTTGTTTCATCTCACCAAAATAGTGAATAACAAATCACCTTCTCAGATAGCACAGAGAGATAGCCATAATTCCACAACACAGCAATTGGAAACAAAATGTTACTGAGGGCTCCTTGAGTAAAGAGAAACCCAAGCACAGGGAAGATGAATTCTGGTGGTTTCTTACATGAGCAGCACAATTCAGTTTTTAATCCAGCAGAATGAGGAAAACACTGAACTGTTAACTTGATTGATATTGGCATTGTCCAGGCTGCCAAGTATTTAGCCGCTGAGAGCTAATTTGTACAGCTTCTTTCACCTGACTGATCCAATATCTTTTCCAGAGTTTAAGGGGAAAACATGGCCAGATCCAATTTCTATATTTTCAGAGAACTGACAAAAAAGACAAGCCCAATAAAACATGGGCACATCTTTTTTCTTCACATAAGGCCAGGAGAATGCAAAACACAGGAAAAAACATGAATTTTCAATGCTTTTAGAGTTGGATGGATCAGGTAATTTCCATCCAATGAGCCAAAGAAAAGAGAGGAGAACATGTTTTACTATAGATCATCACTGCAATGGCACAGACTTCTGTGGAAGAAGAGCCACCTCACTGGAGTATTTGCTTGCTTCTCAGCTTTGGCCTGAGTTTTACTTGTTCACACCTTCCTTGCCATTACAGTCCCTCTGCCTCACTCTCTAAGTGAAATTCAGGAAGAAAATACTTTTGACAGCTGAAGGTCTGCCTGCTCTGCAGGAACGTTTGGGTCAGTACAATATTAGAGGTTTTCTCTCTTTGGTGGTTATAATGTTATTAACCCTGCTCTTACCTGGCCACCATTCTCCAGTGTTACATACTCACACTTTGCAGTGGGAACTTGGATACACTAAGGTGAAGTTCCTTTAGGAGGATAAAAGCAGCAGTTTTGTAATTCTCACTGTTTCTCAAGCCCAGTTGCAAAACCCCCCATTCTCCATGCAGTCAGAGACAGCTTCAAATATAAAAGCCTTTTAAGGTCTTGTAGATTTGATTAAGTAGATTAAATAGACACAAAGATGAAATTTGCAGTGATCTTCCTGAGAGGTTGCTCAGTGGATGGGAACAGGAACCTCCTCACTAATTTGGTCACTTGAACCCCTGTTATTTTAGAGGCGCAGCCAGCAGGAAGAGATGCTGAAGGAAAACCAAACTATCCAAAACTCTTGTGAGGGTCCTTGAGAGTGCTCTCCAACACTGAGCATCTACCTGTATTTAGGTAGCCTATTATAAATCACTTATTTAAGTTGCAAAACAACTTTTCCTTCCTTCACTGACTTCTTAGAAGAACACAAAGCAGCAAAACTAGCTGGACTCAGGCCCTTGGTTGAGTTCTCTGCCTTTCCCCTTCGCAGTAAAGCCCCAAGAATGTGACAAAATCAGCACTTCTCGTTGTGATTGTGCTCCCTACAGCCTATCACAGTCCAGAAGCAAAGCAGATAAGCAGTGGATTTATTCCATACAAGAGGCACACACACATCTCACAGCCACAGCAGACCCCTCACAGCAATCCTCCCCATAGGCAAGTCACCAATACAACCACAATTTCTTTCACAAATAAGCTTGTGTTGCTAAATATAAATGCTTGCTAGGTCAGAAAGTCCTCTGACAGTTCTCTCTAACAGAGACAAGAAGCAGATTCCTGAGGGAAGAGGTAGGAAATACAGCACCTACTGAGTTACCTGTTCCCTGCTTATGCCATTCCAGCCTAGATCCCTGCAACCAGTGCTTTAGGGCCTGTGAGTTATAGGGAGCATCTGAACTATCTTATTCAATAGCTCTCCATGGACTTCTTCTCCCTGAGTCCATTGAAACCTGTGCAGGCTTTTGTCCTCCACAACATCCTGCAGCAATGAGTCACGAGTCAGTTATGCATTGTGCGAACAAGTACTTCCCCTTGTTTATTTTAAAATAAATCTGCTACTTGCTCTTTTCACTGGACACCCTTCACTTCTCAGGTATGACAAATAATGCCCTGTTGTTCCTCAACCACCTTCTCTTTGTGGCTGCAAAACCCTCTTTATTTCCCCCCCTTTAATCATTCCTCATGTTCTTCCCATTTATTGCTACTCACTGCCCCAATACCAGGAATCCAACAAGGCCAGTGTCCTCAAATGCAATCCAATATTTTCTGCTTGAACTAATAATGATCCTTATGAAGTGGATCAATCACTTTATGACCCAAAGGCAAAAGTACCCATGAAAAGATGAAAAAAATCCCCAGGTGTACCACTTTAGGATGGTGAAACCTGCAGGAAGACACCCTTCATCTACTTCTAAATGCACCAGTTCTTGTACCCAATCCATTTAGTTAGAGTAGTTTAACCACAGCAAAACTGAGCTCAGCTGGGGGAATCATTTGCACACTGGGGACAGAACTGTGTCTCCTGGGTAAAAGAACCCAAACACCTTGATTTTGTTTTGTACAATAATATATCCTTGGACATGTTAGTCCAAAGTACAGCTCAACAGCATCCAAAGGAGATCACTGATGCCCAGTTCTCACCAACATGACTCTGCTTGTCTTTGAGTCACACAAATATAAGATGTTGGATGTTTGAGGTGTGGAAATGCTACTGAAACCAGACATGCCTTTGGGTGGTAACTGGAGCATCCTTTGGCTGGAGAGTTTGCTGAAATAATGGGATGAACTCAAGCAACACCTGAAATGGTTTTGGACTCTACAAAATTAGCTAATTGTCCAACACAGGGCAAGGATTTTTTATTAGAACAAGCAAATGCTTACCATGTTTATTGGCATCTTGTAACCACTAAATAATCTGGGACACTATTCTTTCAAAACAGTTTGACAATGCAATCTGAAACGAGTATGAGACATGGGACTGACCCCATAGGACTGACACAAAGGAAGGTTATAGCAAAGAAACGTGATAGATGGGCAGAAAAAATGTCTGCCCACTCTGCCCCCTGTGAGGCAGCTATTTTAACAAAACTATCTTTTTTGCACACTGATTAATATTACAGCCAGGCAGATGAAAGCACGTGTGTGAAATATGAAAATACTAAATTCTTATAAATAGTAGTAGCTCTAGATGAGCCCTTAAACAGTGTCAGAGGTCAGGCAGTATAAAGTAATCTCCTAACCCTGATGGCCAGGGACTGACAGTTTCCAGGCTTGAAGTTTGGTAAAGGAATTTATTCTCCATAAGTGATGGATTGAGGTTACATTTCAGCAGCCAGGTCACAGCAGTGAGATAAGGAAATCCAAGGGAATCTGTTACTCATCATGGGTTTATCTCACTGGACCACAGTGTTGTTACTCCTAATCTACACCAGCGCAGAGCTGAGCTGAAGGAGTTCACTGCTGCATGAGTGGTTCTGTGAAGAAAGCGTGATGTGTTTCACCAGCTATGCCAACACTGAGCTTTTCTTATGCCAATGTGGGGATTAACCATGGGGGAACATTTGATACAGGGTTGGAAGGGAACTGTGATGCCCAAACAGGTCTTACGCTCCAAACAACATGGGCTGTAATATTGAAGTGTCACAGACTGACCTATGGCTATGAAAAAATCTGTGATGAACCTACAACTCTAACTCTTTAGCAATGGAGAAAGATGCCATATTGTTCTTCCTGCCACAGAGAGATCCCTTAATTCATTGCCCTGGAAAACTGCTGCCATCAGGGGGTTTGGTTGTTATTTTTTTCTCCTTCTACCTTCTTTGGAAAAGTAATTTTTCTTCTTTCTGAATTTGGAAGTTTCTGGCCTTTGACCCCCGTCTGCACATGGAACAGTTCAGGGTCAGCTCCTGGGTGAGGAAGGGGTCAAAGCAAGGGATACCAGAAGGATGGCTCTGGAGAGCATCATTGCAAACATTTTGGAAGGACACTGAAGATTGTTGCTGCTGTGTCTGGTGTGGAGCCCTGGCAGCCAATGCAGATGAACCCTCCTGCTAGAGCCAAGGGGATGGCAGGGAGCTGTCAGATAACTCTGCTCTACTGCTGCCAGCCCTTGTTCTCTCAGGGAAAAAAAGGGCCTTTTTCCTTAATTCCCTCTTGCTATTCTCCTTGTCTGTCTCTCCTAATTCACCATGCTGGAGGGCAAGCTTAGTTTGGTGGGGGTAGAGTTAATTTTATCTGTAGTATCTTGTATGTTTGTGTTCAACCCTGTTTGCCTGCCAGGGCTGAGACATGAGAGAGGGAAAACCTGCAGATCCTCTCGCCTGCCCCTGAACCCCCACACCCTTCCAGATCCTCTGGGAGGTCCTGACATCTCCATCTCACTGCTGGATGAAGCTCCTGCTGTGGGGTGGGATAAAGCATCCCATGCCTCCAGCTTATTAGGATTGACAGCAACCATGCATGGAGAAGGCTTGGAGAGGCTCATTTTTAAGTTTTCTCTGGGACTTCCACTGCTCTCCCCTAAATAAGGCAAGTGCTGGCTGAGAGCCCTGCTCCACCTGGGAGCTGAGATCTTGTGCTAAATGGGATAGGAAAGCTTTCATCAGGCTACACAAAGAGTATTTAGTAACTGACCTGTGCAGTTTTGTCGCTGGTGGTATGGGAAAAACAGCCCTCCAGGAGGAGAAAGCTTTGACAAACTGGTCCCAAACAGTCAGTACAGGCTGATGTTCAGCTGAAGAGCAGCTCTACAGGGTTTTTGACCCCCCACAATCCTACAGTGGCAGGGAGGGGTGGCAGGGTGATGACCAAGCAGAGGCCCTCCAGGAGGGATGTTTTGCTTTGTCATCACACTTGGGTAGCATCTCCCCAAGGGATCTTGGGCTCCCCTCGTGCTCCCTCATGGAGGCAGCTACACCCAAACCACCACAGGATTGCAGTGGCCAGGACTTAGGTGTATCCTGGGTGCTCTGGATATTATCAGTATTGCTGCTTGAATATTTGCTGTGGTTGCAGCTGTGGCTGACAGCTTCACGGGGGGGTTCCTCGGAGGAGCTCTCTGTAGATGCAGCAGCAGCAGGATTAAGCGTTAGGATTTTGAACACATCCACACATAACTGGCTGTGCCGAGGGAGGGAGGGAGCATTGCAGAGCTCACTGCTGGGGCTGAGGCCTGGGGGAGGACAGCAGAGTGTGGATGGCCAGAGGGATTTGGTACACCTTCCCAGAGAGCACCTGCATCCAGGCCAGGGAGAAGGAGGCTGCTGCACCTCCAGCCAGGTCTGTGCAGACAAGCCGGCCCCGCAGACAGCCCCAGCACTACCCACACAAATTGTGGTGCCTTCCCACAAGATCAGATTCCATCCCTGCAGCCTTAGACTGTCATCTTGTTCGCTTGCTTACCCTTCCCCTACATATCCCACAGGCAGCACAGGGAAACATGCTTTTTCTGGTGTGGCCATGCCTGTGTGCATCTGAGTAAGCTGACACAGTTCCAGCCTGAGCTTTTGCTGTTCTAATGGCTTCAGGTTTAATCATAAAGCACTGCTATAAATAATGGATTGTGAGAGACTACATCTTCCAGTAAATCCCGCTGTGTTTGCTCGTGTTTGGATCACTGCATTATGCTAAAATCAGCTGCTCAGGAGCTATTGATGTGGGGTGGATGAGGGAGGGAGGGAGGGAGGGAGACAGGCATTCAGTTCTTTGTTGGGTGACGATTAAGGGGCAGTGCTGGGGTGACTAGTTTGATCTTCAGAGTGGCTGGACTCTGCTCCGGGATAAACCATAGGCAAGGCCAAGTCCAGTAGGAGCTGGATCAGACAGCTGTGTGCTTGATTCGTAGTGTAAGGAGGATTTAAGTTGTTGATGGATTCACCTGGGATCTCTGGCAAAGGGGTCATTTGGCTGCCAGGTGAGGGACTGATTGGCAGACAGAGAAGCAGGAAATGGCAGGGAACTTCAGTCCTGAATCAAAGGATTTCCCCTTCCACTTTTACAATGTATTCATAGGGATTTCAGGTGGGATCTGCTAAACGCACAGTGAAAATGTTCATATTGCTTGTACAGCTGGAACACACCACTCCTCAGCACCAGGGTACACAGGATCAGCAGCTGGAACTTGTCCTTGCTGGGAAATTTCTTACATTAAACCAACTTCTCTCTGAACATAATATCATGATTAGATAAGACCTGAATCAAATTAAACACAATTCAGAAAATACAGATAGGACTTACATGGCTTCCTTTGAGCAGTACCCTGAGTTTTGATGGATTTAATCTCAAAACTCCTGTGCAAAGTACAAATTCTCCAGCTCCCAGTATATTACTGAAGAGCTGAAACCTGAGAAGCTCAGCTTTGCAAGACCTGTGTGATGCTGGTGACAAAGCGTGACCCCGTCTGTGTTGGGGAAGATGAAACAGGAAAGCCTTATAAATATGATTGCCTGGCAAAAGATGCTGAGAATAGGGAAACTGTAAGTGAGATTGAAATGAAAGCAAGCTTTGAGATACCAAGCCTTAGCTACTGAACAACTGGAAAACAATGGTATGGCCGGCAGAAGGTAATCCTCTCTCTGTTGAACAATACCCTCTGCTTGCAGACAGGTCCAAGGGTCAGAGCAGACCCTGCTAGCTTGGCAGCAGGGGTCCAAAGAGTAGTTTCTAGAATTTAAAATGTAACGCAGTATGGTAAAGTAACAATTCTTATAGGCTGTATGTAAATGAGATAGGATTTATATCTTGTACTAGATTCGTTAATGGAAATTAGAATATTCAACACAGAAGAAGATTTATTGTATTGTAAACAAGAACCTCGCTCTCTTTTCCCTCTTTTCCCTCTCCTTTTACTACTTCCACTACTTCTCCTACTTCTTCTTGCCCTTACTCTCTCTTGCTCTTACCTTTGCTTCTCATGCTCTCTTACTTTTCTGGCCTGCTTCGAGCTGCAGATGGCAGCTCCAAGCAGGGCCACTATACCCACGCCCTTCGTAATAAAACTACCTGTTCTAGGACCTAACCACAGAGATCTCTTGTCTGTAGTTGTCCCGACCGTCAAAAACCAACCAGAAACTCCTACACGTCTGTGTGACGGGCACTGTGCAGGGATGCAGAACGAGCACAGGCTGTGCAGGCTGTAGCACTGGAAGCTGTACAGCTGGGCTGTAGCAGTGCTGTTCCTGCGGGAGCGTCTTCCTGGGAAGCTGGGCTGTGCAGCCCGGCAAAGGACGTGCCTGTCCTGAGGCTCCCTGCTCCTCTCTCCGTGCTGTGTGTGCTGTGCTGTACACCCTGCCAGCCTGCCTGGCTCCCTCACATCTCACTGCACACAAATGCTCTGAACCTCCTCTTCAAAAGCAGCTCAGTGCAGGCCCCCACGTCCAAAGGTTTGCTTTTACAACACCCCCACACAGCCAGCCATGGAGAATTACTGCCAGTGGACACAAAGGACTATACAGGCCTACCCAGAAATGGATGGACTGGGAGGTCCTGCTGCTCACCAACCTGATTTAATGACAGTAAATGACTCTAATGAAATACGGTGCTGCGAGCCATCGCGTGCTGGCTCTGGACTGATTCACCACAATTCCCGAGCTCTTTGTGCCCTGCATGGCCGAGGGCAGCATCACCCCCAGCAGGCACACATCCCTGCCTCTGGATGGAGGCCCAGTTCACGGACCCTGTGTTTGTGGGATGTGCACCCTGGACCAGGCCATCCTTCTGCTCAGCCACTGCCACGAGGGGTCATGTCCAGACTGGGGCTGGAGCCATGGGTAATGCTCTGGCCATGCAGGGCTAGGAACATCTTGTGTTTCCAAATATCCCCTCTCCCACCTCCTTGAGTTTGACTCAGCCCACGCCCAGGAACATTATGTGTTATAGGAATCTGGATGGCAAGTTGTGGTAAGAACCTGAAGTATTCTCAGTGAGCAGTGCTTTTGAAATAAGAGGTTACTTTTCAAATACCACAAGAGCTATGGTTGTTTATTAACTTGCTCAGCATTCTCAATTTGCAAAAAAAACCACCTTTATTCCATTTTCATGTAGAATGAGATATTTCCTAGTGTTTCGAGACCATTCACATTTTTCACGTGTTTAGATTTTGTGTGGCTGTTCCTTTTTCTCTGCTTTTCCATCCTAAGTCCTCCAATCTGGCAATGATGGAACTTGGAGAGGAAGAAAATAAAGAAAACCATTCTATTCTTTCATTGAAACATGATTTTACTGAAGCTTAAAAAATTCCTGGGGGAGTGCTGAGTGGGAAGAGAAACATAAGTTGTTATAATCACCTTCTGACTAGGACTGCTCCCATTTCCTCCAGCTTCCAGTTCCAAAGTCTTGCTGAGCTGGCAGTCCCCATGTCTGTGAGGGCTGCTGCAGTGTCCTACACTCCTGCCTGCAGCATCTCAGCCTCCAGCCAAGATTGGGAGTGCTGCAGACCCCAGCATTCAACCTTTCAAAGGGCTCCTCTTGTCTTGGAGACACACTGTGCAAATATTCTCTACTTAATGCAAGTTCTTGGCCCTGCCCTGAAATATTGAGTGGCTATGGCAGAGAAGGAGTCTGTGGTAGGTGATCAATTAAAGATGGTAAACATGCTGTCAATGACTGTTCCAGGAAATACAGGTTTTTTGAGTCATTTTTATATGAGAACATGGGGAGGGTAATTAGAAAAGCTAACAAGAGTATTCACTTGGAATGAATAACATCTCACTGAGATACACAGGCTTCCCGTTAGCTAGCAGTGGAACAGAGACATTCTGGAACCCAGACTTCAGAAATGGATGAAGAATAACAAATGCTGGTGATGTAACTACTGCTGCAAATCAGATTTTTCAAGACATCATTCACCTACCTGTTAGGCTGTTCCTGAGGTGCACTCATGTTTGGGATGGCATTTTATTCTCAGGTCAAACTCTTCTGGGCTCAGAGACACTAGAGCTTCAGCTGGTTCAAATCAGCGATATCGCCATCTCCACCCAAAGCCAAGGGAGTTAAAGTATTTACACCTGTGGAGTCTTCCTCAAGAGATTTATGAAATGATCTTAAGGAGGGCAGAGACCTGAGAAAGGGCTGTGCAAGAAGAAAGGGTTTCTGATCTCCTGTCCTGACCCTGAAAATTGTCGTTTGGGAAAAACATTAGTATTAATTTTGTTTCTCTCTATTTTTTGGCTTCCTTTTTCCCAGCACCAAGCAACAAAGGTTCCACAATGGGCCTCTGAGCCTTGTGAAACTTCTGCCTGTAGCTTCCGTCATCCAGTCTCGTGAGACTCAGACCTTTCCTCAGGGCACAGCCCACCTCCTGGATGCACTTCCTTGCCCATTCCAGCCGCTGGAAAACAGGGTGTCATCACTGCTGTTAACAGTGAGCCTGGGCTGGAGTCAGCCTCCAACAGCAGTGATGGGACTGGGGCAGCGTGGCCAGCAGTTCTCTTGGTCCCACGGGTGAGGACCAAAGGCTCCCCAGAGCCCATCAGCCCCGGGCTGCCTGCAAGAGAGCTGCCCCAGGGCTGGATCCTACAGGTCTTTGTAGGCTGCTCATTTGTGTAGTTCTCTGTGTTAAATGAATTTAGGATTTTGTCAGTAATTGCTACAGTGAAACAAGCCAGCAGTGATGTGATGTAATGTTCAGACTTCTTAAATTACCTAATATTATCCCAGGGAGATTTTCTCTTCTGATTACCCCTGAACACTCTTGCTTTTATCCTGCCTATTCTATGATTCCATGATTCCTGTGCGCTTGGATGAGGTGAGTGCACAAGCCAACCTCTGAACTTATCACCACAATTAGGCAACAACTGAGCTGCAAGGAGAAGGAATTTCTGGACCTCTTTGGTGAGAACCAAGCTGCCTGTGGGCAGGAGCACAGGAAAAGCTGAGGGACCTCCAGAGCTGTTCCTGGAGTGGAGCAGCAGCGGAGCAGCTTCCTGCACTGGGTCTTGACTGCATAGTGTGCTTCACTTATCCTCCCACTTCCGGGCACTTTGGCTATGAGGTGGTTGTGATAATTTCCTATTCTATTCTATTCTACTCATGCTGCCACACTTATATATACTCCACTTGGATCCACTTGGGTCATGTCTGCTGGACATGACCCACCCATGGCACATATTTAGAAATGCTAAAGGAAGGTAATAACAGCATCAATGTCTTTTTCATCAGTAGATCTGGGAGTGTTCCATGAAAGATGCCAGGACAGTATCCTTTGCACGAAGGGGAAGCTGAGCCTGTCAAGGGTCTTGTCCAAAGCCACCCAGCAAGCCAGGATTCCAACCCAGGGATCCTGCTCTACAGTGCTCTGTGTTGTAGGTCTTTAAACAAAAGGGCATGAAACACCTTCTCCTCAACTCTCACCTTCCCAGAATAACAAAAATTACTTTGAAGTCCCAGGTCACATTTCACACATTGCCTGCTGAGAGTCTGCAGCCACCCTTCCCTCTGGCCTGGGCCCAGGAGGATTGTTCAAAAGAGCAGAGAGACTGTTGCACGGACAAAAGCCTCTGGCATGGACACATGAGGGTTATTGCAGTTTCAAAAGCCCATATGTGAGTTCTGCTGGCACAATCTGGGCAAGAAATTTCACAAACATGCCAAATTTCTTTGTAGCTTCATCTCTCCTGACAGTGTATGTATGACTCATTCAGACATATCTTTACTCCATACTTTTCCCATTCCTTTTTAATTTATTTAACTATGCCTCTCTCTTCTTTCTTCCAGAGAATGCCCTGTCATCTCACCAGTACATAGGAAAAAATGTGATTTTTTTTTTTTTAAGAGTAAATGGAAAAAAAAAATTTCAGAGGGTTTTTTTTGGTTTTTTTTTTTTTAAGAGTAAATGGAAAAAAAAAAATTTCAGGGGTTTTTTTTTGTGTTTTTTTTTGTGAGTATTGTGATGACAGAAATCATCAACAACAACCTTCAAGTCAGGGATCACAAAACAAATTAGGTTGGAAAAGATTGCCACAGTCAAGCTCTTTACCTCTTTTTTTAATATATATTTTTTATAAATATACATATATACTCAGTTATTCATTACAATCCATTGTTTTATAGCTTCCTTTTCCTTATAAACACATCCCTCTTTTATACCTTTTGGATCACGCTGTGGTTTAGGCATGTTTTTCTGCTTTCTTAGGGTCTGAAACTGTACAGACTAGTGCTGCCTGTGGAGTACATTACAGCTAGGGAGTTATTAGCAGCAAATTAAGCAAGGATTAATTCCTCACCCACACATTTCTTGCAGCGATCCAGATCTGCTTATCTCTTTGGTGTGATGACCTGGCAAAACACACGGTGAGCTCTCGCCGTGTCTGTCTGCAGGGCTGAGCAGCAGCTGCAGCAAAGCGGCCACGAAGGATCTCAGTAACGTCCCTGCTCACAAGTGGGACACTGGTTTGGACAGGGACAGTCACTTCAGAGTATTTTTTAACAGCTGGAGAGGTGACTAAAGGTGTGCAAGCCTTCTGTGACAATGTCTTGTCTGACCGATTGCCAGAGCCAGAAAGTTTTGCAATAATAATAATAATAATAATAATTAGCATGGATTGCCTAATGTCTTTTCTCTTTGGAGGTGGATATTGTCCAGGATTTTGCAGGGAAGAAGCAGGGTTTGGAAAAAGGAGTTACAGCTCCCAGATAGCCAGCTTAGCCCTTGCTGTCAGAAAGATACCAGAGCATCTGACCAACCCTGGGCATGGAGCTGGGCGCAGAGGACTGAGGTGCAGTACCTGGTGCTAACCTTTTGCCTTCTTCTGGCCAAGCCAGCTCCTGACTCAGTCTCCCCATTTGTAAAGCAGTGCTAATTATATGTTTACTTCCTTTGTGAAATGCTTTGAAGCCTAGTCATAGTATGTGTTACCTACAGGGCTGGTAATGGCTATTATAATGAAATTAAAATCAAATTATATATATATCTATAATTTGCATATACATCATAATTAAATTGTAATTAAAACTAGTATTAAATTTTTTTTTCATTACTTGAGACAACAGTTTCCAGCAAGCCAGAAGATTGCAAGTTCGTTCAGTATAGAGCAAAAATGCAATTAATTTCGAGCTGGAATTCTAGTGTAAGTAAACCAACAAAGAAAAGCCTAAATTAAAGAATAAGTATCAAGGGAGGATTCCAGAGTTGTTAGTACTTTACTGAGCATTTAAGTTATTTAAACAGAGGAACTTTTCAACATTGTTTTGACAAACACATAAAAGTAGAAGTAACAGAGTTCAGTCCTCTGTGCCTAAACCAGAGATCCAGATCTGCTTTTGTCCATTTTATGTCTGTTTTTTTCTACTTAAGCTCAGCATTCCTAATTCATAATTCAGACTGATGTGTTGACATTTTGTGAAACTGGCAAAAGGTTTGATTCTTCCTTATTTAAAGTGGCTGTTGGCTGCCAGTCAGAGGGCACTTTACTCCTTCCCACTGGTAGCAGTACAAGACTAGTTCAAGCTTTGCGTTAGTTTGAAAGCTCTTTCCTAAAACTCTAACTTCCAGTAGTTGTTCAATTTAATAGGACAAAGCTGAACTGACATGTAAGACAGGTTGATTTATTTGTGACTCAAATTCTCTGGGAACATGATCTCCAAAAAAGAAAAAGAAAAACATTAATGTAATGAAGCAATGTCAGATGCAGGACACAGTTCCCTAGCTGAAGATGGAGTGAATTGCATTTCCAATTTACCAACACATCAGTCACCTCTGTTTCAGAGGCTCTGTGACATTGAATGAGGTTTTCTTCCTAACAGGGCACTGGACATATTACAAAAATTAGGGTTAGAGCCAGAAATTAATTTATCTACTTAATGCCTAATTTCCATTAATTTCACTAAGAGTGAGGTGCAAAAATGCCATTGTGGGGTCTGTTTGCATTGATCTTTATTTGTTAGAGGAAGAAAATGCAACCTTTGCTTAAAATGTTCAACTCTCCTTTTGATTTTTGGTGGTGGTTTTTTTGATTTGTTTTGTTTTTTTGGGTTTTTTTGGGTTTTTTTGTTTTGGTGGTTTTCCTTTTTTGTAGTTGGTTTGGTTTGATTTGATTTTTTTTTTTGTTTGTTTGTTTGGTTTTTTTTTGGGGGGGGGGGTTTTTGCATTGCTCTGGCAAATTCACCAAATACCACCCTCAAGTGGGAACCTTCCCTTCAGACTCCTCCCCAACAAGCATGTGAAGGGCCACAGTCAGTACTAACAGATTGTGGGACTCCCTTTTTGCAGTCACCACCTAAATGTCCCCTCAGCAGCAGGTTTTCTAAACCCAGACCGTACCATGATGCTCCTCCAACTTTGCAAGCCTGGGATTTGTGCAGAAATTGGGCACAGTGAACAGAGGAGGATGACCATGCCATGGTCTCACTCTGAAATGAAAAGTCTGTAGTTTGTACCATGGACCACCCAGACCCCAGGGCTGAGCCCTTCCCACCTGTTGGATGTCACCTAAAGGATCTGGGTGGCAGGAATAGTGCACAAAAAGCTTCTCCAAGAGCAGGAGGAGAGCTCAGCTGGACTTGGCTGCAGCTCTCGGGAGTTATTTGGAAAACACTTGGCATGTTTAGAAAGATGCTCTCAGCTCACCTGCCTTGAAATCCCTCTCATTTTGCATACAAGAGGTGCTGTGAAACCACACCAGTTCTGAACTCTCAATGAAGACAACACAGTTCCCACAGTCACAGCCTGAACGTTGCTGTTCCTTCAGGAGAAGCTCTTGACATGTTTGTGTCTTTGTGCTGAGACAGCGATCCACATTGCTCTGCTCTACGTGATTAAATTAATTACTGCTCTGTGGAAACTGTGCCTGGTGCACATTTCCAGCTCAGTGTTTGGGGGAAAACTAGGGCTGATTCAGGTTATCTGCTGCAAGGAGATAAAGTAGTCCTTGCACTTCTTGTGTAGACATGAAGCTTTTTCACCCCCCGTAGTTTATTTCTACTGTGTTGTTGTTCAGGGTGAGTTAGAGCCCCGGATTGAAGCTGGAAATCTCCTTTGCTGGATGCTGCAGAGAAGACAGTGTCTGTCACCCAGTGTCTGTCACCCAGTCCCAATGTACCTAAATAAGCAAGAAAGTTGTCAGGAGAAAGGCAGGACTGCACAGGCTGGGCCGTGAGGCTGAGCTGGACTGCTGCAGAGTCCTTGGCAGGTGCGGACCGAACTCGGTGGGAGTTAGGTACCTGTGCAGGAGAGAGGAAGTTTAGTCTGAGCAACTTGCTGAAGATCACAGCGGGAGCCTGGAGTACTGAAAGGAACTGATAGGAAATGCCAAATGGTTGGTCAGTGCCCGGACCACAGGGCAATTACCCGACAATGTTCTTTATTGTGCTTTTAGAACAATTTCACAGTTGCCCAAGAGAAAGGCAGAGGGCTGGGTCTGGCAACTTTGCTCTGTGACAATTTGTCCTTTAAGACCTATAGGTTCCTTCCTTCTCTTATCCCTGAGGGTATCTTGGCAGCCATTAAACCTGAGTGAGTGCTTCCAAGCTGTAATTTCTAGAAATACAGGTAATTATTTTTGCCTTGAGTTGCTTTTTTCCAGCAGCAGGTGCTGTTGGAGAGTTTTGCAGTGACGCAGGTGGGAGCGACTTCCATGGGGGAGAAGGCAAGGAGCCTCCTGGGAGATCTGAAAGGCCTCTGGGTTGAGAGAGGTGTTTTTGAAGAAGAAGCAGAGATTTTCTCCACAGATAAAGAGTGTGAGCAGGCAGGAGCCATACTGCAGCAAGAGACAGTGGGTAATAACAATTGACAAAGGTTCTCTGTTCTGTTGAAACCTGGTTTATTTTGCTGAAACTCGTTCAGAAGGAAACATCACTTTGGATGTGAGTTTCTCGTTCTCAGCTCCAAGTGAGCCCCTCACAGCTGGCACTTGGCTACTCAAGATGAGTCCTTTCAAGGCTCATGGACACGCCAGGCGTACCTTTAAGACGGAGAGAGGTTTTGCAAGAAGTGGGAGAAATCAAGATTTAGCATGCGAGATAAAGGTGGAAGCTGCTTTAATTATAGATTCAGAGCACGTTGCATTAAGGATTACTCAATAGTGAGATGACCACTCAGTCCCCATATAACCTCATTAAAGACTGATAGGCTTGTCTTTTAAATATATGCTTTTCCCTGTGCCAGATCTTAAATGGTTCTCTCCCGGTAATGCAACTGCACCTTTAGCAGACCTTAAGCTTTTTTTAGGTTATTGAAGATGCATAAAAAGTGAATCTGCAATGCTTCAAGTCTGGGATCTTACATGCTGACTGCTTGGCCTCTCAGAGGGCCTGGGGAGCAGCTGCTGGGCTTCTAAAGGTTAAGTTCTGCAACCAAATCCCATTATGTCTTTAGCAGCCAAGCCTGGCTGGCTCAGTAACCAGCCTGGTGAGTGCCACACTGGCAGCCCTGCGTGGTCCAAGGTTTGGATCGTGCCCCATGTCTGCATTTCAGTTTGCACTTGCCTTCCCTGGATCTCTCAGGATCTACAGAGTCTTTTGTGGTGGTTGTGAAAGGACTACAGGGGATGTGAACCCACCAGAACACAAGGGAAAACTCCAGGGGGATGGAGGAAAAGTGCTGGAGACTCACCACCAAACAATACCTGGGTGTTTCTGGCTAACTCTCCCTCATCTTGAAATGAGCTTAGGATGTTTCTTATAGGAGGAAAACAGTCTTATGCATCCAGGACACTATCCAGAGTCAATGCCACCTTTTCCACAGATTCCTCCTGTGACTTCAGACAAATAAGTTACCTTTTCCCTGCCTCCTTCTCAGGAAAAAAAAAAAAAAAAAAGCCTATGATTTGTCTCCCTCCAAAGTTGAGGTAAATCAAGAGCATCTCAGCTGGGGTCAATGGATTTGCAAGGATGTAAAAACAGGTGAAATAAACAGTGTTCAGTTACAAGTCTGCTTAGATTTGAGGTGTCCCTGGCTGTGTTTACACCTCACTGTATGATGTGGATATAATATATGGTACACTGTGTCACAATCTCAGATGGAGTCATTAGATGATTCTATCCTATAATTAATAAACATTGTTGTCTAAATATGACATGCAACATTTCTAACAGCAGAGTATTTTTCATCCGAGGGTCTTAAAACACTCTCAGAACAAACTCTGATTTCTGCTTTAGAAATAGGTGCTCTTCACTGATCTCATGGAAAGAAAACAGCCCTCCCCCTTGTCTTTCAATCTAGAGAACACAGGGTAAAAAAGCATTTATATGTGTTTGCATTCCTGCCAAAGTGATTATCAGTGTCTTTAACAATTACAGTATTTTGAAGTGAATCACCAGCCTACATCTCATCTGAGCATCTATTTTTTCCCCATAATCTGCTTTTAGAGGGGCTTTTAACTGCATCAGATTTTTCTTTCCCATTAAAATGCTGTCTGGATGACTGGAAAATAAAATAGCCAGTCCACACTGGTTAGTTTCCATAGTGAATGTCTGGAGCAAAGGTCTGTGGGATTATTCAATTACTGCAATAATGGCCTTTGACCTGCTAAAAACAATCCAAAAGACAGAATTCATATATTGGATTATTTTTAACATTAATCATATTCTATTTAGAAATCACAGTAGAGCAGATAGGGTTGAAGACAGACTGTAAACTATTTGTGTATACTTTATTGAAGTGGCGTAAATTTTTATGTTGCAGAGTTGTACAAGCGATGCCTTCAGGGATTTTCCTCCCTCCCCACATTTATATATTTTGCTAAATGTGCTTCAGACTGCAAAGCCTCCTCCCTCACTGGTGCATTGCTAAATACAATGACCAGTGTGATCCGAGCACTCTGTGTAGACATTAAATTGCGGATAAAGAAATATTCTTGATCCTGAAACTGCAGAAGAGAGGGAAAACAACACCACCTCACACTTGAACCCAAACTGTTCATTTCCATGAACTGAAGGAAGAGTCAGCAGACTGAAACAACTGTTCCTCCCTTAATTTTGCCCCCTGTCCACATGTCATAACCTTCCCCACGACTCCACTTTTTGCAGGACATTACTTTGGAAAAGAGTGAATCTCTGCCCTGGACAAATTCCAGGGAAAGATTCCTGGGATCACCAACACATGCATCATCTAGACGTGTTCCCCTGACGTCCTAAGCCACTGACTGATGCCACAGCAGAGCCATGCCACCACTCTCAAGGAAGGAGGAA
Source organism: Callaeas wilsoni (assembly GCA_013398955.1). Lineage (NCBI taxonomy): Eukaryota > Metazoa > Chordata > Aves > Passeriformes > Callaeidae > Callaeas > Callaeas wilsoni. The sequence continues at coordinate 96,322 of VWPU01011653.1, read as the reverse complement.
AGACACAGGGATATAAAAAAAGGAGGATATAAATCAGAATTAGGTTTTAAGTTCAAGTACTAGTTGAAAAACACTCATTATTCCTGCAACCTAATATGGGATCAGATGCCCTTGCTGAAATTTTGGGAGATTTTTATTGGCACTAGAGCTACACCCATAGCAAGGAGACATTGAGGACACTGGCAAAACAAATAAACATGTGAAAAAGGAATTCGCACAGCAGTAATGCTGGCAACACACAGTTTCTCACCCAGCTGTTGTAGAAACTACAAAATACATCTGCTTGGAAACCTGGTGACTGTAAAGAAGATGCACTCCTTATCAGGAGCACCGTGACTGTTTTAAACAGCTTCATCCTCTTGTGGGAAGAAGTAGATTTGTGTTTTGGCATGGAGGCAGTGGTACCTTGGGCACCAATCTCTCCAGACAGGCCCCCACGTGGGAACCAGTCCCTGGCTACTCACAGCACGTTTGCTGGATGCTGAGGACGCCTCACTGGTGCTAGAACTGTGTGGCAGCGTGTCTGTCGCTGAGAAGACAGTGGTCCTGCTGGGCTGTTTGAGATGAAGGGATGGGAGCACCCTTCCCTCCAGTGACATCTCCCTCCTGCCACGTCTGCCCATCCAACAACTCCCAACAGCACCAAACATCTCTGTGCCTGCTGCTCCCGCAGCCCTGTGACCACCAGGGCTCTGCACGTGAAGATGTGGATGCTGCTTTTGTCTTATCTCATGACAGCTGTGCCGGTTTGGACACAAATCCAGGAGGAAACAACCCGAGAGGGGCATCTCTCTCTCTCTCTCTCTCTCTCCTGCCTGCCAGGCAAGCAGGCCCCGGCAGCCCCTCCCCCACGGGTTCGGGAAAATAATTTCTCGAGTGAAAGTGAAAAAAACTATTTATTTGACAAACAGAGTACCCCCTCTGTCATGGGGAAAAAAGGATATTGAAAGAAATAACCCCCTCTNCCTGTCCCCTAAAAGAGGACTATGGATTTTAGAGTTCTTTCTGTAGGTAAAACCTGCAGTCCTACACTGGGCCGGGCCGGCCAGGCAGGGTCCGACGATCCCCCTTGGAGGGTCCCGCCGAGCAGGTCCGGAGATGGGAGCTGGTCTCAGATGAAAAGCAGCCAAAAACAGTCCAAAAAGGAACAGAAGCCGCTGAGGCAGATCACAGTCCCTTCTCCGCTGAAAGCCGAAGAGACTAGAGAGTAAAAGTCTCTTCAACAACAAATGTCAGAATTGGGAGAGAAAAGAATGCAAACATTCTAGATGCAAGGTCAAGCCAGCCACTGTGAAGAGTTCTCTTGGCTTCTCTCTCTCCCCTTTGCAATTTAAAGGCACACTAGAAATCAAGCAGGCGATGAGGAATACAGTATTGTCATAGAATCACCCCAAGACACAGCAAACATTTCCAGTGATACCTCCCCTTCAGGAGCATATTTGAGAGAGGCATATTTACTTCAGACACACAATAAAGCGAAAACTTTGCTGGTACAAAGGGAGGTCTGCCCTGGAGCTCCTGAAATACGAGGTGAGGCAAGCCCTGCAAATTGCCACTACAGAGCAGCGGTTACTCTGTGGTGCTGTGACTGTGTGGCTGTGCCTTTACATTGGGGACGAGTAGAGTCAAAGGGGTTTAGATGCTCAGTCTGTCTTGCTCTGCTCCGGGGCTGGATGACTTTCAGAAATCCCCTTCAGCCCTTATTTTTGATGGTGCTGTGATAAAATTTGAGAGAATGAAGAAAAAATATAACTTTCCGCCTCCAAATGTAAACTAGTAATTTCCTAACATACTCATAGCGAATAAACCAGGTGTGTGCTCACTCTGACAGCAGGATCTATGGCACCTTGTGACAGGTTAGCTATAAATGGCCCTGCAGAAATTCACACTGGGCAAAATCAGAAATAACTGTCAGAGCAGGTGGCATGAATGTGCTGAGGGGAAAATCAGATGTTACAAATAAACTGTTACCTGGAGGAAGAGGCTGAATGCAAAGAGGTTCTTAAAAGCTCAGTTCTTCCCCGAGAGCCCTCCAGGTCCCTTCCAGATAACTGGAAGCTTCACTGCTGCCTCCTGCTTGGCAGGAATGTGTGCACACACGTGTGTTTCTGTGCATGTGGCCAGGATGCACGTAACACAGCCCCCAGTGGCACTGCCCTGGGTTATCAGCCAGCCTCTGCTGATAAGGCTCCATGCTGAGAGCAAGGAGGTCTGTGTGGGGGAAAGATTCACCTGATCTGAGGGGATGGTTGCACAGAGCACGGTTTTGCAAAAACTGTTTATCCTCTCCCCCCTCAAATGCAGTGGGATGGAAAAAGCAAAGCAAATAAATCTGAAGCGCACCACAGTGCAGTGCAAGGACAGACTCCAGGGCAGAAAGGGTGAAGGTGAACCTGCAACTTCACATCCCTGCCTGAGGAATTGCCCCACAGGTTTCAGAGGTGCAAGGAATGAGAAAAGCAGCCAACACGCAGTGCCAGTGGCAGCTGGTACGAAAGGAGTGCTGCCACATCCCAGGCTGAGCCTCCCAGCATGAGTCCCTTGCTCAGCTGAGGATGGTCTTAAACACCTCCCTCTGCACAAGGGCTGTGGTGGTTGGTGCAAACCAGGGCTGTGCCCCAGCCCATGGGGAGCAGACAACCCTCACAAATTGGAGCCTTACAGCCCTCCCCAAAACCTTGGGGCCCACAGCAGCAGCCAGAAGCCCTGCCTCCACCCATATGCCACTTTCTAAACCCAACCTGAAAACGAGACATCTGTCTCCAGACTGCCACAAGCTGCGGCTGAGCTGCTGAGCACCATCAGTTCTCTTTCAGGTTCAGGACTGACTGGATGTTTCCATTTAAAGTGATGGCAAACCACTTTCAGTTGCCATCACTTGATGGCAAAAAGCTCTGTATCTTGGGACTGGGGAGTTCCAGTGCCCTGCCTTGGAGCAATGACCTTGCAGCACCTCTGCCCAGTTACCCAGCACCACACCAGAGCTTTTGGCCATCCAGCTGCTGGAAGTGGCATGCAGGTACTTGGAAAGAAAGCCACGGCTTCAAGATGGGAGAGGTACAGACAGGTTATAAAGAAGCCAAGCAAGCACACACTAGCACAGGCTTCTGTAAAAGCAGGGAGAACTAACCCACCTCACCATGGAACTGCTGCTTTTGATAGGGCTCTAATCGGGGATTTTTATTCAGCGTTGACTCTCTTTTATCAACTCCTTGTCTGCATGAGGTTCTTTTAGGCATGGTGAAATGAGATTCATATTACCACATTCCTGCTCCTCCAGGCATTTTCACATCACTTTTCCCCTCTGCAGATGAAAAGCAATGCAGTAATAAGTGGCATTTCTGTAGAATATACTGCCTCCAGACACAAACTGCATGCACAATTACTTCTCCCTATGGGGAAAGTAAGGCTACTGAAGACGTAATGATAACAGCACCTTGCCTTCACTAGGCTGCTTTGATCCTGGAGGATCTCACAGATTTCCAGAAAATCTTATCCTGAAGCGATAAATCATGTGAATTAGGCAAAACATTCCCGAGATTATTTTTTTAAATACAAACAATGGTCATTCATGGACAAAACCCAAGAGGTTCTGTCAGATGTCTCCCATGACAGCTTTGCACAAAAAGAGTGAGAGAGAATGAAAAATACCCATGGATAAACATACACCCAAACATTCTGTATTTTCCTTAAAAACTGAACCTCTTCCCTGTGTTTTCTACATCATGACAATCTCCAGTCAAGGACATGTACAGGTAAGGAGTATGGCCCCTCTAAGTGGAGCTGGGCACAGCCCAGATATCTGGAATAAAAGCCTTTTATTTCTTCTGTGGCTGCAAGGGATTGGGGTTACACACATTTAGCTGTGGGGAGACTTGGTGCCCATCTCAGCTCCTGGAAACCCCTTATCCCAAGTATCCTGTAGCCTGGAGGTCAGGGAAATACCCTGGTAGAGAGATGTTTGCATTGTACCCTGTGGAGAAGGGCTTTGGGCATGTCTTCTCTATCCATAAGTACAAGATCTCTGAGAGCAGCTGAAGCCTCATCCCTCCAAGTTCTTGTTTTCAGGGCACAGGCAGGCCTGCACCAGCCCAGAAAGAGAAATTACAGAAAGAGAAATACGTGACAGCAGGGATCATTTTAGGCAAGACTTGAATGCAAGTGGCATTGCACTTTTAAATGTCTCCATTTCCTTTCCTAACTTAGCTTGAAGACAGGTGATGTCAAAGAGGTGCTTTCATGCAGTCAAATAGCATGTTTAGTGCCTGGGATATTCCATGGGAGTAGTTTTAGCTGCAGTAATTCAGAAAACATTGTAGCCGGACCACCCAAATCACTGACCCAATGTAGCTTTTTTAGGAGTGAACTGTAAAGCACAGTAGGAGGATTCAAGAAAACTTTTGGTGATCTGGCTCTCTTTAAGTAATAAAATAAAAGCACAGAGCCTGTGAGTGAACAATATACTTCACAGCCCACTGGAGTTTCTGACCACCGACCGACTCATGAAAGGACACACTAGCAGAGATGCAGAGGCACTGCACGCAAATTCTGCCATCAGCAGAGCTGCAGGTCTGAGTTTCCTTTGGTCTCACCCTGTGCTGGTGGAAAATTTTATTTCCATCACCTAGCTGTCAGCCAGATTTCATTTTGACTTTGTTTTAAACAGCCTCATTAGACTGTTTCTGAGGTGGCTTTGGTTGGTGAAACTTCGTTTCCTGAGCCAAATTGAAGTAAGAAAGGAAAACTTAAAAGGTAAGGCAGGATGATTTTGTTTATCAGCTGTAAGTAAATGATTTTGCAGGCCTGACTCAGAAAGTCTTCCCAAAATCTGCTTTCATAAGCTCTCCAATCTGCTCTCCACTGGCTGGCTCACGGATACTTTGCTGGCTCGGTAATGAGCTGTTATAAGTGAGACTCCTGTAAATCAGATGACTCTGTAGTCATTTGATGCTTATATTTGGCGTGCTGAGTCACAAGGACAGGGGTTACATCATGTCAAGCTAATCATGCAAAATGAATTACAGACAGAGCAGAGCTCGGGGTGTGCACAGGGAAGGTCCATTTGTGCTGCACAGGTGACCCTGAGGTGTGGCAGCTGGGCAGCCACAATCCTGCCCTTGCCCCATTGTCACCGTCAGTGTGGCTCTGTCCCTCACTTCTGCTCCTGGCACAACTCTTCCTCCTCCTCTGGTGGGAATATCTCTTTTAAACAGTATTTACAACAGATCTCTAGAAGGCCCTCACCAGATAACGTCTGGTCACACACCCAGGTTCAAAGCAAGGTCGGACAGGGTGTCCCAGCATGGACTTACACAGAGGATGTTATTTTTCTTTAAAACAGAAAAGCCAAATTATTTTATTTTCCAACACACTGTTCCCTCTAACAGCCCTTCCCTGACACCGCCTGTTGGCTGTACACTTCCCTCCCTGAGCCATGGCTTCCTCCCTGTAGTTCCTCCTCTTCCGCACCTTCTTGCTCCTGGAGTGGTCCCCAGCCTTGCACCCTCTGTCTCCTCATCTTCACACCCACGTGCTGGCACTTAACCAATGATAAATGCTAGGCAACCTTTCGACTTCCTAAAGAAAACAGCCTTCATTTAAAGGCTTAATGCAGTAGGGAAGCCGCAGCAGCCTCTCTCAGCAACCCCTCTGGATAATTAGAGTTGCTGTCCAATGCTGCCCTGTGCTGCAGCTGGAGGTACCCACCTCTCCCATCAAGATGTGGGACCTCTTTCTACCTTTGGCTGCTCAGAGTTCAGACCAAAACCACGGAGACAAGCAGAGTGGAAAACAGACATATTGACACCTTTATTTTCATAGGGGTGCAGCAGTTTAGAAGAAGGAGCATTTCACTCCATTAGTCTTAGGGTAGTCTTGCATAATGAAATAACTCAAAAACCTGCAAGCTGCAGCCAGGACAAAAATCCCATAAGCTCACCAAAAAGCAGCGTTTGGATAATGGTATTCTGGCATTCCCCAGTGAAATATTTTGCAAGTTACCTCTCACAGGTCACTCTATTTCCTTCAGATTGTAGAAAGCAAAGAAATCTCAGCATATGAAGCAAGGGAAAAATGATGACTTTGATGGTTTAGCAGTCAAGCCACTCACCTAGAAGAAGGGGCAGTGCTCCAGAAAACCATTTCCTTTTTTTATGTGCTAAATATTTAATGCAAAATGCACAACAAGGTTTGGCAGCCACCTACTTACCTCAGCCACTAAATCACAGTCATATTTGCAGTGGTGCCTCTCTATCTGATCAGAGTCTGAGTTTCTTGCTGCAAAGCAGACCCATTTTCAGGAAATGTGATGGGAAATCCCACAGCTCCCACTGGACTACCTGGTGTGCGAGCATGGATTTGAATCCCATCACTCAGCAACTCTGGCTCCCCCAATTCTTGGACTAAAGCTCCAGACTCTGTGTAATCACTGAAAAGGAGAAATGGATTAATTCAGAAAGAAAAGATCCAGCTCCGGTGAGGTCGCTGAAAGGTGATGTATCTGCATCTGCCTTCAGGAAAAGGTCCTGGGTGGTGGATCCCAGCTGGATGTAGGTGTCTCCTTGCAATCCCGAAAAGGACACTGGTCCCACTGAGGCACAAGTGTTCAGGTAATGCCCTGTGCTGGGTGGTGACACTCCTGTGGCCATGTCAGCCACTGACAGTGTGAAGTGAGCCTAATGGGCCACGGCAGGTGGACACCAGGAGAAGGGCAGAGGGCAGGCGGCCAGCAGACCCTCGCTGGCTGCTGGAGAGGGCTCTGTTCCAGCACAGAGTCTCTGGCTGAATGCTCACAATCTCTGCAAGGCACAGTGCTGTGCTGAACCGCCCTCAGTTCCCACAGAGCGCCAGGGGGTTATTTCTTAGGGAGTCCATTACCTCTGAAGGTGCTGGAGTTATCCTCGTCTCACCAGCTCTTATCTCTCCTCCAGCCATACACATATTTCAGTTATGTGACCTCTTTTCTGTTTGGAATCCCATTTTTGTCTACATGCAGATTATTTTTCTAGGGAGATCAGTTCAAGAGCATCACACATTTGATTTTTGTCCCTATTTTCTGGAAAACAGCACAGCCTGCCTGGAAGTGTAAGGCTATCCAGGGACAATAGCCCTCCCTGTGAGCCCTCACAGCTGGCTTGTTTTCAGAGGTGATGCTCTGCAGACCATGACCTCTGTTAACATCAGAGTGCTAACTGATCCCAAATTTTATGGCAGGTGAAGAGCAGTGGCTGCAGCTGATGGTGTGTCCACGTGTTCTGGTGGCATGGCCATCCCACCTCTGTGCCTGGCTGAAACTGTAAATCCCTGTAGCAGCAGTTGAGTCACCCTCATGCTTTTCTTTCACAGAGGTACCACACATACAAAATAAATAGCAGCTCTGCTGAAAGTCTCCTGCCTTACTGAGGACCAAGTTGAAACCCCAGCAGGCAACTCAGAACTGTCTCCCTCCTCAGAACTTGCTCTCCCTGTCCTCCTCTGTGAGCAAAAAGAGCAAAAATCCCACAGCCATGTCCAGACCACATCCTGGTGGGAGAGGGGATGCATGAGCTTGGAGGGGCACAGCTCTCACTGCCAGGGAGAGCAGAGTGAGGTCTGCATGAAACCTCCTTCAGGGCTTCAGGCTTTGGCATCTTTTAAGCAGGAAGAAAAACACTCTCCCTGCAACCCTTGACTGACCTGAGGTTGGTCTGCAGCACGAGCAAGCAGAAGGGTGAAGCCCCTTGCTCACAGAGAGCAGCCACAGCTCTTGCCTCAGTCCCTGGTCTCCGGGAAGTTGAGCCTTTGCCTGCTCAAATAATCTGATCCTGTGTGAGTCACAGATCTCCCCACTGTGATAGAGCCTGGTGAGCTCACAGCAAACAGCTCGGTCAGATGTGATGGAGGCTGCAACACCAAAATGATCTTGCAGTCCTTCTCTGTCCCAGTGTAACAGCAGCCCCAGGCACTGTCCCTCCTCTGTCCCCAAGCACAGCTGCCGTGAGATATGAAAGTGCTCCGGTCTTCGGAGAGGAACACCGTGTACCACTTGATCTCTCGAGGATAAGTAATTATAATGCTGTCTGCTGGTGCCTGTGGGGACCAGCGATGCATGTCTTGGCAGCCCTCACGTGTTGTTCAAGGCAGATTTCCTGCACAGACCCAGGCGCTGAACGACAGCCACAAGTAGGATGGAGATGAACACGCCCGCTGAGGAAATGATAAAGGAACTGAGAGAATGCTTTTGTTTGTGAAACAGCATCATTTAGAGCACCATGAGACCCCCCCCTTCCAGAGGCAAAGGCAAAGTGGAGAAATCACAAGTGGCTCCTAAACCCATGCTAGGCACTGGGTGTCACTGGGTGAGCTGTGTAAGTCAGCCAGCACCAGAAAGGACCTTAATGCATTGTCATTTCTGAGTGGTGGTCCCTTCGGGAATCCCACTGCTAAGGAAGGGAGATGGCAGAAGGATGGCGATCCACTTGTTATGAACTCATCTCTGTAAAAGAATTCTTTTTCACAAAACCAGCATTGAGGAACCAGGGGAATAATCCTGGCATGGAGGAAGCCAAGAGAACAAGAGAGCAGACACAACACAGGCTAATGGAGTGGGAGGCACTGCACAGGTGACACATAAGTCTGCAGCAAATAGAGAAGACCTACAGCAAAGATGGACTGGGCAGGGCAGATTTCAGCACTGGGACAACACATGAAACCCTGGAGTTAAAAGGCCTTTTTCATGTGGGAGATTATTTTGCAGGGATGAATTGTGAAAGACTCACATCAGATGCCCACCAGCCAAAGCATTTTCCCAGATGTGCCAGAGCAGTTTAAATGCTTTTGCTGCTGGGTTGAGGGATGTTTTCATGTAGGGCACACTGCCTCTCTCCTGCTCCATGGTGCAGCCAATGTTCACAAGGCTCTTGCACAGTGAGAAGTCACCTTCAGGCACCTTTCTCCAGGAAAAGGGGGGAATTGCTCTTCAGCTTCTCATCTTCCAGAAGTGCCCTGTACAATGAGCTATTCTGTGCAAAGGCAGATGGGCCTCTCCCCAGCTGTGTTTTGTGACAAAAAGGTGGCTTGGACATGATCTCCAGAAAAGAGTCTATGTTTACAAATTTCAGGTGAGAGCAGATACTTCTGCAGAACAGAGCTAAGTTTCTGTACCTCTTTGCAGGTCCCTGCTACTGTTCTTGCCATTTTCTGCAGGCTAACTTAGGGGATTGCTCCTTGTTGGCCTGGGTGAATCCCACTTTTACATGTTGAGTTCTCCCAGAATCTGCACAGGACTCCAATCAGAACTGGATAGAGAAATGTAATAGGTAAGTCTTGAAATACTCAGCCCTGCAGCCCCTAAAATCCTTTCTATCTGGGCAATACATGTCTCCCAGGTAGCTAAAAGATAATTACCTTTTGACTGGTTAATGGGGGAGCACTGATCTGACCATTGTGGAAAAAAAGGTCTTCCTGCACTGATATTTTCTCTTCAGCTGGGAAGACGAGATTGCAAAACAGAGCTATGGAAAACTAGCAGATTTTAGGTAACCAATACCTCTTCATAGCCTAAGGAATATAACATTAAAAAATGTGTCCTTGTAAAAGGGAAGAAATTTCTGTAATTGATTTTCTGGGACTCAAATGGCTGAAACAGAAAGAGATAAATGAGCTATTGTCGTAACTGGACAAATCAGGGTATGCAGATAGTTTCTTGTAAAAATGAAAGCTTTTATATAGTTGAGGTTGATATATTTCACTCAGAAATTTCCAGATATATTTTAATGAAACTTTCAAAGTTATTTTAATATAACCCTAACTAAGAGTCTTTTTGGGTAAAACACTGAGATGTTACACGTGATTGTCTCAAAAAGGAAGCCTGAAAGCAAGTGTATTTTACTAGGAATATCTGTACTGCACTTTAGCATTACTACAGTGTGATGACAGTGCAGGAGACTAAACCTGGCCTAAGTTTTTCCCATGGTTTAAAGCGGTGAAATCTTTTCTGCCCAAGACTTGATCTCTGCCTAAAGACTTGTCAGGAGGAGGCTAAAATCAGAGAGCAGAGAGGGGACTCTTCTAAAAGGCACGAAGAGCAATAGTAGAAATTGTCCAGGAGGAAAACAAAAAGTTTAGGCACAGAGGGCCCAGTTATATCAGCAGCAAAAGCCAATGTCTTTACAAATAATAATCATGGAGGGATCAGTCTCTACAGGTCTTGCCCAGTCCTCAGTCAGCCCGAGACAGATGTTGAACTATACTGAGACATCCAGTGTCTAAATAGCTTTGAACAACTGATCAGTAGAGCTTGTCCAAAAGAACAGCTGAGTCAGGACATCAAAACATGACCCTAAAGAAATTCACTGGGCACTGCATATTTTCTTCCTTCCCTGCCCCATGGACGTACCAATACATGCTCACACGCATGCACCAAATACACACATGTTTAAAAAAGAGAACAAACTGCCAGACAAGATCCTCTATAGTCAAGAACCATATTCTGGAGTCATCACTCAGTCCAGCAAAATGGTGTGGTCCCAAGTTACTAAAGGAAAAGATCTCAAGCTAGAAGGAAAACACCAGTGTAAAGAACGGTCCCAAATTTTGTTAGAAAAGGTCAATTTTTTCATGCATCTAGAATCTGTAAGCTTAAGGTCAGTGTACCTGGGCTCCTTCTGCATCAGGGAGGCTACAGCAGAAACTGAGGGTGCCTTGAATGTTTGCTTTGGATACTCCATGTGCACAGCTCCAACAGTGGAGCAAATTATGGACATATTTAAAAGGGAGGGATGGGGCTGGAAGGCTGAAGTTGAGAAGGGTATCATTATTTTTTTTTATTTCAGGCAAAATATTTTAGTGTTTTGTATCTAATTTTTCCATGTACAATTATTAGCTCTGCTTGCCTGTAGGAACAGTTTCAGACAACTTCTGAACTTGCTCCTAAGTTCTCCGTTCTGTTCTTGCTGTACTGCTTAAAAGAGCAAGACATGGCAGGAATGAATGACACCCATTTGGCTCCAGGGAACTTTGTTGTCTGACTTTCCCATTGCATTTGTGCCAGAAAAGGTTTGTGCATCTGAGATGAGAGCAGCTCCCTAAGCAGATTTTTACCTTGGAGGAGTGATGAGCTGAATGTTACTGTCGGAGGAGATTGTGTAACTCAGCAGATAACAGATCACAAGAGTGAGGTGGGAAAAGTCACTGGAACTGGTCCATGTCACGTAGACTAAAACCTCCAATCATCTAGAAAGTTAAATAAAACACTCTAGGAAAAAAGCACAGAGTCACATAAAACTAACAAGAAAATTGGTAATTCAGGAGACGTTGCAGGATTTTGCAGATCTCAAAGAGCTGAACTGACCAGAGTATAAATCCAAGCAGAAGACATCTAGCAAATAAGAATGGGCACACTTCAGGAGGCCACTGAAGGGAAGAGGGAAGGCTGAGGAGGGCCTAGCTGGGCCTTCTCTTGGACATGGCAACATGAACGTTTCCCAGGGCAATGCAGCTCCCCTCTGATCCCAACGGACCTCAGTGGAAACATCTCCTGCCACGCATTATCCATAACTGCCTATGCAGTGACAGCACCATCTGACCAGTTACTAACAACTGAGGGTCAATGGTAAAGAACAGAAGGACACTGAGAGCAAGAAAGAAGGGAATTAAGAGAGAGGAATCTGGGCCTTCAAAAGAACAAGGATATTAATTTGGATGCTACAGCGCAAATGCTGGGATGCACATAGGAATCGAGGCTGGGAGAAAGCTGTGCAGCCTGGAAAGTTACAGTGTAGAGTGACAGTGACATCCATGCCCACGGGAACGAAGAAGCTGCTCCCCCTTCAGCAATGTGCCATTGCAGAGCAGCTAGAGGGCTGGAGAAGACACCGCAGGACTCATGTGGCCAGCCCTGCTGAGAACAGATGCCGGTGGCTGAGCAGCCTTCCTCCAGCTCCGAGTTTCAAAGGCACAAGCTGTGCTCCCCACGTTTTGCCCAAGTATTTGAGGATCAGAGAGGCACTCAGCCTCATTAACCTTTCAGTGGTATGAAAACTGCAGAGCAAAAGGACAGCTGGAATTCTTCCTCCTGTACACACTGACCTACAGCAAAGTCATCTGACCCCACTGGTGTGTGGACACATGGCGAGTGCTGACATTTGGAGGAATTGCTCAGGATATAACATGGACCTGCTGGAGCGGGTCCAGAGGAGGCCACGAAGATGATCAGAGGGCTGGAGCACCTATTCTACAAACACAGGCTGAGATTTCTCAGCCTGGAAAAGAGAAGGGTCCAGGGAGACCTTATAGCACCTTCCAGTGCCTAAAGGGGCTCCAAGGGAGCTGGAAAGGGACTTTTTACAAGGGCATGTAGTGGTGGGATGAGGAGAAAGGTTTTAAACTAAAAGATTAGATATTAGGAAGGTTTTTTTGCAATGAAACTGGTGAAATACAGGTTGCCCAGAGAGGCAGCAGATGCCCCATCCCTGGAAGAGTTCAAGGTCAGGTTGGGTAGGGCTTTGAACAACCTGATCTAGTTGATGATGTCCCTGCTTACTGCAGGGGATTGCACTATAAGGCCTTTAAAGAGCACTTCCAACCCAAACTATTCTATGATTCTGTGATACCTCTAGGAAGTATATTTCTAGCCCCCACTTTCCGGTAATATTTATATTTTTGGCAAGACTATGGTGTCATTGTGAAAATCGACCAGCTGGGGGAGGAGATCAGGTCTGTGCCCTGATCTCACCCGGCCATTGTGCTCCTGCACAGGCTGCCCTCCTCCAACAACACAGAGGGAACGAGGTGTGCCAGGCCAGAGCCATAAATCCTACTGGAGGAATCTTACCCGTGAAATGAACTGGGTCACACGTCCAGAGGAGGAAGTTTCTAACAAGAAGCCCGATGAGGTGTTGCTATCCAGGAAGCACACACAGGACAGAAATACAAGCTCATTTGAAGAGCCAACTTCACTTGTGCTGCACTGTTTGGATTAGTTGAACTGCAAGGGAAAGAGTAATTCAAACAAAACAAGTAGGAATGAATGTAGGAAAATAAATATGCATCTCCGAACAATTTCAGCCTACCCATTGTTCGAATTGTCAGAAACCAGAACAGATGTGTTGACTCAGCTTTAACAATGTCAAAGTGCAGCCTCCCTGGCCGCATTCAGCTGTCCAAATGTAGGCAAGTGGTGTTCTCTGTGACAACCAGGATATGCTGCCTTGCCTCTGCTGGCCTCTCTGGTTTATCCCGGGCCCTGTGTCAGATCTGCCAGCCCCATGCAGATGTCTAGGGGCCCTAAGGTGGCTGGATGGGCATCAGGTACCTTTGTGTACACAAGAAAATAGACAAACTAGACTGAATCCATCCTCCAGGCTCCTTGAGCAGTCATGGAGAGGCGTGTGTGTCTGCAACACCCATCTCTAGAGGAATCTTCCCTCAGAGCTACATTTGTCTTTCCAGACACTATTAAAAAATCCTTGAAAATTAACGTGCAATGTGTATGTCGCACTTTAAAAACTAAAGACACTTCAGTTACTCTCTTCCTTAGTCATGCAAACATATTCCCCCCAACACCTCACTTTGGGGTCTTTGTAGACTCAGTGGGAAACAAAGGGCCCAGAAATACCGCACCACCAAACTCTGACAGCCAATGACTGCCTTGCTCTGGGACATTGCTCAGCTGGTGGCCTGGTCCAACTCAGCCTGGTCCAGGAGACATGACAAGCAGTGAAGGGACACAGAGCAGCAAGGCTGCACAGCACATGGAAAAAGGCTCCGGGACAGGCAGCGTTCCCAAACCACAACCCACTTGCACCAGGGACTGCTCCTCCCCCACTGCAATTTTCTGGGGTACGAAATGTCACGAGAAAGGTCTGGTATTGTCTTTTTATCTTAATTTTGTTCACAGCCCCTGAGGGAGCATTAGCACATTGCAATTGCTTTCCCCTGTTCTTCTGTCATCTGTGGATATTTCCATGACACACTTGCCCTGAGGCCATCAGACTCAGCTGCCGGCCCTGAGGGCATCTCCACCTGGCTGAACGTAATGAGCAATGGAGAGAGGACATTTTCAGAGGACAAGATGCTTGGATTTTACAGAGAAAGGGTGTGATCAGAAAACTGGCATTAGCCCTATTCACAGTTTGAAAATGCTTGCAGAGAGCAGCAGAAAGGCTGGGAAGAGGGAGGATGGGCTGAGCTGTGGCCCTGCAGAGGTTGGCCAGCAGGTCTGTGTGGTTGTGCAGTTCTAAATCTTTGGTCCCTTCTATCAGCACCTCAGACCTTGTTTCAGCAGAGACTGTGGTGACATCTGGTCCATGGCCAAGCAGCTGCTGATTTATGGCCATTTCCTTCAGGAAGGGGCTGTCACTTTCCCTCCATCTGCATTTGTGAAGACTCTGATGGAAAGCATTCATCAAGCAAGAGACACAGAGCTTTCTTAATGGTGTCAAGAAGCGATGTTTTCTGGATCGAATGAAGCTCCATGTTTATGCCTCTGGTTCTTCTGAGATAAGGAAAATGTGAATCCAAACCCTCACCCTCACAAAGCAAGCTGAGAACTGAACCCAGACCACCTGCATGCCAGAAGAGAGCTCCGTGGACTGGTGTGTTATGACAAAAGTGGGTACCACCCCGAAACCACTGCAGGTGGAGAAGCCCAAACCTGCTACTGTGGATAAATTACGCTCCAAGGATACCTAACAAAATATCTCTGGAGATTCAGCAGCTCAGCAGGCTCAGGCATCCAGATGGACTGAACTTTTCCCACAGAGCAGCCCCCTCTGGGCTTGTGTGGGAGAGATGCAATCTCTTGGGCAACAGAAACGAGGTCCCTCCAGAGGATATTTGTGTTTAGCACAATGCAGCAGCCCAAGCAGAGAGCTGGGGTGTCTGGCAGCACTGTGCTGGACTAATTTCTGCACATGTCCTGCTTCAGGCTCTGAAACCTCATTTAAATCTAGTCCCCAGTTATGGATCTCTTCCAGGTCCTGCCCTGCTGCTTCCTGTGCTGGATAGCGACATATTAGTGCATTCCTTATCCTGCATACTTTCTGCATTTTACAGGAATTCACTACTGATATCAGAGGCAAAAATAAAGCTAACCAGAAATATCTGCCACAAGAAGTATTTCGGCTTTGTAGGTGCAAACATATGGCTGAAATGAGTAAATGGGGAGATCTTCCAGCTGAGTTGTTCTCCTGTGTGTGCGTGCACATGTGCTTGCATCTGCATTTTTACTTGAAGTGTTGTCATCTTCACTAAATATTTTACTGTGTTCAAAAGTGTGTCTTTAAAGGGCTTTCAACACTAGGAAGGAACACATGTATTTTCATTCCTCCTCTGCACTAAGAATAATTCACTTGTCGGATGCCACACTGCTCCCTTGATCAGCTGGTTCTGCAAATAGAGAGAAACCACATCCTATGCGCACAGAGAATCCCTGAGTCACCACTCTGTCTTCTGATCCATCTTCTCCATGTTTGAGCCATGACAAGCGGGGGCCTTGGACTGGCTCTGCTGCTCAAGGATTTACACCATCAAGCACAGTTAGCAGAATATAGAAGTTAGTGATACAATTAACAAAATATGGTTGGATGACTACGGTCCTTTGACTACAATGGGACACAGCATGAAGCTTTTATTCTGCAGACATCTAAAGCCGTGGGAGTTGAACCCTGGCCTCAGAAGCCCACAGACCTGACTTCTGGTGGGAGTCACCTCTCCTGGGATCTTTGAGGCACCAAATCCCCACAGAGCTGGTGGGGCCAGGCTAACTGGTGTCATGGGGGTTATGCTCCTCAAGATGAACTAAGGGCTAGGCATGATCTAAGGTGGATGCCAGAAGCAGTACAGCCACACTTGTTGCTTTCCTTTCCTCTAGCACAAAGCCTTGAAGTCCCTTCCCACCCTATGTTCTTTACCAGTACCACTGCCACACTCACAGCCAGAAAACAGGGGTGATGGTCTGGGCACACTCCCTGTCTTTAGCAGCACTGGTCTCCTGGCTCACACCAGCTGCTCTTGTCCTCTCCTCAGCTTCCACTAGGATCAAGGAAACTTGTCCCCTTGATCTCAGCGGGCATTGGATCAGACCCAAAGCAGATTCTTGCACAGCAGCTGGTTTTGGCCCCAGGCTGGTTACATGTGGAATGGGCAGCACGATTTCCCTATATTATAAAGATTAATAATGAAATGTCTGAGCATTATAATAAGTTCAACACAGAAATTCTACATATAATTTATATCTTGTTTTTTTCATTCTTGGTGGTGGTAAGTAGCTGGCCATGAATACAAGTTCATTTCCAAGATGTGTCCCAAACCCCTTCTTCTGAACAATGTCCAGGGTTTAAAAATGTAATTTTAAGCAGATGAGTGGGATTCCCTTCTGCTGGTTTCGGGGCAGGGAGTTGCAGCAGACCTTGCTCACAGCAAAGTGAAAATCCCAAGGTCTGCTCACCCTTCTTGCATGCTTCTCTACGTTTCCTCAGGGAACATGTTTCCTTATGCAGAACACTCCCCAGCCCCACTCCTCCTGGCTCTCTCCATCACCAGGAGGCTGCTGTGCTCTTGTGTCAGCGTGGCCTCTCCTCTGGAGCTCGGGGAGTGCGGCAGCCAATCGGGCAGCCTTCATCAATCTCCCTAAGTGTGTTCAGACTCTGCGAGGAACATCCTCACCACTCCTCGTTTCTCTCTGCAATGACCTGAACTCCAGCTCTGCAAGCAGTGATCAGTGAGGCATAATGCAATGCAGGGCAGCCCGGAATAATCTGGTTGGCATCCAAGGATGTATATTCACTGAGAGGCTGAGGAGTGTGTCAGCATTTAGATTCAGTCTAGCTGCACTTTTCCTGCAGCACAGAATCACAAAGTCTCCGTCTCCTCCTCTGGATTGGGACTGATTCTGCACCGGGATCCTCTGAAAAGACAAAGTTTTCCTCTCTTGTTATTGCTGTACCACCATAATCTACCAAGATGTGTGACTGCTTTCATCTAGTTCTTCCTAACTGGCAAGGATCTCCAGCCAGTGGTGGGCTTACGTTTTCTATACTTTTCTGTATTCTGCTTCTGCTTTCCTGTGCTCTGCTCGCTGCGACTCAGCCTCCCAGGCAAACCCTGCAGCTGCTGGGGTGTGGCTTTCTCTGATGCTGCATGAATCAGATAAGGAAAAATAGAGTTAAGAAAAGCCTGTGTTACCTCCTCTAAACTTTCCTGCGTATGCCGAAGCTATGCTTAAAGAAGCTTTTGACTTTGTAAACAAATTAAATCCAAGCCGTGTCTAAATGACCTGTTTCGGGTTGCATGCCTTAATTCACGAGCTTGCCCTTCATTTCTCAGAGTAGCAGGATTCCTGCATGATCCAATCCACCCGGCATTCACAATGGCTAAAGCTGTGCCGTGCAGTGTATGTTTGCAAATTCAACGTGTCCTATGCTCTGTATTCGGTCTGTTGGCTGGGCAACACGGCACTCTGGAAGCAGGGATTATTTTCCCGGGTTTCCCTGCAGGGCAGGAGGAAATTAGCAATTTTTTTTTTAAGGAGAAAATATACACATTTTAATATAAAATATCGCTGAAGCAGAACAGTGATGAGTGGAGGAATGAGTCTAAAGAGTAATGCAAAACAGTGCTTAGCTGGCAGAAGAGTATCAATAAATCACAAATCTGCTCTTTAGTTTATGCAGAGATTGACCTGTTTTAAAACAAGCAACTTGTAGTCTTAAAGTTGTGTCTACAAAAATGGCAGGAATCTGAAATTTCTACAGTATCTTTTTCTCCTTAAAATATACAAAAAAACTATGTTTATCTACATTCTGCAATAAATTTCCTCGCTATTTATTCTGGTAGAAGTTATAATCTGCAAAACACAGTCTGTAAGATTTTGATAGTCTAAAAGTGGAGTGCTTTCTTTTTTTTTAAATGCCTGATTATTTCTGTTTTCTTTTGTAAATAGTTTAGGATTATATTTTCCGCAACAATGGAAAGTCAGAAATTGCTTGTCAGACTCTGAGTCCTATTATTGCCTAAGCTGACTTGTTGGAATCAAGGAGACAACTCAAGGAATAACTCATATCTCTCCACCCAACAAAAGATCCAGTCTGACTCTCTGCTGATTACCTGGTGATTAGATGAACTAATCGAATAGCTATATGCTTATAGCAAATATTTTAGGACTACACTCTGACAGTATTTAAATATGATTTATTCAAAATATATTTGACATAGTTTTTGTGAAAATATTTTCCTTTATAAACGTGACTTCTCCTGTAGCAGCATTTTCTTAATGTTTGTCTGCCTGCACAGATTTACTTGTTTAGCAAACAAACTAGTTTTGTGGCTCTTACTGCTCTTTCTATTTACCACATCAGAGACATTCTTGGGACTTCTAGGTGCTATCTAATAGAAACAAACACAACTGGAACACTAACAGAGCATTCCACAGAACCAGGCTTTCCTCACTGATTAGCAAAACGTTTGGGTTGGTTTTTTTCAGGTATTTTTTGCTAGGGGAACAAAATTCCCCCATGCCATGAACCTGGGTTGTTATTTCCACGGCAGCGGTTTTCTGGCGGTGTGAAAGGATGCTGTTGGTGGGTCACATGTAAGAGGAGCATCTCCTGCACTGGGTCATGCCATGGCACCAACCAGATCCTGGTGCCTGGGAGGTGCCAAGCAGGATCAGGGCCACGGCACCTTCAACAAGATCCGTGCTGGGAAGGGATGCAGCAGGGAAAGATGGCTGCATGTGAAATTTGACAGGCATCTGCTTTCCAAACAGTTACTGCTGTTGTTTCTCGACAATGGGTTATCATCCTCAGAGCGCAGGGCGTGGCGGGGAGAAGCAGCTCTTTTTCTCAGACAGGTAGGCTGGCTGGCTGCCCAGGCATGTGATATGGCTTTGAGAAAGGAATATCAGCGTGGTGATGAGGCAGGATCATCTGAGCAAGGGTGGGGAAAACCACACCATGAATCCCACATCAAGCAGCGCAGATTAAATGCCTCGTTTCCTCCACAGCATGGAAGGAAGGCTGGCTAAAAATAGGCTGGTTTTGTAAGCTCCTGTCTCTGCCGGCTATGTTCATCTGCCCCTGCTTTAGCTGACTGTCATGATGACACAGGTGAGAAACAGATAAACAAAAATTTGCCAGTTTTCTTTATTAGCCAGGCAAGCACAGGCATGCACTTGGATCTGACATCTGGAGGAGGCTGGGAGCGTTTTGCAGTTGTTGATGAACATGTTTTTCATGGATAATTTTTGAGTCAGAATAACAAATAAGTGGGAGAAGAGAACATCTCCATCAACAAACTGTGGCAATTGGCCAAATCCTAAAATATAGAGGCCTTTCTAGCACAAATGTTTTCTAAAACTTTTTTTTACCTTATTCTGGGGCATGATCTAAATCCCCAGAAACTAATGGCCATTTTTAAAAGACCTCATTCAATAGGACACTTGAGCAAGTGTGTATGGCCTCCTAATTGCCACCAGATTGGACCCCAGGGTCAAAATAAAACATGTACCTTAGTTATTTGCTGAATGGACACCTGGATGGCAAGATTGCTGCTTCTCAGGTGCCATGTTGATGTTTGCACTGTGTGAGAATAACACACTTGAGATCCTGAGATCAGCTGGAGTTGTGGAAGTCTCTGGTCAGGGCTCCAATGCAAGCTGTGACATCCAGAAAAACAATCCAGCGACATCTCTTCTCCTCTGTTCTTGTCTGCCGTGCCAAAGGCTGCGTGTCCATTCCACCATATGAGCTGCTGAATATGGTCCACAAATTTTGAGGATCTAAACCAAAATGCCAGCTCAGTTGCATTTTTTTCTTAGAAATATTTTCTCAAGATGTTTGACTATGAGCTACAACAGCATCTATTCCAGCCTCAATAGGAGACAGAGATAAACAAAACCTGTTGAAGCCAGGCTCCCACCTTGGGTGAAGAACACCCTCCCTGGCTCTCAGGAGAAGCTCTGACCTGACACACGAGTACATTTCATTTTCCCTCCTTTTACTTAATTCAATGAGTTTGTTGTTAAGATGACAAGCTGTTTCAGTTTCAGCAGACACTCACTCTCTGCCCAGCAACGCTTCCCAATATCTAATCTTGTTCTACGCATGGTGACACCAAAATAACTGTGGTGCCAGCACAGACTGAAAGGGAATCTGATTCATCTGGCTCTGGCAGAGATCTCCCTGCCAGCATCATGAATCAGGCTCAGTAAATTGCATCCCTCTGGCTTCTCTCGGTCTTCCCTCCCTCTTGACTCATCTTCTTCCCTTCAGAGTTTATATTTTTAGTTATTAGTTTCACACTTCTATTTCCAATGGGTACGCATGGGCCCTTTGGTGACTTATGAGCACAAGTGGAAAAGAAACATCGGCATGACAGAACCCCACAGGCAACAAGGCTGTCTTTGTTCATCCCCTGCCCAATGAAGGGTTTGCTGTTCTCCATCAGGCTGCAAGAAATGGGGATGGTATGTACCCGTCAGAGGCACAGCACATTGTGTTTGCCACAGCTTCTGATTCATGTGAGGAACGGACATACCCCCAGCAGCAAACCAAAACCAGCTGAAAAATGCTGATTTTCTTTACTGCTGCATTTCAAAACTTCAAGAAGGAAGGAGAACCAACAGACATCTCAATCCGCTTTGGTAGTGCACTCCTCCCTGGGCACCAAAGTGCGATGCATTTCGCCCAGCAGTTTGTGCACCATCTGTTTCTGTCCAAGGCACTCTGGCTGCAGCAGCCTCTTTTCCAGAACCCTTGTTACTGTGTGAGAGGTGGAGGAATGCAAAGCAAAGGCCAGGGAGAGCCCCCACAAGCCAAGGCCTCCAGGACTGCTGCTATTGCTCCTCGCTCTGGCGAGCGCTGCCACCACTGGAGATAAATTACACCCTTGGTTTGATGTGGGGACTCGCTGCCAAGACAAACACTCAAACAAACAGCCAGGCTGGGCTTGTCCGTACAGAGGAGTGGCTGCAAAATTCTTTTGGATCCAAGCTTGCAGCACGCATGGTCACCCAGTGCCAGTGTCCCGTGCAGATGGACCTCGTGTTTTCCTCGTTTCCGTGTTTCCCATGGCACAGCGCCGCGCACCCTTGTCCCAACCACAATCCCATCCCCAGCACGTCTGTCCTGTAGCGTCTGCCAGTGCAGCCACCATGGGTAACCTGGATGTGTGGGGTGCTCGGGGCTGCATTACTGAGCAGTGGGATATCCCCATGGGTTTTGGTTGGCAGCGAGGTTGCAGGAGGGTTGTTTTCTCCTTGGTCTGACTGACAGTGCACCTTTGGGGATGATGTGGCAGTGCAGGAGGTGCAGAGAGGGGATAACAAAGAGCTCCTTTAGCCAGTGTTGCTGTGAAAGAAAAGGCATGTGGAGCTGGTATTCTGCGTGATGGAGCTTTCTCCATCCTGGCCAGCCCATGCTAGAGCCCATACACTCTAGGAAATGAAGGCCACCAAATTCTCAAATGCCAAAGAAATAACTATCTCTCAAGCATACACCCCTGCCTTTATGGCAACATAGACAATTACATGTGTGTTCAGTCATGAGACATAGATGAGTTTGAAAATGCCCACAAGATCCTGATTTTTCTAGCCTTAACCCTTTGTACTTGCTAGTAGTAGATCTTACAACTAAATAGTAGTGTCTGTACCAAAACTTGCTGGCGTAACATTTTGTGTTGAAGGATCTTCAGGGCCATAAGAGTTGTGCAACTGTAACCTTTCATTCCTGTTTCTGCATTTGTTTGTTCCCCTACTAACCTTGGCAGCCCATGTGCCTGCACAGAGCCTCACCATGCGGATAGCAGCCAGGTCTGAGGTTGGAGTAATCAGTCCTGGCTGGGCTTCCAGTTTTCTTTAGTACAGTATTACCATTAGATTTCTATCAGTGTGTCTTCCTCTGTCAGAACAGGCTGTACAAAAAACATATATTCTATCTAGTTGTTAGAGTTACTGTGGGAGAAATATTAGTAAATTAATGCAAGCAAATTAATTGTAAATTACACAGGTGCATTACACATGCACTCTTCTACCTGCATTTAATGCTGTGTTCACAGAATACATGAGACAAGAAACAAAACTGTTTCATCTGTCTTTCACTGACATAGGGTTCTCCATCTCACCTCAATACAAACTTTATTTAATGAAACACACAGCTGGGATAGACCAGCAGACTAGTCCAGTGTGAGAACATGATGAACACTTATGGGCCAAGAAAAGTAAAGGAAACAGCCCTACCACCTTCACCCTTTTCTTAGGGCACAAAAGGCAGATGCACTGCACAATCTGGGAAGTTTTCCAGGCTTCTATTTTTTTAAAAGTTCATGACACACAGCATGAAGCAGAATGCTTTAAGCTACTGTGGCATCAGATGTGTTTCAGGAGAGAGGCTGTGAATGTGGATGAATGCAGAACAGATCAGGTTCTCCACACTTTTGTTTTCAATGTCTGGCAGCAACAAAGCTGTGCTTAGCTTGGACTGATGACCAACATCAGTAAATCCCTTTGGGACTCAGCAGTAGCATGAAAGGGGGAAATCTATTCCCAAATCCCAAGGGACCTGGAAGCCTGCTGCCACGGGCTGGAAGGGGAAATGTGATAGTCGCAGTGAAGCCAGTGTCATATGGAGTGGCTCGTCATAGACATTTTTATTTCCTCTGATCCCATTCAACCAAACACCAACCCCAAATTTGACACAAGTGTGGCATGGGAAAGGCTCAGCACCCATTCTGTGGCACTCATTTTCCCAGTGGGATCAACATTCTGGTAGGACACGGACAAGAGACAGGGACCTTTTTTTTGACTCCTATTGCTGATTTTGAGCCAATAAAATCAACGTGGTGTTTCACCACAGAGCCGAGGAGACCCTTCATATGTGCCTTTGAGAACATTGCTGCCTTCTTAGTGCCTCACCCTGAAAATGATAACCCTTGTCTTTGTTGGGCTCCTATACTTAATTAATGGCTGAAAAACATCTGGAGAAGGTTGAAGTAGGTAAATTATGCAACTTAACTCCCAGTCTGATGATCGGTATCACTGTTCCCAGACTACAATCTCTCTTTGATATTGGAAACAACGGCGAGAAAGATGCTGACGATGGTGACATTGGTTTTGGCTCTGGCTCCTGGAAGGTACAGTCATCTCATATCTTATGATCCCAATTACACCAGCAGATTTGCCCTGGATTCACACTAGTGTAACTGGAAAAGGTAGCTGGACCACAAAAAGCTTCCGTAAATGGGGATTACAGCTAAGATTAGAAAAACAAAAAGGATTAAAAGAAGGTACAGAAAAAGATGGAAAAGGTGGTTCAGCATGGATCTGAAAGAGCTGGATCTGAAGGTGTTGTAAAGAACAGAGCAATTAGTGATCTGGTCCAACAGTCAGCATTTCTGAGGCTCCAACAGCTGTTCTCTGTATTACACAGAAGGGCCAACAACATGATGAGAAGAGAGAAGCACATGAGGAGAAGCAGGAGAAAATACAAGATCTGGAAAGAGCCACACAAATCCTGCATCATCAGAAAGGCAACGGTGGCATTAAAGGGAGGAGAAAGAAAACAGCCTAGGAAAGCTTTGCTATGAATGATCATGAAATGATGTCAAGCAACCTATAAACAGTCTCAGAAAAAAGCTAAATAGCAAAACTTTTTTTGTCTCACTCCCTTCTCCTTTGTGTCCTCTCTAAATCCAGAGTGACCTTAGCAAAACAGCACAAGAATAGCTGGGCTCCACCTAATTTGGACTAAGGATAACTCACCTCCTCCCTACCCTATTTCTAGTTCTTTGCTTGACTTGTGTCATGTTTGTCTCTTGCACTCTGATCTCCGGTATGTGCCACAGCAGAGAAGTAGGGAAAGGAGAGATGTTAACCTTTTCCTTGAGTAGCAAAATATGACTGGTGTGAGGGGGGAACACAGTGCCTTTTCTTGGCCACTGAATTAGGCAAGCAGAGAAAAAAACTGCCATTTGCATGTCTCTATCCTGATTTCCAAAGGCGAAAAATTTATAAAGGAGAATATGCTGTTCACCACCATCAATCCCGCAATTAAACTGAACTTTAGCAAAATATTTGCTGGGTTATGTAATAGAGGCAGATTACAACAGGCTGCCACATGGCTGGAAACTGCAGTTTTAACCCCTGGACAAACTGCCTTGTGGTAGGTAAAGACAAGTGACATCATGAAGCTGTAAGAATAGTCAAGCTCAGACAGACCTTTAAAATACAATTTGATGGTCCATCTGGTAGAACAACTCCAAATATCTAAGGCTGCTTTTCTTCCTGATTTTCTTGTCTATACATGGCCTTTCTGTCTTTCTCCTACCTCTCCCTCTGAGCAGTCTCAGAGCAGTTCCTCCCATTCCCCAGGTGTCTCTTTCTCAGGTTTCCCGCTCTTTATGGCTGGTGAGGATGCCCTGGAGATGTTCCCTTGCACCAATGAGTTCATGGTGTCATCCTTTCTATGTCCCAGCCACCCCTCCTGCAACTGCAGGTGTTGATGGCTTCCTCTCTGTTATCTTAACCTGGTGATCTGTGCCAGGACCAGGAGCAAAGATGTGGCAGTTTTGGCTGCAGGGCACTGCAGAAACCAAGGTACAAGCCCTACTATGATACTGACCCCAAGCCACTGTGTCTTTTCTGATGTTCTGTGCATCAGCTGGATGAACCTGCCACAGGCAGAGACCACCTTCCTTTCTCAGCACACCTTCAGCACAGGTTTTAAAGTCTCTCTAGGTCTGACTAGCTATTATTTGGGCAGCACTTAAAAACTGGAGATGTTGAGCATTGTAGCCAATTAGCTGAGCCAGAAAGGCACAAAGGATGTTTGAAACAGAAGAGAAAACAAACAAAGCTTTGGCGAGCACCCAAAGGCGAGGCAGGCTGGCTGCAATTTGCTGCTCAACACGCAGAGAGGCTCCTCAGGAGGGCTCACAGAGACATGGGAGAGGGAGCACCCTTTGGGAAGAACTCGCTGTGAAGGGCTCACATGATGCGAGGCGGGGTTTGGAGCCAAAGCCGCCCCGCTGGCCCCACCCTGGGACCTGGGTGCATGAATGACCCAAAGCACCTCATCCATCAGAGCAGGGACACTGTCAGCCGGAGACCAGGACCGAAACCTGCCCACGGCTTCCAGGTAGGAGCTCACTTCTTGCAGCACATCTCGTTGCTTTGTCTCCTCTGCCTTGCTGCTGATGTGCAGGAGAAGAGGCACCTGGTCCCCGCAAGAAAATGTAGTTTCTGGCTTCTCTGAGCATACACCACATCAAGACTTTCTACCTGTGTGTTAAGTTTCTTCTTCTCTCTTTTCCCCAGCTGCTGGGGTTTGAAAATCTTGTTGGATGTGTGCTAAGGTGATAAACTAGTTTTATTTCCGTTTTGCCTGGTATTGCTGTCATGATAACAAGAGAAAAGTAGGATACCCCATTCTGACAGAGCACCCAACATGCTGCTGGGGCATGTACATTTGCTTTCTTTACAAATGCTTGAAAAATAGAGAATAGCAAGGAGCTTCTTGAAATGGTTATGCATCATTGAACTTAACTGGCACCCACCCAGGCCCCCAGATGGGAGAAGAGGAGCTTTTTCTAAGCCCTTCCCACATTCTTGTGCAAATAGAAAGGATGAATGATCACTATCCCCAGTGCCAGACAGTTTTCTGGGCCAAATTCACACACAAGCGTAGGAAAGCCAAAGGGAACTGAAACTGGTGAAGCTCTCCCTTCCTTCCGTTTCTTGCAGTGACTGTGTTTCATATGTTCAAATCCTTCTGGGATTGCTTAGACTGACTTTGCGTAATTATTTTCATCCTTGGATTAAACAGGCCAAATATGTAAGCTGGATCTCAGCTTGCTGAGATCTTACTTTACACCATATTTTGTCCCTCTGGCATATATATTACACAGCAGCAGATTGCATTTAAGTAGTTTTTTCAGAATAAAAGTCTGTCTTTGCTTGAGGGTGTCAATTTTCTCATAATTCTTGCTGCTCTGTCTTGTATGGATACTTCAAAGGATCATGGAAAGGTCCTAAACCAGGCATCTACCCATACTGGCTTTCAGTACACTCAGTCTGGCTGACATCAGACTTGGAGCATGCACAGATCTCAGCCTAGAGGTTACGGGGAAGGTGTGACTTGATGCAAAAGCCTGTAACTACACCCTTATTCCTACCAACTGTTCTTGTCCTTCATAGCTTGTGATCACTGATGAGATGGGCAAACTCATGGATGTGCCTAAGCCTGAGGAATATCGTTGTTTTCAGAAGGAGTAGACAATGATGCTTTTTTAAAATTAAAAACAATGGAATGCAAAGGGCTATGGGATCCCCAGGCAGGAGCAGTGGCTTTGAAATCAGCTTTTAATTGCCTGGTGAGATGCCAGTAGGCACAGGAGAAAAGGTGGCTGTTCAGTGTGTCATTCTATGGGAAGTCCCGAGTCCATCCTGTGCAGAGGGACAAAGTATTTATGCATTATGAAACGTTCAGCGTGTTCCATCTGTCACCAGGTCAGGGTCAGCAGGTACAGCCAAATTTAAAAGCAGCATTTTTGGTGTGCATCACCTTTCTTTCTGCTGGCAAACTGCCACCCTAAAAAAAGCATAAATCTTTCATGAGTGAAAATTACTTGCTCAGCAGTCAGAGATTTCCAGGCTTTCCAGGGAAATAACAATAGTTTTGAAATCATCGGCTGTGGATGTCTGTATATTGGTCAGTCCATCCTAACCTTTCCTTTGAACATTTGGGGTCTAACATGGGAATTGTGGTGTTTGGCCATCACTGGATACACCTTGGCTAAAAATCTTACCACCCAATTACTTTGTCTACTATTAAGAGATGCTCAAAATCTTCCTCTAGGCTCTTCCCCATGAACTTGTGTGCAAGCGGATTTGTGAAATGCAGATGTGGTGGGCAGAAAATGCACGAGGGGCAAATCCTAGCTACCCTCCTGAGAGGACTGTTTCTCACTAGACCCATCTCTCCAACACTCCCTTCCTCCTTGTTCCACACATTAAATTCCAGCTTTTTCTGTATTGCTGGCATATGCCTCCAAGAGCTCTGGAGTTTCCATCACGCTTCTTGTTCAGTCCAGGTGAAGATGTGCTCTCCTTTAGTGAGCCTTGACTGGGTCCAACCCGTACCTGAGTTATCCCTCCAGCCTGCCATAATTCCTGCCTGCTGCCTCCTCTCTCCACCGCTACCATCTGCGGGATTGATCCCAAGCAGAGGCTGATGTGCTGCCATCCTCTCCTGGCCCAAGGGATGAGTGTTCCTGCTAAGGACATGTTGTGTCCAGAAACAGTGAAGTTTTATAGACGAACAAGCAGGGCCATTGAACTAAGAAAACACTGCCATGGTTGGGAAGGAAGGGCTGCTTCAGGCTCCTGTCTGTCTCATGTTGGCTCTAGATGAAGCGCATACCCAATGTTCTCTGCATCTTGGCCCTGGCACTGTTCTGCTCTGCCCAGTTCCTGGTCAGTTTGTTCTTCATAAAGTTGCTGTTTCTTAATATCCATGGGGTGGCTTTGCTGGAAGGCTGTAGGTAACATCTGGCAGGGTGACTTTGCTTTTTGCAGCTCCCTGGATGACGACTGTGGGCCTTGAGCTACAGATTCCCAAACCTGTTCTGGTTCGTAGGCACCCCAAGGGTGTTCTGCAGTGTTGCTCTGTTATAACTTGCACCCTTCTAAAAAGCCAAAAGCTCCTCGAGACTAAAAAAGTGTAAACTAAGAAAATGAAAGATTAAAGCTGTACCTGAAACCAATCTCTTTCCCAAGCTGTCTTTTACGGTCTCACCAAGGCTTCTCCTCTGTGCAGTTACCAAGAACCGATTCATGCATGTTCTCACTCCTTTGTCTCACAACCCTTGGTCCTCCTCTCTCCAAGTTTACTGGAGAGTTAGGTGGGTGCTACAGACTACAGACAAATGTTTGAAGCTGTTGCTTGCATCTGCACTCTCCCTCCTGCCTCCAAATCAGTGCAGGGAGTTAGATTTGCAGCTTGGTTGAGATTTAGGCATTTCTGAGGCTGTAAATAAAACACTGTGTGCGATATCCAGGTCGTCTGGATTTGCTGATTTTGCACTGGGCTCACGCTGCTGTTTAAAAGTGAATTGGCTGCCCTGCCTCATCTCTTCCTGAGTATCATGACTCACACTAGAAAACTCCTCTTGGGTTTCTAATAGCTTTATTATGGGGTATGCACATGCAACATCTTTTTGATAGTCTCAGAGTTTATGAGATATGGCCAGATTTTCACAGAGACCACACACAATCTGATAATAAAACTGACTAATTGGGCATTTGGGATGTTTCATTCCTTCATTCCTTTACCAGTTTTAAGGTTTCAGTTTGTTGCTTGGGGACTTCCCGTCACCACCAAGGGCTTCTGGTTTTCTGTGGTGCACGATCGGTTTGGAGACAGTTAATGGGTCCTTCGTTTCTCACCAAAGGATCTGTAAGAAAGGAATAAAGTTCAAAATCCAGGAGAGGAAATTAATTCTCTTCCCAAGAGAAAAAAAAATCCATTTCTCTTTGAGTGAGAATTTTATATCTGAATATAAACTGTGTTTCATTTGCTTTTCCCTGTTGAAATTTCCCTGTTCAGCAGAATGATGAGAGAAAATTTTCAGCAAGGAGTGAGAGAATAATCAGAAAAGCCAATCTGCAGCTTTTCTGTTGTGATTCCTTGGCAAAATGGACTATAAAAAATATTCTAATGCAGGGAAAGAGCAGTCCTAGGCCACAGTATTATGGATGTGTTTCCAGAATTAATCTTGGAGCCGAAAATGATGGAAGCAAGGTGAGCAGAAAGCTGTCTCTGAGGAGGACGTGGGGGAAAAGCAGAGCACCCTTCTGCAATGTGCCCAGCCCTTCCAGCTCCTCCTGCAGCTCTGCAGGAAGCAGGGTGGTGGTGTTCATGTTCTTATTGAAATCCCCAGTGAGGAGGGCTCGGAGAAGAGCGTGAATGAGAAACCCTCTGAACCCAGCATAGCTGCAGCTGAGAGGGAATACAAACCAAATCAAATCTGGTTTAATTGCTGTTATATTGGGTTTGTGTGCTAAGCAAAATCTGCTCTGCCCCCTTATCGCCTGCTCACAGGGGGAGAACAGAATTCCACCTCCGTCTGCCATCTGTGGGAGCTGAAAAGCACCTGGGGAAGGAGACATGGTGAAGGCTCATCCATGGTGCACGTGCCGTGCCCAGGCATTTTTCAGGACTGAGAGAAAGACAAATGTTGTTGAAAATGAGATAAATTATTAGCCCCTGTAGCTGTGCTTAACTCTCCAGAACTACAGGCCTACACCCAGTGAGGCCCGTTTTCCACACAGCATGAATCACTTGCTCGGTTTTTGTGCTCACTAGTTTCGTGTTTTAGTTTTCTGCTCCTCTGGCTTTCCTCATGCGGGTGAATAATGGATCATTTAAAATACATCAACAATATCAGAGCGCACGGGTACGGCTGCGCTCTGCATAATCCCTTCAGACGGCTCGCAGAGCACGAACGCCTGTCGTGCAAAGCCACTTCTTATTTCCACAAAGAAAACAGGAGGGGATGCCAGCCTGGCAGCTTCTCCCCTCTGCCACCCGAAATAGCACTCGGGGGCTGAGTCATGCAGGGAGCCGAGTAACGGTGATTCCTTGAACACAGGGACAATACTCAGCTGTGCTAACAATGACAGATGGAAACGGGCTCCAGGCAGGACTTTATCACAAGACACTCTGAGCCCTTTCATTGCCCTAAGTGAAAGAAAAAGGCAGCCCCAGGACTGACCCCGTGCTGTTTTCCCATGGCACTGCAGGATCTGTACTGTCACACTCAGCATCCTTCTCATTCACAGATGCTGCTTAAAGGATAACTTGCTTCTCTTCTTGCATCCAAAAACCTTCATTAAGGACTAACAAATCAGACTTGAGCAGGTGATGCTTGCAGTTCTGCTTTTGTATCTCCCTATCACACCTTTTCCTCTGTCATGTATTTGTTGAATATTTGGAAAAGGAATTGTTTCCTGAAACCAGGATTTTGAGTTTGGAAATATGAAGGGCCAGTGCTGCTTAACTCTGTACATAGGAAGCCATCAGCAGAAGAAGGTGATGAATCATGTGTCTGTGTAGTGTGAAATTGGAAGCCTTCACAGAGCTGCTTGTGAGGTGTCACATGTGTTTGTTCCCTGAGTCACTCGTATTACTCAGAATCATGGGCTGGGATGTGGCACGTGGGTATGCTCAGGCAAGAGCCCAGTCCAGGCAGGATCCTGCAGCTGCCAGAGGGGCTTGGAGGGACTTCAGGACCGTGAGAGCAGGAAGGATCACCTAAGTCATACCATGAGGAGCGCTACAGCCTCCATCTGAGTTCCTTGAGCAAGAACTGAACAGCAGCTAAAAAGTACATTTTAAAAATTCCCCACTAACTTCTGTCTTAACCATTCATCCACAGGAATACTCGTTTCAAATAAAGAAACTTCTAAGGACACTTTTCCCCATTTTTTAAAAGAAAGGTGTTTAAACTAAGCTAACATAAGCTGACCAAGCACGAGGTAGAAAAGAGCCGAGCTAAATTCCCTCTCCCTTCTTTTTTTGCTGTTGTATTTTGTCACTGGTCAACCCAGGTACTTCTTGGGATTCCCTTAATTAGTAACATAACTTCATATTTGATGCAAGACAAAGACAAAGAAAAAGCTAAACTACCAGTAATTCTTGATTTAGCTTTTCAAATTCTTTCATGAACACTGTATAAAAATCTTTAAGATTCAGTTCTCTTCCTACTCCCCAAATACATTCAATACCTTTTTTTTAAAGGAAAAATAAAACTAAAATACTTTTATTTATAAGCAAAGAAAGACTGAAAACGCAAGTACTCATGTGAAATAACAGATTGTGGAAGAACAGGACTCACTGCTGGCAGTGTTCAGTTTGCTGTGATCTCAGAATAAATGCTCTTCTCTGCTCCTGACCCAATTTGGGCTCTTTCTTCTCAGCCTACATTTACAGGGTTTGCATCAGCAAATGAGAGCACTTCTGCTGTCAAAACTCCACAAAATATATAATGTCTCCCTTTAAAAAAATATGAGCTATTCTCTCTCACTTCATTGATTCCTATCTATTGGCAACTGCAGCCAGAACAAACATAGCACCGTGTGCTGTGCAAGACTGAACAGTAACCTTGTTTACCATTGCATCAGTGAAAATTAGGAGGAATTAATTATTACACACTGGGTTTCTTCATCCAACCAAGTGGCAGCTGAACTCAAAGGCACCAGTGCAGTGCTGGGGAAAGGCCTCTTTCAGTGTGTCACAGGCAGCAGGGCTCCTTCCTCCCCTTCACACACAAAAGCTACATCACTGCTGAGCACTTCAGCAGAACCCAAGGGAATGCTATTCGTACTTATCAAGCTGATTTGCTCTGCCAGGAGCATCAATCAATGTTTAAATTCAGTTTCTGGATGTGTATTCAAGATTCTGGCAGTTTCAGTAATATTTTACCTTTCTGTGGCACTGACTGGTGAAAAAGATGACATGAGGTATTTCTCACCCCTGACTGAGGTTGGTTGCTGTTGTTTCCTCTGCTCTTCAGAGGGAGAAAGTGAGGAATGAAGCATTAAAGGGCTCAACATTGCTGCCATTGAAAGTCACAGACAGTACTACTGCTGATTTCAGTGACAGTAAACGGGATGAAAAGGCCAAAACATACATAGGCCAAGACTCTTAAAGCTCAAATGTTTAATTCCAGCTATAGGAACTGCACAGGACAAAGCTAATGGCATCACAAATGCATTGTGGAGGGAGCACTCCTTTTCTTACTCCCTCTTGGCTGCTGTTTCCTACAGTTTTCCTTTCTGGGGCACCGGCAAGCCAGTTCAGCAGAGTAAGCTGAAGTGCAGAAGTCAGATAACCGTGCTGATTACCTGATTTTACTTGCCCTGTACTTCTGGCTTTCCCCTTTCCAAGGGAAGGCTTTTTTGTGATGGGATGTAGGGCTTTGAGGTGAATTTCATGTTGTTAGAAAATCAGTCTTAGGTCTGTGAGGAAGCAGAAGACTTTGAAACCCCAGATGGAATTAACCTAATGTATTTCCATCTCTCACTGATGTTGTTTACACAGCGCAAGCCAGTCCAGAGTGGTGAATGGTATATTTAAAACGAGGTCCTCTAACATTTGGATCCACCCCATCGCTCAGCTTAACAGATACTTGATACCAATCAAGTGACTCACTTCATTAAGAAATAAACCCTGCTGTGTTGCTGACATCCTACTGCAAACACTGAGCCCCATTGTCATCCCCATAGTCCTTTCTCCGTCCTGTCCCAGCCCAGCCCAGCCCTGAAGATGCACACCGAGTCTCAGGCACAGCAGCAGCACTGACCCTGTTTTTCCATGGTGGTGTGTGCCAGCCACGGACACACAGCAACCCCTGTGTGTGTGAAATACCCTCCCTTAATGCCCAGGCTCCCTCTGTGCCCCTGCAACGGAGGGGCAAAACAGGGTGAGCATTCATCGTCTGGAGGAAAACAGGTTATTTTATTAGCAAGTCAGGAGCTGGTGCTCGCTCGTTCCCATTTGAGGGAGTTTCTCCTGTTTTTCCCGTTCACCTGAGCTTCTTGCTTGTTGTCAAAGGCAGCATCTGCCAGCTCCTGCCCACCAAGCAGGACACAGAAACAGCTGCAAGTAATCCAGGAACAGGCGGTATTCCAGATGCGTGTGAGGGCTTAGGTTAAAACACTGTCAAAAAAGAAGTAACTGTAAGAAATGTCCCCCCCGTGCCCCGAGCCACTGCCAGCAAACAGCCCTGCCCTGAGCGGGGCTGGGTGGGTGCCACCAGGTCCCCAGGTGAGCATTTACAGCCCTTCCACCGCCAAGAGCAGGTTTCATCGGGACCCAGAAGCCAGAAGAAAGGGATTATTTCAGTGCAGCTCTCAGTTACTCCTTCAACAAACGTACTAATCACTGGTGGTTCACTAAATGCCATGGAAACCCCAGGGCACACAGTGAGATCGTCTGCCAGGACTCTTTTATTTTAACATCTTTGTTTAAGAACTGTTCTAAGGCTTTGGAGAGAAAAACAACAAGGGAGGGTTCACTGAAGCATTTCCACAGCTGGAACGTCATAAGCCACACGAGAACCCACAAAAAGGAAGAGTTTATGTCACTCCATACAGGGACTGGTAAAAAGGAAACGGGAAAAAACCCTCAATCTTTAGTGAAGCATCCGAAATGTGTTTTGCTATAGCAGATGAAAAACTTCTGCCTTTTTCAGTGGCATCTAAGCTACTACATTTAACAATTATACTTGGCTTTTATTGACGTCTGTTTTTTATATGAGATCTAGAAACATCAGTGGCAACATCCTTCAACTTTCAATTTGATAGGACAAAAGTGTCTTGATCAAAAATAACAAATGTCACACAGATGCTTAAAAGTACTTCAGAAATATCTAACTCAGTAAATGATTGAAAATTGAGAGTTTGTGAATGTTGTATTCATACTTTGACAGTCCTTAGGGCTTTTTTTTCCCTGGATTTCGAAACAACTTACTGACTTTGTGATATCCAGAAGTACCAAAACTGTGCAAGGAAAAGTGCTTAAGGCAGCATAATGACATTGCAGAAAGAGAAACAGTTTGTTTCAAATAGGTTTCTTTCCAGGTGCTTGTGCATTACCACCTAATACAAACAGGTTATTCACGGGTAATTAACACCTGTCTTTCCAGCTTGAAGAGATGCTTTTGTTTTCTTCCTGTCGGCTATTTGTCACTTCTATTCACTTTTCAGGGAGGAGCCCAGGTCTGCTTTTCATACAATGTCACAGGTTTTAAAATGGTAAAATAATAAAGGTCCACGGTCAGCCAGCTCTGAATTCCAGTTGAGCGAGGAAGTGAAAACAGCAGAGATCAGGGAACGAGATGGTTGTGGGGAACATGGAGTAAACATTAACTTTTACTCAAAGCCCTCCACAGCGCAGTCTGGAGATGGATGCTCCACCAGCAGCAGTGGAGGAGGGTGTTGATGGTGAGGTGACCCCTCAGGCCAGGGGGTGTGAAGAGTTCTGCAGGCGGTGGCTTTGTTCCCCTCTGCTCTGAATGATCTAAGATGCAACTGGCAGGGCAGGAAGACAGCGGCTCCACGAGTACCGTGGGTTTTCTACGAGCCTGGCTAATTATAGCAGTTTTCCCCCAGGTCTGTGGCCATGGCTGCGTTGCCCCTTGCTCTGGCTGGCTCCTGTTTTTCTGTTTCATTCTGTCCAAGCTATTTCGGCTGCAGAGGGTCAATGCCAGCACTGTCAGGGCCAGTGGAAATGCCTTTGGGGGACAAAGGGAGATGGAGCATATGCCCGAGGACAAAACAAAAGAAACTGTGCAGGGTGAATTAGTTTCCTTTTTCTTCTCTGTTAGTGAAAGGATTGTTCTTGGAAATGTCTCATTTTGTTTCATTTCTAAATAATGCTTTCTCTGTTGTTGGTGGGTTTTTTTGTTTATGCTGGTTGTAGATCTGCATTTTTAGGTTCCTTTTTTTTCCCATCAGCAACAATATTAACCACTACAGTGAAAAAAAAATGTATTTAGGATCCTGAAAGAGAATATTTGAATTTCTGAAAATATACAACTCTTCCCTGGGTTTGTTTGGGCTATTTTGCCATGAGTTTGGATTTTACTACTCCAGCCCTGGATACCTGGAGTTGACATTTGTTTATCTTCACAAAGGAGAAACCTCTTTCTGTGCAAAATATTATCAGTTGCATCTTGGTGTCAGTGCAGGAAGCAGGTAGTGCTGGTAGAACTTGCCAAGGGTAGGTAGACACTGGAGCCTCTTTTGAGTAAATTCTCAGATGAAAAGACCAATCTGTTTGGAGGACAGACTTCAGTTAAGTTACAAGATACATGAATGACACCCATTCACTTTTCTGGGGGGGAACTCATCTGAATTGACTAACTTCAGAATGAGGTCTTTGAGTCCAACCCTGAGGCTTCTTAAAAGAGGCAGTGATGGAACCTCATTTCCATACCTGGCTCTCTCTCTGTTTGTGAGGTTGCATGTCTACCTGCAAATGGAAGAGGTTTATGCAAAAAATGTTGAAGCAAATCAATCAAATTAATGGCCTATGTATTGCAAAAGAGAAGAAATTCAGAGGAAGTTTGTATGGCTGGCTCAGATACCTTTTCAGTTCAAACTAACTGACTGTGAAATAGACAAATATATACATTCCTGTGTCATAACAACATGCAGCCATGGGAGACAAAGCATGGGAGATGTCTGTAAATTGGTGATTAATGTTACATTTATCTTCCTCTGGGCTTGAACTGAGAGTTGGTGGCCAGATACCTCCACCCATTCATTCCTCTCGTTGCCAGGCTGATGTTCAGTTCCATCCACTCTTCTACATCTTGAGCTCACACTGATCTTTTCTCTCCCTTCCTTTTTCTTTCTCTTCTGGTTCCATCTCTTGGCAGCCAATTTCTCTATCAGCTGGAGGTCCTCAATTTTTTAACTCCTTTCTGAATTGGGCAGACAAGTTTGCTTTCTTTAGCTGGTCTTCTCTTTAACCCAATCTTACCTACTTATGGAAATTTGTGGCTTCACAAACTCCCCCCAAATATCTGAAGATTCATAACTGCTAAAAAGGAAAAATAATATAAATGATCACCCTTGCATCCTGCACACTAAAGTACAGGAATTTGTGTTCCAGAGCATGCTTTACTATAATCTCATGGAACATGTTGTCTCTCTCTCTTTGGGCCAAAGAAAACACAAGAACATTCCCGTTGTTTTTCGTC
Source organism: Callaeas wilsoni (assembly GCA_013398955.1). NCBI lineage: Eukaryota > Metazoa > Chordata > Aves > Passeriformes > Callaeidae > Callaeas > Callaeas wilsoni. The sequence goes on along the minus strand of VWPU01011653.1, from coordinate 60,583 downwards.
TCCTTTCTCAATTACTATGAAAGCAGCACACCCTTGTGCGTAAGTCTAACATGAGTCCATGCACAGGTCAGGGTGTGAACAGCACTAATAAAAGAAAGCTTGTGCCACTCAATTGTGTGTTTGCAGCCTTACCTGCAAACAGAGTAGAGAAAACAACGTTGTAACACAGGGAAGTTGGGAAACTGGGTTAGATGTGGGATAGAGAAATGTGAGATACAATGGTGCTCCCTGGCAAGGCAGTTGAGCAGAGAGGAATATTTTTTAATATTGCTGCAGCATAACTCAAAGAGCTTTATCTTTTAATATTTAGATGTCTGTCAAGAAGAGTAAACACAAGGGCTGTTTGGAGTGTTCTCACTGAATAACTCATGCTGGAATCACTTGGTGAATTGGGAAATTATCAGTCTGATAGCATTTTTTCAATAGCTCAGTAGAAAAACAGTGGATTTGATAAATATTTTAAAATAAACCAAGTGAGCATTATGAATTCCTGTCAGTCAAACAATGTTGAAATCATTTGACAGTCCCAGAACAGCACCATAGTGGCTGAAAAGAGGGGAGATTTTAGGCCTGAAGTTGTGTGGGGATAAATCTGTGACACAGCAGTTGTCTTCACTGGAGTTACAGCTGCAGGGCAGTGCTCAGACATCCGGGCTTACACCTTCAGTTCCGAGATGAAACTGGAAAAAAGCCAGTGACAGTGAACGTAGATTTCCCAATACCATGAAAAGGAACAGAGTCATTTCTTCCAGGTTTATGGAAAAACAGTTGGCTTCTCTCAACTTAGCCAGGGTTTTGTCTCATGTGGGCTTTAAAAATTCTTGAAAGATCGAAACAACGCCCATCCATATATTCAGCAAAGACAGCAGAAGTGCAGCACTGACTGGGGATGGAGCACACTGCTGCTGCTGCCACCCCACAGCCTGTGCCCTGCTGGAGTACTGCTGCTGGCACCACTCGTTCTGGAGGCAGGAGCCAGATTTCTGCATCCAAATGAACTGTCCCTACATCAATCCACGGTGTAGGCTGGGCTTCTTGTTTTGCACTTCTGTTTCTAAAAACATATGTTGTTTGTAAGGATGTTGCAAGATGGCTCAGAAAGGCTGGACCTTGGTATAGTCCTAGAGACAGTGCATAGAAATAGGGATGGCAGCAGAGCAAGCCTGAGCTAGCTCTTAGCAAGGTCTCGTTCCCGTTCCCAGCCATCTCAGTTTACTTTACTGCCATCGACTGCACCTCAGGAGGCCTTTATTGCTTCTGGCCACCTCCATCCCTGAGGCAGCTGCAGGACATCTTGCTTGAAACACAGAATCATGGAGTGGTTTGGGTTGGAAGGGACCTTAAAGACCATCTCATTCCAACTCTCTGCCATGGGCAGGGCCACCTTCCACTAGATCAGCTTGCTCCAAACCCCATCCAGCCTGGCTTTGAGCACTTCCATGTGCCACCTTCTCACTTGCCCTGTGGAGACACTGTCCCATTGCCTCATCTTCCTCCTTCACAGCCTTACCACCCTGCAGTGGCTACAGCCAACCTCTGCTTTTAATTCTTGATGTGGATGCCACACTCACAAGAAGATAGAGGTTGCATGTGAACTGCATACTGCTTCACAACATATTTATATTAATTATATGTGATTACATATATAGTATATAATCACACATTATATGTGATTATATGTTACTTTGTATAGATGTACAGTAGGATCCTATAATAAACAGACACAATTTCTGAAGTGTTATTCAGTTCATGTGCTGAAAAACTGTGTATATTAATTAGATCAAATAACATACAGTATTTATAAATTAAGTTATATATGTGATCTTCTATAATTAATATATAATGTATAATTAAATGTAATAATATACATTAATTGCACGATTTAAATAATTGGCTTTAATATAAATACTGTAGTTCTGTTAAGACCCAGTTTTCATAAAATGCCTGTTAAGTACCCACGTAGGATGGAATCAAAGATATTTACTCAGTTTTCCCTCTCAGATTTTCAAATGCCCTCTACAGAAACCATGTGCGCCCATTCCAAACTTGGGTCCAGAAACCCAATATCTGCAGAATTTCAGGTATCGAAACCTATTCAGATCCAACAACATAAAAATCCCCAGCACAGCATCTGCCTCGACATGAAATGAGGCTGCTCTGTAAACACAGGGGTTTTCCTTCTCCTTTGGCTGGAGTGTTTTTTACCTGCTCTGGGTTGTTGACAAAGCAGCCAAAGTGATTGCAGGACACTCCCGGGGCTGCTTATGTGTTGCTTGTATTTTGCACCCTCTCTCACCTCAGCCCTATCTTGACAGAATGCAAACCAGCAGGCAAATGCTTCTGTGAAACACGGAAACCCGGGCTAAAATCTGTTGCTGTGATTTTTTAAAGCTTCATGGAGGAGGAGTCAAAAGATCAGTGGAATTCCTGGGAGAGGGAGGAATCAGCTGTATTAGAAATTTCTTTCCTTTACATGAGGTGCAGAAATAGAAACAGGTGAGAGGAGGGGCTGGGAATTTTCATAAATCCATTTCTGCTGGCGTTAAGCAGCTTCCCTCAAGTGTGGGATACCAGGAACCCGTGAAGGCAGCGCTGAGCACCGGCACTCCCACCCTGCGAGCCACCATAGTGCTTCACTTGGTGTAAGAACTGTCAGCTCAGCATCCACGGGGTTTTCGGAAAGAATCAAACAGCTGACTAAAAGTGACAGGGAAAACGAACTTAGGACACTGGGACAGCCTTGAAGCCCGTTTGAACCACGCTGTTGTGACAGGCTGACAGACTGCATCCTGTGTGTGTGCATGCTTGCATTTGAATTTACTAATACATACCACGTTAATTACCCAGCTATGTCCTGAAGCGGGGCTGGGAATGAATTTCAGGAAAAGAGATGTTTGTTTTGCGCGGGTGCCCACATCCCATATACTTTCGGTCCCGCGGAAATTGCCCCGCATCTCCACCCTGCGAGCGCCCGTGCCTGCAGCGGCCGGCAGCGAGCTGCGAGAAGACACGGAGCCCACGGAAAGCCCTGTGCCCCCGTTCCTCAGCGGCCCCCGACATGGAAAGCCTGAGCAGCCACAAGCCCAGGGTCTATCCCCTGCTCCCGCCTCAGCTGAAGCCGTACAGCTGTTGCCTGAGCAGAGAAAGGCATTGGATTTCACAGGCTGTGTAATCTGCGACAGTGCTCTTTGGCTTGGGGATAGCAACGAGCCTCACCCAGGCTTAGACATCCCCTTCTGCCCGTGAGGAACGCCCCGGTCGACATAGAAGGAAAATTGTTTGCTGAATTTCTGTACAGCCCTCCTTCCAATTGCTGCAGAGAGAGGGGGAGTGAGAAAGAGAGAGAGTTTAAGGCAGGCTCTGCACTGGTGTTCTGGGCTATTTCAACTTCAGGGCAACTTTAGAGAACTTCAGTTATTTTTGGTAAGTTTTTTTCTTAAAACCCAAACGTCTCTCTCGCTTTCTTGCTTTCTTTCTTTCTATGAAATCTCTGATGCAGATTGCAAAAGTTTGCAGTAGATGATGTGCTTTTAAAAATGCGGAGAGATGTGGGCGTGAGCATTTTGTGTCCTTTGATACAGAAACCGGACTTTCTAATTGTAAAGACATAATGTTCCCAGCTGCTGCACTTGATAAGCGAAACCTGAAGATGTTGTGTGTTAAATGATACTGCTGGGGAAAAGTATGCCCAGAGCTTCAACCAAGGTGCATCTCACCTGCTGTAAACCTTTGCCTCTTTCTTGTGTACGGGAAGCGGTGAGATCAGGGATGAACAAATGTGTTCACCTTGATAAAAAGTTTCTTATCCACGTTTTTATGCAGGGGGTTTCAAGCCTCTAAACCTCCCAAAGCTTTCAGAGGGATGTTGGTTCTTAGTGTATACACACCCCTCCATTCAGTAATCTCTATTCCAGATCATGCGTGTTGTTTTTCTTACTTCCTCTGTCTGTATACTTAACCCATCAGGACGATCTCAAAGATAGTGGAACTCTTTTGTAGTGCAAAGGGCCAATCCCAATTGTTGCAATGAATTGCAGGGTGCAAAGAGCAATTTTCTTACAGTGAGGTTGGTTTCTGATGAATAGGAGTTTTCTGTTATTTGTTCTTCCCCTAGATATGTTTGGATTTTTATAGTATCTCTGCTCCTATAAGAGGAATACTATTTGTGTGGATATTATATCTCAATAGATACCATTTGCTATATATATATCTCATATAATATACTGACTTGGTACTAGGATCTCTGAATGCTCATGGAATTTGAGACTAAGATTAACCTTGAAGCATTTAAAAAGCAGAGCCATAACCTTGTCAGTAGAAGTTGGATCCTGGAAGTGCTCACTGCAAGGCTGCTGAGGCTAGTTCATGAAGTGCTGGGAAATACGCAGGGTAAAATTATTCTGTCCACCTGTCTAGGTTCTGTGCCCCATCCATGTACCATGATATCTTTCTGAACACGTGAGTACAGATGATCAGAATTTATAACTGTAACCACCTGTAGAGAAAATGAAAAGTCTGTTCTCACAAAGCTGTGATAGAAAAGGGAGAAAACATTACTCATGGGAGAGAACAGACCAAAAGTCATTGCTAAAACAAAAATAACCATTATTCTTTATAATTTATGGCACGAGAAACACAGCAGGTTGGAAGGTGACTTGTAAGAGACACAGTACTTAACTTACGATCACCTGTTGCATGCATGAGGGAAAACGTCTAAGTATTGCCTCACTCTTTCTTTTACTATAATAAAGAAAAATTACAAGAAATTTTGCAGATCTAAGCAAACCAGAAGTAAAGCAGCTTACAACAGCCAATTTACTTCCAAAATCTATCCTAACATAGGTCGAAAATCCAGCATAAAAAAGTTTCAGAGGTTTAACAGCACGGGAAAACCTATAACATCTCAGGATTTATTGGGTTTTATTAGCTATGTTTAAAAATGATAAGTGTGACTGGAGCTTTTAATTGCAGAAAGTCTATAACAATGGAGTTAACAATAACTCTTCAGCAATAAACTGAAAACTATAAATCTGCGCCAGGCGCTCTGCAGTGCTGACATGCTCCATGATGGCTGTAGCTTTTCTATGCAAGCATGTAGATTTGTTAGCTAAAACTGCATTTTACTATCTTTGGTGTGGCACTCTCGTAAAGTAAACTCTACTATTAGATTATGAGGCTTGTGTAAATCTCTGACTGAAGTCAGTTTGACTCTAGTCAGTGCTCGTAAGCAATCCATCGGGGATGGCTGCCTTCCAACCTCCTCTGCAGCGGGTGTTAACGTCTTTGCAGTCGGACGGGGCAGCGGTAACTTCTGGCAGTGGCTTGCCAGGGGTTTGGAGATGGCACGTATTCCCCGCTTTTAATTGTCTTGGACGCTCAATCTGTATTCACAAAACTATGAGGTCAACGTGCCTCTATTCGCTTTTGGCTGTACTTGAAGCTCATCAGTGAAACAAAATCCAACAGTGTGTAATACACGGTTATGGGAATAGCTGAAATCTGAGTTAACCTCCTGTTGACTTCAGGGGGTTCAGGGCCCTGTGCTTGGACACACCTTTCTCCAGGAAGCCACACCATGAACTTCACGGGCACTTCACTTAATGTTGTCACTGTGAGTGGAGGGAGCATCAGGGTCTTACTGAGATGTCATGCCTTCCATGAAGCCACAGGAATGTGTATTCCCTTGGTTTGAACCTCCAAGTGTACTCAGAGCTTTGGGTTGGTTTTTTTTTCCCTCAAGTTTTCTGCTTGGGCAAAGAAGTAAGTTCATCCTATGCAACTGTAAAACACTGAGGGATTAGAATAAGATTTTTTCCAGGACTCCTCACATTCAGAGACCTAAATGATTAGAACATAAGGCAGTGTATTTGAAAGGTGCGAAAGCTTATAATCTGAGTAAATATTTGAGTAAATAGATTCAATCTATTTTTTCACATCTAGCTATTTTTGCATTCCATAATATTGCTTACATTAGGAAACAGCAAAATATGCCTTGAAAAAGCCCAGGGTTTCTGCCTCTGGAGAAACATCTCACTGTGTTTGTGGGCTCTGCATTGCAGGTTCAATGTGAACCAGCAAGGCTGAGCAAGGCCTCACCATTAGCCTTGCTCGGAGCGAGGAGGGGAGCCGGCCCTCTGCAGCAGCACGGGCAGACCAGCAAGGGCCAGCGCTCGCCGGCAGGCAGCTCGCCACATCCCTGACCCCCAGTGCACCAACAGGCCGCTTTCCTGCCAGCGCCAGCTAACAACTGCTGCCTTCTCTGCTCCCCTTAGGTGTAACTTCCAGGCTGCCCAGCAGGCTTTTCCCTCCGCGCCAACTGGTGGAGCACCGCTGAGCAATGCTGGGGACTCAGCTCCCGGTGGAGCTAAGATTAAACCCGACCTAAACTAGTTTGCCATCTCTCCACATGCTGCAGGAATCGAGGCAACGCCCCTGTGGCGAGGAAGGTCCTTTGCATGACCCGCTGCTGTCCCTAGCCCCAGTGTGGGAGGGTTAGGCCTGCTCCAAGGAAAATCTGCTAAATCCACGTGTTTAATCATCTCGCTCCAGATTTCAGAGTCAGGGCTGGAATTCATTGTATCATATTGGAAAACAAAACCTCAGGCTAGGAGAGGACCTTTCACATACTAAATACTTCCTACCAACATGTTTACTTCCTGAACGGAGACTATAGGTAGCCAAATATCTGAAAGTAACCTCTGAGTTATTGCAGAGAGTAAGTCTGCAGTTTTCTGTCAAAGAAGAGGATGACCAAATGTGTAGTCCAGAGTGACTGAAACAAGTCAAAAAATGCCAAGGTTACTATGGCATGTAAGTAATAAATAGGCCAAGATAACTGATAGAGGACCCATCAGTCAGGGAGGGCAGCTCTGCAACGGAGAGAGTCCCAGGCCACGGTAACAGCCCAAATCCCAGAAAAATTCCATGGAGCAGGAATGCAAGTGCCTGAAGAAGAGCAGGCACCAAGTCCACTTCATCTGCCTAATAAAGATAGCAGTGTCTTCAGGGGGCAGAATTACCTGTTTTTGAGAAACACAAACAAGGAGATAAGGTTTATATGATTTCCAAGCTTGCTGATAAATGCTTGAGACTGCAAAGCCACAGGAACTGCTCTTCACTGCGGGCAAATGTTGTTTCTTCTCTGTAGTTAAGAGAACAAACACCATTTGATTTTGATAGCAGTGGTCTGTGCCTGACTTTCACAAGAGTCAGGGGAGCAGCCCTTATCCATGCAGTCCTCTGATTTTAAATACCTTTTACCTGCCCACTGACCTCCCAGGTCTCTCCCCTTGAACAGTGGTGTGTTTGCAGCCTCAGCCAGCCAGTAGTGAAAAGCAAATGTTTCAAGCTGCATATATTTCTTCCCATTTCCACAAGTCCTAGCTAAATAGTCTAATAAACTGTTATCGATACAAAATATTACACTGTGCAGTGTGGCCTGAAAGCTCACACATTTTATTAGTCCAGGCATCCCCACTTTTCCTAGGATCCCCATACTCCATAGCAGCCCTAGGAAGCAAATGTCATTCAGATTTCCACAGGCCCTCTCTTCATTTACTTGCTGTGTGGTTTGCTCCAGCTCCTGGACCTTCAACTGTCAGCCAGGCACAATGCTCTACTTTTCCCTCAAATAAACACATGCAGGAACTTTTCTTTCCCTCGCCTCACATTACTCTCTTTTTAATCCAAAGAATTTGCCTTAGCACAATTACTTGGAGGAGCGAATTCCAAGATGGGAATTTTAGCCTAAGAAGAAGAAACTCAAAGGACATGCATACAGGAGCAAAAAATTATTAAAGTTAGGAAATGGGATAGTAACTTTTCCACACAGCAGGAATGGCTTTAACTGATGCTTGCATTGTATTCTGAAGGGGAAAAATGGCTCAGTGGGACTAGGCATCATTATCCTGAAAATTAGTTAGAGATCAGCTTTTGGTGAACCTCAAAGAAGTTCGCAGCTCTCCCTCAGATCAGATAAGCATCCAAAATGCTGGGGTGGTTGGGGGGGGGGGGGGGTTGGGTTGGGTTGATTTTTTTTTAATTTACTTGAAAACTGAGCATGGTGGTATTAGGTCAAAGGTTAGACTTTATGATCTTGGAGGTCTTTTCCAAATATAAGGATTCTATGATTCTGTGTGTGAGTTTATTGGAAGGTCTATAAGATGAAGATCTGTGAAACTATCATGAGAAAGTTGGTGGTTTCAATTGCTGATGTTTCTTGATATGAGCTAAGCTTTCCCTATTCCTGCTTCTAAAATCAGCCGAAAGCAAATAATTTACAAGAACACAAAAATGGCATTAAACATTCCCCAAATATTTTCATATATGTCAGAGCTGATCTGATTTATGCTTCAGTGAAAGGTTGCGTTGATTTTTATATGAACTGTGTCCTCACACTCCTTAAGGCTGTCTTTTCCACATAATGGTCTTGATTGTGAGAAAAAAATTGTTTGCAGAATGAATAGCTCAGCCAACTCAGTGCCTAAAGAGCGAGTAAGAGCCCATTTTGGAGGCAAACTGGGCATTTTCACATGAGAATGATTACATGCAGCACTTGGGTTCGTGGTGATGGAGAGCTACAAGGCAGTGATGTGTGCAGTTGTGATGCCAACTTGCTACTCAGGCTTCCCATGAACAGTGATGGGTAATATGTTCTTAGGCTCTGCTCTCAGTCTCCTCTTTGGGGGCATGTCTCAGACTAGAAAATGATTGACTGTGTAAGTGGTGTAGAACAGACTTTAAAAGTTATTTCACACACAGGTATTTATGAGGGGACATTCCAGTGATCAACAGAGCCGGACTCCCACAGATCCACTATGAAAGGAATAAACTTAGTAATGGCACTGTGATCTTCTATCTGTATTTGGATTATATGTTCACAGTGGATTTAACCACTGCTTCAGTCAGTCTAAAAGCAATCTGTGAATGAAAGGGTTTGGATAGATAGCAGGAGAAATCATGCTTTTCTTCTTAAAATTGTCCTTCCTCAGAGATTAAAAAGAAGCTTTTGGATAACTGTACTGGGTTATGCCAGGAAATCTCATCGCAGAGATTAGTGCATTAACTACATAATTATAATGTATACATTGCATGCTTTACCAACCAAATATATAAACCTTATTTAGTCTAAATAAACCTTAAAGCCCAGAGAATAAGCCTAGCACTTTCAGATAAGCTCAAGCATGAATGTAATCTCTCCTAAATATACCAGCTTTTTTCTTAGAAAGAAAACAGCGTGCTCAGTGCATGTGACAACAAATCATCCCTGGGTCTCATGGTGAGGAGATCAGAGCAGCCATCAGGAGTCCCTGAGGAGCCCAAGCAAACTGTCCACAGCAACATTTTCCTGGGAGCTCTGCCCAGTGCTTCCCCCTCCTTCTCTCCCTTTCTCACTTTGTCTGCTTTTCTACCATGGATAAACAGCCCCAGTCCTGCAGAACCGCTCACATCCCAACCACGTGGCCAGCCCCAGGCCATGGGACCCCTCCAGAGACCTGGACCATCCTTCCCCTTCTGCTGCTGCTGCTGCTGCTGCTGCTGCTGCTGAGCACAGCAGGACTGGGAGCATGGAGGCTGTGTGGGTGCCTGAGCTATCCCTGTTCAGAAGTCAGGCTCCTCAGAGAGTATTGGAAAATACAGCATTCCAGACTGGCAGGATCTCAGCAGCAGCAGGTAGGGAGAATCTGGCAGCACAAATGTTGTTAAGAGGGCAGCAGTGTTCTGTCATTCTGGGGCCGGCATGAACAGGTACATGTGTCAGCAGCATTTACTGTATACCAGCAAGATGATGTCCCAGTCAACCTACGGGCTCCAGAGCACGCTGTCACACAAATTCAGAACTGCCTCTCTCTCTTGACTGGAAAAATGCTGCAGTCCCTCTCTGTCAGCATAGAACCATGGCTTTTCCAGGAGAGCAGTGCCTGGTGCAGTGGCAGGGAAGGCTGTGGCAGGCAGCTGGCAGAGCAGATGGGTGATGGTTCTGCAGGTTGGGTGTTTGCAGGCAGGCAAATGGTGCCCAGCGCGATGCTGGCAGGGGCATTGGGGCACTCAGCACTGCAGGTGCTCTGGAACAGAGAGGGTAAAGTACCCGAGTCAGATTAGCTTGTTGGATGTGGACCATAGCTGATGGCATGGCTCGGGTAGGAAAAACTATGGGAAAAAAATCTGATTTGTTATTTTCAGTTTTTAGAGTTTTTTACCCCAAAGAAAAGTTTAAATTCAATACAGCACCCACGAAGGAAGATTGTGACAGGCCCACCTTGAAGTCCTTTGCAGCTGGTACCTCTGGGATCAATCTGCTTGGCAGAGGCTGTGTTGAGGGAAGATACCTTGGCAAAAAGACAGGTATGGGAGCAGGGGAGCCCACAGCACTACCACAGCCTGCTGCCTCAGCAAGGCTGCCCAAAGGTGACAGCAAACCCTTGGGATGCAGTGATGGAGTCAAAGACAACCCCAGAGCAGGGATGGAAGCAAATGGCATGGAAAGAAAACCAGTGATTTTTGATTATTTTTCAAGGGCACTGAGGGAGCAGCCAGCAAGGCCACACACAGACACATCCAGCCACAGGCCAGTGAAAACCAGTGTGGGTGAGACAACCTCATGGAGCAAAACCCCCTCCTTGCCCGTGTGGGCAACCACAGCATTTTCCAGCCCGGGGAAAACACCTTGTAGGAGTTGTATCAGATGCTGGTGCCACAGAGCTGTGCTGCACATCAGCAACAGGATGTACCACGATGTGCTTGGGGTGTTTCTGCTGACCACTGCTCCCATCATTCTCAGCTGTGCTGCATTAATTTATTTGCCCTCCTGTGTGTCTGGAGCTTATTGCTGGTTCCTGTTCAGTCCCTGCCCTGCTCTGAATGGGGATTGGAGTCAGCAGCTCTCCACTCTGGCATTAGATAGGGAAGTGGTGCTTTTGCAATGATCCCCCAGGTTGTGACATGCACCGAAAACTGGTCCTCTGCCAGCAGTCCTCTGTGCAGGGAGCTGCAGCTAAGCTCAGGTGCTGCATGAACACCTCTCCACTATCACACTCTTATTTCATTTCCTGGGCTGACGAAGTTCGAGCCACATGACAGCACACACAGATACAGCCCATGGGCCTGGGGCTTTCGTTTGCAACAGAGCAAAGAGAGGGCAAAAGAGCTATAAAAAACCATTATGAATGTTTCCCCTCCCCACAAATCCTCCTCTCTCAAATGCCCAGTAAGGGATGTAGAGGGAGGGAAAACCATCGTCCTCTAATCCAAAACAGGAGCTGGCTGTCATTCCAGCACAAACAGACCATGCCAACTTCTCCACTACTCTGCTCTTGCAAGGAGACAGAGATGGACTGCGATAAAGTTTTGGCTCTTGGACACACCTGGAACCCTGGAGAAGGCCAGCCAGAGCCTGTGCATTCAGGGGAAGGGAGCTGGGACTTGCTAAATCGGCACTGACAGATTGCAGCAAGGAGCAATATCCTTGACCTGGCTGTAATAGCTCTGAGGAGCAGGAGTGAGAGCTTTCTGCTTCACAGAGACTTTGCAGACAGCAGGAATGTACGCTCAAATCTGTAAAACTTACTATCATTGCACAAAACTGGCACAACCCAGCCATGTTTGTCAAGACTTATTCTTGTCATTTATTGCTGCTGCAGTTTGAGGGCAGGTTAAGGTCCCCACTGTGTTAAGCGATATACAGTCTCCTGCCCAGGTTTGCCTCGGAGGATTTAGAAGGTTTGTGTCCAGCAAATTGAGCAAAATGGAGGTGACAGTAATGAGGAAATAGCAGAAGCAGTTCTACGGAGAAAGAAGGAAGGCTTTTTTGGGCTACATTTTTGTCGGTTTCATTGTCTGGAAGATCTCAGAAAATCTCAGTCATAATAAAGCCCTGTTGGCTGGAGCAAGGCTGTGGATGCAGTTATCCAGCATGTGGGTTCCTGCAGAGTGCTCGCGGTGGAGGCACATCATACAAGAGCATCTAAGAAGTGCATGAGCTCTGTGACTGTGCCATGTGTGAGATCTCCAGCTGCTGTTCTGCAGAGGAGCAGGAGGCTGCTGCTTTCTGACAGGAGACCTGAATGCAAAATCTGGAGGGCATTTGTTTTCCAGTCAAGAGAAATGAGGGAGTTTAGTGTTTTAGGCAACCTGCAACTGCTAAACTTTTTGTTCCCACTGTCATGCCCCTTGAGTATTTGGGTGAGAGGAGGATATACAAAGGATATGAAATGCTGCATTTCTGTTTAACTTCTGTCCAGCTCTCCTGAAGCACCTTCAGTAGGCAAAGCAGCATGTTGGAAGTGGAGTTATAGCAACAGCAGCACAATACCTACAATCCCAGCTGGATTTGTATGATGACAGGTAGGAAAAATGGAATGGCACTCACCTTGAGGGCCAGAAAACAGGCAACTAAGAGTGTGTTTAACTGCTCAGAGACATGGGCTTACCTTGGGCTGACAGCAGCAAGGACATTTTGCTGACAGGATATGACGTATTCGATGGAAAAGAGATTTACATTGCTTTTGGAAAATATATGAACATGATCTACCACACAGACACCACAGATTGCTTAATGAGCAAATTTTAAATATTTGGACATTCTGTTCACAAAATAAATTGATGGAAAATTAATGTTAATTAGCTATCAGTTTTTTGGCAGACCTGAGTGGGTTCAATGAAAGAAACATCCTGATAGACTTTCCTGCCTTTCAACAACATAAAAAGGTATAGAGGCTTGTCTTAAATTTATACTTGCAAAAAGCACAGTGTAGCGCCTTTTTTTTTTTTTTTTTTTTCCAAATAGTAGTAGATCAGTTTATTCAATGCTTGGTTAATTTGCTGTCATGGTTTAACCCCAGATGTCAGCTCAGCCCCACAGAGTCATTCACTCACTCCCTCCCTCAGTGGGGAGAGAATAGGAAAAGTGAAAAAACTCATGGGCTGAGATAAGAACAGTTTAATAAGTAAAACAAAATCCACGCACACAAGCAAAGCAAAACAAGGAATTAATTCACTGCTTCCCATTGGCAAGCAGGTGTTCAGCCATCCCCAGGAAATCAGGACTCCATCACAGGCACTGGGGAAGACAAATGCCATGACTCTGAACGTGTCCTCCCCCTCCTTCTTCTTTCCCCAGCTTTACATTCTGAGCAGATGCCATGTGGTCTGGAATATCCTTTGGGTCACTTGGGGTCAGCTGTCCCAGCTGTGTCCCCTCCCAGCTCCTTGTGCACCCCTACTCTGTTCAATGGTGGGGTTGCTGTGAGGAGCAGAAAAAGCCTTGACTCTGTGGAAGCACTGCTCAGCAATAACAAAAACATCCCTGAATTATCAACACTGTTTCCAGCACACATCCAAAACACAGCCCCATACCAGCTACTATGCAAAAAAATTAACTCTACCTCAGCCAAAACCATCACAGTTACAAAAACTGTATTTTTGTAATTAGTGGCTCTTTGCAAAGTCATGATCTATATATCTGTATACACAATGCGTATCTATATAAAAGTAGTATGTGCTTAAATGAGTTTTGCACTGATAGGCTACTTGGCAAAGAAATCACTTTTAGTTGTCCATTAGGGCTGGATTCAATAGAAATGTTGGCTGACTTTACTGCAAGCCTTGGAAACCATTGGAGTATTCAAGGCTTAGGCAGTCAGATGCCTGCTTTAATTTCTATTGACAAAGGAAAAGGAGGGATGAGTAAATGTAAAACATTTCCTTCCAGCATTGAGCTAAGAGAGGCAGCATGGTGCAGGGAGGAGGTGGAATCCAGGACATCTGGGTTGCATTTATTGCTGGCTCCGCTGCCAACTTGCTTTGTGACTTTGAGAAAGTAATTTTTTTTTCACTTTGCTATCTTATTTTCTGCAAGGTGGGAAGAGCTCACCTGGTTTCACACAGTGCTTTGGGCAGGTGGAGGGACTTCCTTGATGACCATGGCCAAGATGCTGCAGCTGCCAAGCTGGCAGATTCATATGTGCCAGGCAGTGCTGTCTGTGTGATAGAGGGTGCAAGGGGTAGCTGTGCCTTTTGAGAGCCCAAAGAGAAAGATGTCCATGAAGTACCACCATGCCTGCATAAACATGTGTCCCTAAGTACCAGTAACCGGTGCCTCCTACTACCCATCGGAAAGTAATTTCAGGCTGAAATTGGGTTGGCAACCTCTGCCTATGATCTCCTATTTCATTTTCTACAGCACTCCTAGAGAAGAGCAATTGCTTTAGGGCTAAATCACAGAGAATGAAGTAGCTATTTTGAAAAGGTCTCTGTATTTGTGCTTCCTGGACCCAAAGCTGTTTTCAGGTTCTCAGTGTGGAGGAAAGCAGCCTGGCAGCTTTCTTTTTTTTCTTTTTTGTAAGATGCATTTTCTGCCAAATGTGAAGAACTGAAAAAGCATATGAAAGCCAAGAGAGAGTCATATATGGCCCTCTGCATGCCACCACGTCTGTAGTCCAGCAGTGATACTTGGGCTGTAGCTGGAAAAATTCTGCCTATCTCTTATTTGCCTTTGTTTCTCACTTTATACAACACTGATGTCTTAGTGCTATTTGCTATATCCACCAGTGGAGCTCACGGCTAACCTACAAAATGCTTGCATTTTTTTTCTCAAAGCATTTACTCTTGCAAGGATGCAGGTGTGATTGCTGTGAGCAGTGATGTGTGCTCTGCTGGATTTTGCAAGATGACCTCAGCCCATATCACAGTCTGAATCACAAAACAAATGCAGTGTAACATGCCATGTATCAGTTTCAATGAGGCCAAGTGATGTATTTCTTGAGTAGGCACAGAATGAAATCTCAATACTTCACAATTTGATCCTGTGACACTAAGTGACCAGCAGGTATCATGTAAGTCCTACTGATTTTTGTAAGCTTCCATTTATGGCTGTGTTCTGATGATCTTACTGATGGGTCAAGATGTCTTTCATAAAACCTCTTGGAAACACCTGGAACATGAGAGCTTGGGCAGACCTATCTCTCCACCAAGTTGTACATGAACTGAAGACTCTGTTGAGTATCATACAGATGATGGAAGAACTTGCCAGGAATTATGATAATCATGTGCCTTTATGCGCAGTACGAATCTGAGTACAAAGATGCAATATGCAGTCTAGAGCCAGAGTGATTAAATTCAATAGAAAACATTGACAGTGACTGATCTGACCTATACACTATACTGCAATATTCCCCTTTATTTTTTTTAACCTATGAAGGAAAAAGGTTATTAAGAATAACAGGGTAACACGAGTATAAATTTTGCCTGACATAATGTAACTGTTATAAGCTGTCCTAGTTTAGGTCTCACTTCAACTGCATTGATTTTCTCTCCTCTGCAGGGTACATAGTGTATTCTTCTTCTCACAGTAATATATTTGGCAACTTGAATAAGTCAATTGAACCGGGGTGCAAGACACCTGGGTTCAACCTCTGACTGGGTGGGTAATGCAGTTACAGCCCCTCTCTGCCTCCCCCTCTGTCCAGCCCCTTCCCCCTTTGGCTCTCTCTGTTAGTTTAACAGAAAGCCCTTTGGGGCCAGCATTGTTCTCCATTGTGTATTTGTGCAGCATAATGAGGTGTCAGTCTTGGGACAGGCTCTTGGAAACTACTAAAGCATAAACGGTAATAGAAATTAATTAAGTGAATACCCATGTCCTAGGTGTCAAGGCATGGTGTAAAAATTTTCTCCAGTAAAGTGGCTTGAGTGTTTTAAAGTATGATACAAAGCTTCTTCAGATTTCAGAGGCTTACATCCATCTCTTAACACACAGCCAGGACTTCCTGCAAAGTTCTCTAGTCCTGCACAGACAACTTTGTGATGTGAAGTGAAAGCTCGATTTGAATTGCTGTGGGTTAAAGGCAGTTATTCCCACAGTTCCCATTTCCTAATGTTTTCCACTCATGATGTTCTTCTCTTTTAATGTTCATAGTAACTCATGCCAAAAAAGGTGTTTCCTATCATGTTCTCCTCACATTGTGTGTTGTGGTTTAGGGATTTTTTTTTATTCCATATTTTCAATCCCCAGAGAGCTAAGGTTAGTCATAAACATGCTTTTGGCTATCAGATTCATGTGTGGTTTGCTATAGCAACAAACAAAAGCATTAGTCAGAAACTGGCATGAAGCTATAAACACATTTTTTTTGGTGATATTACCCAGAGTTAGCTGAATTTATCTGGTACACTGTTGCCACACAACTGCATTGTATTTAGACTATAATCCTTGTTGAATAGGAACCTTGTAGAAAACCCAAATAATACATTATAGAGAAATAAGCAAGTCTGTTAACTGATGTTGTTGTCTGAAGATCACGGCCAAATTCTGCTATTGCACTGTTATAATTTCAGCTGAACACCTTCAGAGCACACATTTAGATCAGATGCTAAAATCTGAGTCTACAACTATGGAATAAGAGGAAAATTATAATTTAAAAAAAAAACCCAGTCTTGCTTTGCCTTTGCTGTTCTCATCTCCATAATTCTACCGCAGCAAAATGATTAGAGGTAGGTGTTACCAGATTGCGGTAGATGGTGTGAGTTCACTGCCAGCACACTTGGAACACTTTATCCGCAGCATGGCAGGGAGGGTGAGGATTGGTAAGACAGTCTCTGTCTGCTGTGCCTGCAAAGCACTGGGAAGGTGCAGTTTGTGCAGAGCTGGGGTCTATCCAGCCAGTCGGGGCACGGGAGGAGTGGCTTGTGCAGCAAGTACTGGCTTCCCTGGAGAGAGAGCTGGTTGGGTTTGTGAGGCGTTCACTGAAATCCCACAGCTACACAGCTACCAGTCCCTGAGCCAGCTAGTTTAAAGGTTGCCCTGCAGGCTCTACAGAAGTGGTGATTTTTGCCTAGGCAGAGTAGGCACATTCCTGCTTTATTCCAACCATTTGTCTTCTCTTCCCTGCACCTTTTCAGGAACATGAGCCCCGCTCTGTTTTGACAGCTGCATTTAATAAAAAACATATGCATGAAAAATGTGTTTTCCAGTATCCCTGAGCTGGCACTGCTCTGCAAGGAGAACTTAAACTTCCCTAGAAATTGTTCAGATACATTTTCAGATCCCTCTCTTTGAACGTATATGTGTGAAGTGGTCATGACCTTCCCTGCTGCAGAGGTGTGCAGAGTAGCACAGCTATAACATCCACACCTGCCCAAGCAATAAGAGTCACAAATCCATCAGAACCTCCTTGTACCAACCAGTCCAGAAGTTGTTCACAGGGCCAGTGGTTCCAGCCTCAGAGGATAAACCTGCAGCAAAATGTACTTTGCACATGTGTGCTTGAGCCCTCTGAGAATGGCCTTTAGAAGTCCAGGGATCAGGAACAAGACCTAGCATTGGCCAAGCTATGTTCCAAAAACAAAGAGCTCTTTTCCTGAACCAAACCCATAGCAGAAGGACATGCCTCAGGAGGTCCTACATTTTAACCCTCACTATGTGCTTTGCTTAGTGTTGTTGAGTCTGGGTCCTACACATTTGAGACCCTGACCCAGGTGTCTTTTCAAAAGCTTTTGATGTCATTTTTCCATGGTAGATTTCCCTGATGTAGAAGTATGGAAGGACCTGTTTTTCAGTTAGCAGGACTTCAGGAGGCTTTGAGCAACCTGGTCTAGTGAAAGGTGTCTCTGCCCATGGCAGGGGGTTGGAATGAGGTCATCTTTAAGGTCCTTTCTAAAACATTCCGTGACTTACTCTGGGCTTACGTGTGGGTTGTCTTTGCCCTTTTCCCATCTGTGTCCTTTTGTATCAAGCCCTGCACTTGATTTCTCTGAAAAAAGAAGAGTTCTGGGCATTTGTCTTCTAAGATCAGCAGTGCTTTTCTTTACTCTCTTGGTCAAATGGAGACAGATCTTCTTTCTAAGTGTTCAAAATGGGATTAAGTAGTGTTCAAAGTATTTGCAGTGAAGAAAGAAACAAATTCTGCTCCCAATGTAGTTGCAGAATTCTGTCAACACTGCCCCCAAAACCTCTATATAAAGCAAATATTTCAGTCTCTGCTAAAACCTTATTAACATCTCAGTCCATGGAGGACTTTGGGACTGCAGTATTTAAAAATGTCACAGTAAGATGATGGTGGAGCCTTTTGTTTTAGATCGGATAATTTCATGGTAGCAATTGTTCTCCTTTTCAGGCGTTATTGACTGTAAGCTGTGCATAGTGCAAGGAATGCCAATCCACCTTCCTTAGGAGAGAGCCATGGTCTCTCTGCTGCACACAGAGCTCACAGAGAGCTGAACCACAGCTCACAGGGTCCTCACTGGGGCCATTGGATCAGGCAGGGTGCAAGAGAGAACAGGTAGTAAAGCACCATTGGTTTAAAAATACTCTTTGCAAAGATGTGCAGAAAACCCTACAGACGGACTGAAGGGCATCTCCAGGTGCCTCCCATTCTTTCCTTTTGCTCAAACTCTTCACAGTTCCACAAATTAAGGTGGTCATTGCTATTCTTCAGACTGGGGACAAGCCACTGGATTGTCCTCCTGTTGCACAGATTCAAATGACTCTGAAGGAGACACCTTGCAGCAGATCTCAAAAACTGTAACTGAAGCCCCAGGATCTTCCTTTTCCTTATAGTTTGTATTGGTACAAAGCTGTTTTATTTCAGTGGAGCCCTTGACCTCACTGAAGAGCAAAACGTAATTTACTCTCCCTTATACATTAGTCTGAAACTAGCACAGCTGTCCACAAGAACAACCTTACCATGTGCCTTCAAAAAGAATGCATCCTGTTTTAACTGAGTTAGAAAATACTTAACCTGAGTGTAAACAGACCATTATGATAAAGCTACTAATTTCCATAAGATATCATTATTTTTGTATTACAGAGAGGCTCTGGATGTTTGGAAATGTTATGAATCAGCATTAGGGTTGATAATCAAATCCAAGAAATAGTCCTCTTAGTGCTTTCAAACAACTCCACCCATCTCAATTCATTCACCAGTTACTACATGGATGAACCACAGTGTAGTTATTTTCTCACTATTTGAGTCTTTAACCAGAAAAAAAATCCAGAACTGCAGTAATGAGTCTTTAAAGAAATGGTTTCTCCCTATCGTTTATACTAATGTCTGTGAAACCTAAAACTGAAATCTATTTCCTTAACTTAACTGTGTTTTTCTCTAATATATTAGGCAAGCATTTTGGTTTGTTATTTTTGGGTGCTAGGAGGTACAGAAATGGAAAAACAGTACTGAACCATTAAAAAACCCCATGCAAAGATTCAATTTTATTTTTTAAAAAATATAATGCAATAAAAGTTTGTCAGCATCAGTTTTTCCTTCTGTAAATTAATATGCACTTCAAGTTTCAATGCTTTTCAGTCTTACATAATTATTTCTAATTTCAAACAATGACTGTTAAGTTAACAGATTTAATTTGTAAAAGAAGACGTATCAAATGGCACGTTTAGAAAATGCTGGGGCAAGGTATAATCTGTTAGGGAGAGGTGTTTAGAAAAGAGGTACAAACCAATGGGCTGAAATCAAGACACAACATTTTCAAAAAGAATTTGGTATGTGACCGATTCAATTATTTTGAAATCTGACCTTTTTATGACTGAAACCCAAGTTTATAGTCCATTTATTCAGATTTGAATTACACTGATGCAGACAGAACTAAGCTAATTTATTTATTTATCTGACTCAATGGATTAGTTTATCTGTAAATGAGATTTTACACTTTTGTAAACCCACGGTCTGCATCCAGAAATTCTCTCTAATTTTAAAGAGAATCTCCTACCACACAAAAACAAGGAAAAGTGAGCTGTGCCAAATGCTATTTTGCTACTATCAGTGTTTATTGACAGAAAAGATTTTTATCTTAACAAAGTGAGGGAACTGTTAACTTGATCTTTGATGTAAAATATTTTCCCATAATAATTTTCTGTCACCTCTATCCCGTATCTCTTGTATTACATATACATTAAGGAATTTAAAAGCTTAAAAAATATTTTCTTCTGTGGTGATTTACATCCAAACAAGTTGCCCAGGGAATTTTCTCTCCATCTGAAAACCTGTTTCCAAAGGCAGATATTTATATAAAAGCCCCCATAAAAGGTTGTGGAAAAACTACAAGGTTTTTTTCCGCAATCCTGTTTTGCAAGGGGCTGTGCCCAGCATACCAAAGAGACGGCCAAAGTAACATCACTCCATTAATATTGCTGTATCTAGGCACTTAATTGTGCACTGAATTTTATCAGTGGAGTAAGGAGAAATAAAAGTCTTCTAAACCATAAGGACTTTAGACTGTAAGGATCATGATACGAACTCTTTCTCTCTATATATGGATGTACGTATGTGTTTATATTTATCTCTAAATACAAAAATTTTTACTGAGGATTGATTCTGATGATGATTTTTTTAAGCAAAGAGTTTGAAGAGCATTTTTAGCAGTTTGGACTAAAAAGTCTGTTTCTAATTTGGAGTGGTAAGTGCCATTTATACAAAGCCTGCATTCGTTTCTTTGGGCTTTTTGCAAAATGTTAGCAGTTCCTCTATTCTTATTCTTATCTTAAGACCTATTCTTACAGAACAAACGTGCTTTCTACCAAAACCACTGAGAATTAGCATCTTCCTTTAGTGTGTCAGTACTGGGCTACCTTATGAGACAGCTTGGGGTTACAACCACTTCTTCTTAAGAAATATTGACTCTGTGGCCAGAGAAATTGAGTCTCCAGGGCTGCCAATCAAGCCTATGCAGGCAGAGCGATCATTTTCCATAAATGCATTCATTTGATTCATTTATAAATCTGAGCAGGGTTGTGCTTTGGCAGGGGAACAGGCAATCTGCTCTGGTAGAAGCCTGAATTCTTGGAAGGGTGAATCAGAGAGGAGAAGGAATGTGGCAAAGTTAATTTGTGTGATCTTTAGGGGCCTTATCTGCAATAGGCACCCACCTGCCTGTCCTTCTAGGTGAGTCATGGTAAGAGCTGAGTTCACAGCTATCTAACAGGGAGGACAGCAGCAATCAACTCCTTGCCCTGAGAGAAAGGCAGATGTGCTTTCACTTCCCAAGTCTGGTTTGTTGTATAGGTGAAGGGGTTTCTTTCAGAGGAGAGAAAACCGCAACATGCCTAATCAATATATTGAATAACCAAATAGCTGCAGAGTACTTCCCACTAGGGTTTCTGAAGCTGGTAAGCAAGTGAGAGCTCTTCATTTGCAACATGTTCCTGAAACTCTTCTTAAAACACAGATCATCCAGATGGGCAGTGGCACTCTGAGAAATTTTATTTGGGTATCCATACAACTATTTACAGCACGGTGGCAAATGAATTGCAAGTAAAACCAGTATATCCAAAAGATAAAACTGTTGAGAGTCCCAGGAGATGAAACTGTTGAGGATTAGAGTGGATTAGACCAGTCATTATTGCTTTATTTAGCTATGAATTGCTAACTCACTTTCTGTCCAAAAGGGTGGTAAGCAATTTTGGTTCAGTCCAGGAGCCTGGGTACAGTGATTCCCTTCTCTTACCAACTTTGTGAGAAAAAAGGCCCTGTAATCCTGGAAAAATCATAATTGGTAATTATCAGAGAAGGTGCTAATTCACTGCATTATCACAACAATTATGCAAGAACACTGTAGGAATTCATGCAGGAAGTAAAACACAGACTGGAAACCCATTCTGTCACATGAAACCTGAGAGAGAGGAAAATTCCTGCCTAAGACATGCAAGACAGAGACACAGGGCAGGAAGTTACACCTACCCTCCATGCAAACAGACTGAAACTAGAGATGATACAAAACTTGTGCTTCTGAGACAGAACCATGGCCTAGGGGAAGCAGCACTGAAGCTCTGGTTGTCAGCTGGGTACCATGAGCATTTCTCCAGCTACCTTTTTCACTCTGCCACTTGTAGCTGCATTTTAGCTAGGAAGAGGAGGGATGGAACAGGAGAGCCAAGTACAGGTATCAACCACTGCTGTCTGCTTTTGCTGTCTCTTTTGGACATCACTCTATTCATGTTCTTGCAATAAACTTTGGTTAGGAGCTTATTTTCAAACTCTCAGTTACTTGTAGGAAACATTATTCTATTTCAGTAAGAGGTGAAATATCAAACTAATGAAATATTTTAGTTAATATTTTTTCCTTGTAGCAGAAGAGTTATGTGGATCTGTCCAAACTACATTTCCTATATAGCCAAGTAACCAATAAATGATGGTAGCTAGATGAAAGTCATTAACTCAGGATCTGGGAAATTTCAGTTTGACAATTGGGGGGGAAAAAAAAAAGTCCCCTGTGCTTTTCATGTTAAAATATGACTCAAGCTGAGAAGGTCTGTGCAGAGCCTCACCAGAGTGATTTATTTTCATGCTCAGAATTGTTCTATGGTTTCTATTAAGTTTATCTTTACTGTCAGAGGAAAGGTGGACCACTGTAAGAATCAAGAACTCCTTTCTGATCAGCCTTCCTAAAGGTTTTGCTCCTGTTGTGAAGTGTGAGCAGGAATGCTTTTAATACTTTTAAATCTGTGAGCAGAGCTTATCAATATAAACACACACTCACGGGAAAGCCATTCACTCTTCTTTTCATCTGAGGGCTGTTAGTTTCTGTTTTTATGGCAGTGTTTATATCAGTTCTTAGTTGCCAGTGCTCTTAGACATCTTTCCTCATATTAGTCAACCTGTAGAAAATGCTCTATAAAATCCTACAGGGCTCAGTATGGTCTGCAAGGAACCTTAATTTCCGAGACATTTCTCTGCTTGGACATACTTTGCAGAGCAGAGTACTGTTCCTTTTGATAAAAGTAAGTGTTAACTTCATGGACAGTCCTCTGGCTGGGCAAGCAGACTCATTATTGTAACTCACATATATATTCTGTCTTCAAAAGGTTTTGAGATGAAATAATTTGAAGGCTTTTAATGAAGTACTCTAACAGCCGACAAGGGCAGCTTAACATACCAAGGCAATGAATCAAAACATCTTGTTCATGCCTTGAATGGAAGGAAACTATTCACACACGTTGGTTATTTGGGAGTAGCTGCTCCTTTAGCACGACTGTGCTACAAGCCCCTGCTTTCGGCTCCCAGGTCTGAGCTACATTCATCACAGCACAAGTATGCAGCCCAGGGACAGAGTGCAGCCAAGGGGCATTGCCAAACCAGTGCAAAACAAAGGCAGGAGTGTAGCTTGAACACCGGCCCAGCTGGTTCTGATAGCATCCCGCTGATAATAAGGCCTGTTAAACTCCTTCAGCAGCAAAATCTTTATCTTCATTCCACAGCGTAGTCCTTTGTCTTCATTCCACAGAAATTTCAGGGCTTGGTGGGGAGGGTCCCACTGCCAGCACAGGGCAGAGGGGAAACACTAAAGGGGTGGTGCTGATCCTCACTTTAACACCTTTTCTGAGGCAGAACGGCTGCTTTTTCCACTGCGGCAGCCGTTCCGTTCAGAGCCGACAAGCTGGGTCTTCTAGGTGGAGCTGCTGGTGCCCCCCGCTGTCTCGCTGGCAGCGGTTCAAGTGAAGTAACATGACATTCCTGCGATGGAGGGCTGGGAGAGGCAGCCTTCTCCGTGACAGAGTGCCCGCATCTCCCCGTGGCCATGGATCCTGCCCAGATACAGTGACAGCCGCAGCATTCCCGCTGCGCTCCGGCCGTGCCCCAGAGCCCTGCCCAGCAGTTGTTGTAACTCAGTCCGTGGGATCTTGCAGGACAATGGAATGAATCCAGGTCTCTGGAATGCACTAGGAAATCTCTGTAGAAGATGAGCCTCTTGATTTTTTTACTGGTGGTTTTCCCCAGCATCATTAGAGCTGTTTACTGGAAATGCCATGAACCTTCTGGAGCTCGTGGTCGAGCCTGCAGAGATTGTGTGAGAGCATGTGCTACAAACTGTGGTTTAAACCTCATGGCAGCTTCCTTCAGGAGCACAGGACCTGCATAACAAAGTTTATTTGCAGACACTTCCAGATTCTTATCTTTGCAGCTGATGCTTGCAGGATCATTTTCCTCCAGCATTGCTTGCTGGGAAGTCGGGTGAACCTACCTATCTGAAAAAGTGCTCTTGAGAGGCCAAGATGAACGTCAGGCATGTGCATAGTGTTCCTGTTATCAAGTGCTTTCCTGAACTGGGACCCACGATTTAAAATATTCTAACTATTCTAAGTATTCCCTGTTTCGACTGTTAGAAGTGAACCAGAAGGGGCTGCGGAACTTCACAGCAGCACTGCTGGGGCAGCTGTGAGAGCTCTGAGGGAGGAAAAGGAATCCCAGTAATTGCGATACCTGCAAGAGAGGGAGAACAAGATGTGGGGGCAAAAGTCAGGCACACCATCCATCTGGAGAGAGGGATGTGGTTTTAAAAACAAAAACATTCTGGAGAAATGCATTAGCAGTTGCCAGCCATTCACGCATGAGGAGTAACAGCCCCATGAGAGGGTGCCTGCGGGCAGAGGGACAGACGGACCTGCAGGTACAGGGACTGATGGCTGCAGGAAGAGAGGTCTGGTACACGAGGCAGCTGAAGCTGCCCATGACAGCAGCCATGCACATCTTTGTTTACAACAAGACATAAGCACATGAGGGAGCACAGTGAAAACTGCTGACCTACAGGTATGAATTCTTTACTGGTCAAACACAGTGCTAACAATGACAATGACATTAAATTATTACTGCTGTTACCTTGCAATTATTCATTCTTCCTTCTCCTTATTAATAACACAAATGAGGTTGTGTGCCCAGAGTGTGCTTTGCACTGTCAGAAAAGACCTGATCTAAAGATGTCCCAGCCTTGCCCACATGTCAAGGCACAAGTTTTCTAACTGGCTATGGACTCAGAGATATTTCCATAACACTGCACCAACAGGACTGTTAGTGTCCTGTCACAGCTTAGAAATGGTAACTAGCAAATGCCAAAATCCTCATAAAGAAAAGGCACAGGTCATGACCTTAAAGAAAAATGTGACTG
The DNA here is from genome assembly GCA_013398955.1 of Callaeas wilsoni. Lineage (NCBI taxonomy): Eukaryota > Metazoa > Chordata > Aves > Passeriformes > Callaeidae > Callaeas > Callaeas wilsoni. The sequence goes on along the minus strand of VWPU01011653.1, from coordinate 35,704 downwards.
AGCAAAGCATAAAACTTTTCACCTGTGGACAGATATTTATCATGGATCAGGTTTCTGTATGTTAAGATAAACTATTTGTTGAAGTAATGTTGAAGTTGATGCAGGGAAAAGTAATACACCTAAAGATAAGAGCAGATTACTTAAATTCACTATTCATATGCAAATATAACTTTAGTACAAAATCTTAAAAAAGCAAAAAGCCCAAATCTAAGAATTGCAGTGAAAGAGCTATAGTCTGGAAGCAAAGAAGCTGGGATGATCAACAAAAGATGTTATTGTTTCTTTTATTAATATCTCCGGTATTCTCATGTACTCTTTTATTTTATTTTAAAGTATACAGACCACAGGAATTTTATATGCCAGTGTTCCAATTAAAACTAGGTTTCTCTTTATACAATACATTAAAGCATACTTGATTTAAATTCAATGACACTGTCATACTTGGAATTCATGATATTGTATCAAATGTGATTTTGGAGACTATTGCCCACTGAATGTGAATACCAAAAAAATAACCTGTTTTTGTTTTTTTCTTATGGTTTTGCCCAAACAGTACATCTGGGTTGCTAGGCTAAAGACAAAATAATTTTAAAATAATTGCATTTCAAAAAGCAGATACACATTTCAGTCATATGATATGAAAATGATCCAGCGTATATAACTCCTACTGCTTATTTTCAAAAAATTCCCTTGTTCTGAAGTCAGTCCAGTGGCTATTAGAAGTAGTCACTGATGTAAATTCCATCTTGTTTATGAAAACATTTTGAACAAAGCATTGATTGTCCAGGGTCCATAAAAAAAGTTGAAATCTATAAAATGTTGGCATTGCTGCTATTCAGGGCATGAGAATGACATGCATATAAATCATAGTTTATTGGCACAGGCTTTTCTACTCAGAAAGAAGGCTTTGCTGAAAACGTATTGTAATTCCCCTCTTTTATAGATTTCTTTTGAAAGTATTCTGAATCGGGAAATAATCAGAAGCAAATCTTAGTCTACAGTAGGAATCAAGGGCACAACAAGTCTTTTATGACATGGCTTAACTATCCTAGAGGGGCAGCCTAGGCAGGGTTTGGGGAAATAGGGGTGGATGGAAAGGCCTCATTGTGAAGCTTTGGAAGGGAAAGTCATCTGTGTATCTGATGCCCCTCCATGCAATCTCACCCACATCCCTGTTAGCCCTGGGGACTGTAATCTGTTGCTCGATTTTTTAGGAAAAGGCACTACTGTCACAGTTTAGGAGAAGTACTGTACTTGCAGTGCTCCAGTTCCAGACAACTAAAGTGTCACTGAAGTTACACCAGAGTAAAACAAGAGAAACTGCAGTGAACCAGCCTAAGATGACTCACTGATAATTCTTTCCTGTTTCTTTTCCAGTAGCAAAATTATTGGCAGCCACCAGGGATCAATGCTGTAGTTAACACTGAAGCGCTGCACTGAAGAGCAAACACTTCAGCAATCCAAGCAATTTTCTGTTAAGTCATTCTACTGGACTGCAGGGCTTGTGGGTGGGATTCTCCCAAGTGAAAAATATGGCAATGCCACAAGACTAAGTCCTTACTATTTCTTGGAATTTTAGTAACAGCCATAAAATTTATTGTTGGCACCTGAATCCTTAGAAGCACTGGCAAATTAAACAATCAAGTCTCAATCCTGCAGCTCTTCTCCTCATATGATGTTTATTAAAATACATGTGGTGAACTGCTTCATGAATGGATTCCAGAATTTTCAAGCAGAAATGCCTAAAATCAGGTTCATAAATCCATGCCTAAATTTTTTAACAAGGTTATGCTAATTTTTCAAATTTCTTGAGCTTCTGAAGATTGCAAATGCTAGAGCTTTTGAAAAAAAAGTCAAGCTAAATTTCAAGCAGGCCTTTAATCTGAGTTAGAATGTGCATTAAGACAATTTTCTAGAATTTTCTAGAATTGTCCATTGTAGGTGTCAGGGCTAGTGCTGTGAAGGCTAAAGGAGGAATGATCTGGCAGCCCTGATGTGTTCTGGGTTGATCCTAGTTCCCTGGAGTGGAATACTGCAGGAGAGCCGATTATGGTGCTGTACATATGGCTAAGGTGGATTGCCTTCTATTCTATCAAGTTGGGAAACTTGACCCACAGACTGTTACAGGATATTCCCACTGGAAGCACACTATTTCCATTCATCTTAACAAAGTGGTCCATCACTGATCACTGGGGCATAACTCTTTCAAAACTTTGCCTGTACTATATAATTTCATCTTCAAAAAATCAAGTAAAAAGTAAATGTAGGAGATCAGAAAACTATGAGGAGTGACCAGCAAAATCCCAGCCGCTTTAACAAGAGCTTGGCAATGTGTGTAAGTCAGAGTGATTGCAGACATGCCTAAGTCGTGCCTTCTTGTCTGCACACACAGTGTGTAACGTCCCGAAATGTTGCGTTCCAGCCCAAGGATTCTCCATTTAAAACAGACAATGAGTTGCACAGTTCTTCTTGTCAATTGTTTTCTCTGTTTTTTGAGCATATTTTTAAGCCAGAGGATCTGTTTAGGAGAGCCAAAACTAAATACAGTAATGGAAGTTACAGAACTGAGTGTCGGGGAGCTAGACAGCCTGATGGCTTGGAAAAAACAAGCGTGGAGACAGGAAAGAGACATAGTTATTGGGATAAGGACTTGTGCATGTGAATAGCTGGTGCATTAGGGAATATGCAGTTCAGCCACACTGTCCTCTACTGGCTAAGCCTGGATCTCTGAAAACATCTTCTAATTCATGCTGTTTTCATTCTTTGGTGCCCAATTTAAGGCATTTCAAGAGAATCATACTTTCAGACAGCCTATCTCCTTCACCTCATCTCTGTCTGCCCTCAATACTTTTAAAAACTAAGAAAACAGAATCTTTATGACTATCAAAGCTTAATGATTTTTAGTCTCCTGTTCTTAAGACCTTTGTCAGAAGCAAGGAAGAGTCTCAACATGGGTCATTTCAATCAATTTAATTTATTGTGAATTAACAAAATGTTAATAACTGATTCTGATATTTTAAAGAATAAAACAACTCAGGGAAAAACATTTCAGATTCCCTTTGTACACCTCTCTTTCCCTTTTTCTGGTCTCCAATCCGTCCAAGCCCTCACTGCAGGCTACACTCAGTCCCTTTGGAAAGGTGGGGGCTGGTGTGGGAGACAGGGGTCAGCAGATGGTCCCTGCTTTTCTTTTTCCAAAGATATAGAAATATCCAGAAATGTAAAGGCTTTTGTGAAGGAGAGAAATCCTCAGATTGGAGAAAATGTAGAACTAGAAGTTAACCAGATAATAATCCCTGCCCATGGCTAGTAGGGAGAACTAGATTATCTTTAAGGTCCCTTCCAACCCAAACCATTCTGTGATGCTAGGAATCTAAATTAAGGCAGGCCTTTCCACTGGTCTGTGCATGTCCCTTGCTGTGCTGCTCCAGAGGGTTTCAGCTTTCAAGCTGACTGCTTTGTGCTCTGTGTGGATCCTGCAGGCACCAACAACCTGTGTGCTGGTGTTTCAGGTTCTGGACGACAGCTGAGACCCGCTGAGCCCCCGGGAGATGTTGATGCCGATGCAGATGCAGAGGATGAAGATTCTGTGAGTTTTTTGGAGTTGCATTTTTCTGTTATGACAGTTTGGCAAAATGGGATCTTAAATGTTTTGTTTATAGCTGGGTCTTGCCGGTAATTTTCCTTCCCATTAAAAATGTTGTATTTTAGCTTGGGATTGTCCTGCCAGCTCAAAAACCAGAAAGATGTTTTAGTGTAAAGGCATCTGCTCTTTGCCATGGTTTATTGGCATAGGTTTACTACCAAGACTTAGCAAACTATTACATGGCTGTTAACTACAGTAATTTTTCTTTAAAGATTTAGACAGTTTAGGTTCCCTATTGTCTGACTGCAGAAGGAAGAATGCCAAGTGCTTGTCAGCAGAATTCCCTGCTGGGACTTTTCCATGGTTTGCTTGCCTATAGAGGGCAATAAAGTTTGAAGCCATTGGATGCAAAGTTTAGGTGTGCAAATAGAGCAGGGAAGGGATTTTTTTTGTTTTTTACTTTTTTCAATTATTACTAATTGATCTGTCTGTTTTCAGTCTGTTCAGTCTGTAGATGCATACAATAAGTAAAGAAAAGCAAAGCAGTGTACCATTGGTTTTGTCTCTCAGCACTCTGTCCCTTGAGGTTTTGAGTGCTTTAACATGAGAACTGTATTTGTTCTTGACCTAAAAAAAGATTTATTGGTTATTTTTTATCCACCATCATTAATGAAAGATTTTTACTCAGAAGGACACTGTGCATAACTAGAGAAGCACTCCTAAAAAAATGAGTCACTTTTTAATGGTGGATGTTCCTTTATCACCGCTCATGTCTTTTCCACAGGTTAATGAAGTGGCAGTAGAAGACATTCGTCCAAGGCCACAAGGATCCTCTCCGGTTTATGAGTATCCCATAGAGGAAGACTATTTAAAGGCAAGATATTGGATTTTCATGCAGGCATGGCTTTATCAAGTTGATTCAAGACGCTTTAGCTCGCACAAGTAGCAGAGTGTCATATGTCATAGAATGGGATATTGTTGCAGCCATATTGTCTTCCTGTCCCCACCAAAATTGCATCTATGTTTATTGATGGATTTATTTTGTGCTGGATTTGCTGACCACGTTCTTGTTTCTTGGCAAGAAAATGCATTTGACTTAATTCTGTCAAGGACACAAGGCAGAGAGCCTAAAGAAATTACAGTGTTTTTCCTGTTAGAACACATAATTGGCTTGAATCTAACTAGAAAGTGTTTCAAAATTACCTGCACCTCTTGGTTATTCAGAGTTAGAGATTTAATTAGTACAGCCATGTTAAGGTAAGTAGGCAACAATTTGAAATTCATGCTGAAGTTGAATAAGTAAAAAAAAAAAGTTTGCAAAATTGAAAGCATGATCAATGTGCTAGTTTAGGACACAAAAAAGCTCCCAATATCTTAAGGCATTTGGTCTCTGACATTCATTTGATGCAAATTTTGGTACAATGAAGGGAAGCCTTGGCATCTAATTTACTACTGGGATTAGTATAGTTAAATCATTCATGTACATTTACACTTGATCCTGATTTTGCTCTGTTGCCGTTAAAGTCAGCCTCAGTTCTTGTTCTAAACCAGGAATTTTAACTGACTTTCATTGTACTTAAGAACACCATGACCTCCGAACATTAAATAATTAAAAATTATTTTTCAGCTTCAAGAAGAAAACAAAAAACATTCTACAGACAAATCAAAACAGAGTCATCCACAGGTCAGTCTAAACGCACTCCAGTTTTAGGTATGAGTCTTCTAAATAGCAAAGTTTGTTATAACACACAGACATGAATGGGTGAACAGAAGGAAGGACAAATGGGCAAAGACTCACTTTGGACTTGTTTTGACCAGGAACTTCATGAATGGCCGAGTTGTGGCACAGGCATGAACATTTATTTGTCCTATCTGGGGTTCTTCCATAATTCTTTTTAAAACTCTTTCTTTAGCCTTTTCTGATTTGAGTGCAGTACAGCATTAGCTTTTAGTCTGACTTTTCTGGCCCATTGACTTTAATTCGAGTGGTTAACATCTTCACAGAAAATACGATCTTTCAGCCCTAAAAGTTTCCATATGTTTCACATTTTAAAATTATAACCTATTTTCCCTATGGCCCTGATCCAGCTTAACCCTAACACACGTGCTTAATTCTAATTTAGAACAGAATCAAACCCATACTGAGTAAGTATATTCTCTATTTTGGGTAATCTCTCTTGAGCTATTGAAAATATACCTGAGGACACTAATTTTTTCTTGTAGAACAACTTAGAACCCTTTAATACAAATAAATAAAAATGATAAATTCACTTTTTTCTGTCTCTAGGAGACAATGGAAGTGACCCTGAAAACAGAAGTGGAAGCTGGTGCTAGTGGTTTTAGTGTGAAAGGCGGAGGAAATGAAGGAATATTTATTAAAAAAGTACTTAAGGAATCTCCTGCTTCAAAAATATTTAGTCTTAGAGAAGGTACAGTCTGATTTTTTATTTCATTTTGATTTTATTCCGTATCTTTAAATAATGAGATTTGTAGCTCTGTGATCTGCCATCTCTTTACGTATCAGAAATAAGATTTCATACCAACGAATGTTATCTGTGAGCTTAACCTGTCCATATTAATAATTTCTAAGACCACTTGCTTGAACAGTAATGAAATGTGATGGTTTTTGTATACCATAAAAAAATCAGTCTTCACTGGAACCGTGAAAAAGACACATAGAAAGTAGTATATACAAAACTAAAATGAAAAAAAAAAATTGAAAAAACTGTAAGAAAACACAAAGTAATTAAAGTTATGTATTATTCCACTTGCAGGTGATCAGCTTCTAAGTGCTACAATATTTTTCGATAATATCAAATATGAAGATGCACTCAAGATTCTCCAATATTCTGAGCCATACAGAGTCCAATTCAGCCTCAAAAGAAAAATTGCTGTGCAAGAAGATCTAGAACACTCTACAGCCCAGCACAAAAAGGAAAGAATAGGCCAGGTAGATACCTGATTAGTTTACAAACTTTGGGTAACATCCTATAGTAATGTGCTGTGTGGAAATAGATCAGAAAACACACACTTGTGAAGACTTAGGCATGTGTTTAAAGTTACTAGGATGAATATTCATGATTTTAAAAGAAATCCCACAAAATATTTGCAGGTTTTTAAATATCTTGAGTGAGACTATAGATTTTACATAAATCCACAATCTTGTTTTAGGGTGTAGAAATATTCTTTAGTGAGTCAGCATTTTTTTATTGTTAATTGTCCACTGATAGAACAGACTTGGGCAATCTCTGTAATACTTATATTCAATATGTTCAAAGATGTAAAATATCAGTAAGTATTTTTATCCAAAACTCCTCCAAAAGATTTTCTATTAAAAATATGTTTAGCTACTGATATTTTGATAGACCTATGATCTCTTCATAGGTTTCCATCAGCTTAAAGACTATTTTTTTCTTCATAGACATATATATAAATAGTATATATATTTGTACAGACATATATAGAGATACATATAGAAACCTCTGTTTACTGCAATGTTTTGAAGTATGAAAGAATAGTAAAGAATGAAAATCTTTAGAAATCCATATATTACAGTCCATTTGTTTTATGTAATTTTTGCCTGACACTACATATTTATACAATATTCAGGAATTTTTTTATATAACAAGTAGATACTAGTAATAAAAAAACCCATTTTTCTACATATTTTATAGTATAGTTTTTTTATTTTCTGTTGCACCTATATTTAGGTTACTTCTAATCTTCTGGCTACTATTTGTTCTTTTAGGAAAAACAACTCAGTGAGAGCATTCCTGAAGAAACACTGCATGTTTCAGGAAAAGCCATTTCAGAAGAAGACACGGAAACATTAATTGTAAGCCAAAGAGTAGGAAGAAGTAAGAGACCTAAAAAAGATAGATTATCATGGCCGAAATTTCAGTCAATCAAAAATAAAAGGATACTGAGGCACAGAAGATCTCACAGTACATCAGATGCATATGAGCCTGCTATACAGGATATTTCCCCTACAAGCACAGACACAGAGTCTCAATATCCACAAGAGGTCCATACCAAAGAGAAAAAAGGAAGCCAAAGGAAGCTGAAGTTCCCTAGCATTGGATTCAGAATGCACAGATCCAAACCAGAACCACAAGAGAAGCAAAAAAAAGAAATAAAAACTACACTGATCTCTGAAAGAGAAAAAATACATGAAGATGATATAAGCCTGGAAAATCCCGAAATCTTAACTGTTGAATATACCACATCTCCTGCTTATGAAATGAAGACAGGGGAGGTACATGAAACTTTAACAAAAGACTTAAAAGATATGAAAAATGGCATTCCATCTCATGTAAAACAATGCCCTGAAGTTGAAATAAGCATTAAAAAAGAAAAAGACAAGGAAGCAGCATCAAAATTTAGTGTACCTGAAGTAGCAGACATAACAACAGAGATACCAAAGCCCAGTTTAGAAACAGCTGATCTGAAAGTAAGCCCAACTAAAAAACCACCACAAGCCTCATCAAAATCCCGAAAAAAGAAACAGAAAGGAACAGCAGATAAAAAAGACGGAGAAAGTGGAATTGACATAGGCTTGATGGGTCACACAGCTAAAGGATCTGTACAGGTAGAAGGCCTAGAAATAGGCACTGCTAAAGCAGAATTACAGACACCTGACACACTGGAAACAGGAGAAAAACAAGCAGAAGAAGACACACAAACACTAAATATTTGGAACATAAATTATGGAATTTCAGTTCCCAAAAGAAAAGAGACAGAGACTGAATGGATAGAGGAAGACAGCCTGCCCACAAATGACAAAAACTTAAAGACAGAAAATGGAATGAAGACAGGAGAAAAAGATACAGAGGGGAAAGAAAGCAAATTCAGACTGCCAAAGTTAAAATTCCCTACATTTACCTGGTCAACTACCAAGGAAGAAACAGGCCAAAGTGAAGCACAGATAAGTGAAAGGGAAGTAAAAGTGCAAACCCTAGAAAAAGGAGGACTTCAGGAAACTGGAACAACAGGAGAAATCACAGTTACAAGTGCTGAAATGGAAATAGGGATATCCAAAGGAAAAATAAAGGAAAACGACATAAAACAAAAACCAAAATGCGAGCTACCAAGTCCGAAAAAAATAACTATAAACCTTTCCCCAATAGAAAATAACACTGAAGACGCAAACAGGAAAATATTGATTTCAGAAACAGATACCGAAATACAGAAGATAGAATTGAATAAAAGAACAAAAGTCGAAATGTCAGAAATGACATCATCTGATGTCAAAGCTCCCAAGGTGGACATCAGCCTGCCCTCCGTCGACGTCACCCTTCCACAGGCCAGCGTCGACCTGCAGGCGCCCGAGGCCGCCCTCAGCCTGGAGGGAGAAACCAAAGCCCCAGAGAAGGAGGCCGCCAAGACCAAGGACGGCAAGTTCAAGATGCCCAAGTTCGGCATGCCTTCCTTTGGCTGGTCCAGCAGCAGAGAGGCCAAGGGCACCGTGGCCGCCGAGGTGGACGTCAGCCTCAAGGAGCCTCAAGTGACGGTGGCCTCGGGAGCCGCCGAAATGGATGTCATCTTGCCTGACTATGAGATACAAGTACCCACTTTTGATGTTCCTTTAGATTCTTCCTCTTGTAATGTGGAGGAAATGAATAAATCTAAAACTTCTGTATTTAGAATGCCTAAAATTTCTATTTCTAAAAGTTTCAAACCTCATACAGAAAACCAATCTGGATTTGATGTTTCTGTTTCAGAAACTCTTTCTTATTCTGTATCTGAAGAAACTTTTTCCGTTCCTTCTGACAGTGTTGTATCTAAACATTTGCCTGACATTAAGGGAGATAGTGTATCTAAAAGTACCAAATTCAGAGTTCCTAGCATTGGTTTCTCTAAAGCTGAAGTGAGTTCATCTAAAATTGATCTGGAGTCTTCATTACAAAAGGAGGATGTTACTCTTACTAAATACCAAATTAATCTAACAGAATCTCAACCAAAAGCAGTATCTCTTGCTGATGAATATCTTTCAGATTTTGAAATTTTAGGTGAAGATGATTCTGAGGAGCAAGGAGGTCTTAAGCAAGAGGGCAAAACAACATCTTCTGAAACACCTTTGGTTGACACAGTAGTCACAGTTAAAATTCCTAAATTCCGAAAACCTAAATTCAGAATTCGATCTAAGGGAAAAGCATCTGAAAGTGACATTGGTTCCCACGTGGAATCTGAAATTTCCAAGGGAAGGATGACATCTGATATGACTGATGCTGATATTGAAAAGCCAGCTCAAATCTCTGATGCTCAACTTGGTGTAAAGTTGCATAAGCCTTCACTTAAAGTTGTTCTGGATGCACCAACAATGGATCCAAATCTCTCACCAATGGAGGTTACCCTGCCAAAATTAGAAGCAGAAATCCATGGCCCAAATTTAGAGTGCAAGGCAGAACAGGAAGTAGTTTCAGGAGAGAAGGGGATTGAGGAGAAAGAAAACAAATTTAAATCATCAAAATTCAAACTGCCTTCATTTAGGTGGTCACCGAAGAAAGAAGTTACTGCTCCTTCTCACATTGAGGAACATCTGGAAGGACCCACTTTGTCGACTTTATCTGGAGACATGGGATCTGAATCAACTTTTTCTGCTCCTGAGAATCAATACCTCCATGAAGAATTTGATACAACAGAAAAAGATGGTGAAAAGGTCAAAACCAAGAAGTCCCAATTTGCCATGCCAAAGATCTCATTCCCTAAAATTAAGGGTCAGAAAGCCCAGGTCTCTCTGCCCGTACTGGAAACTGATGTTTCTGGACCCAAGCAAGAAAAAGAAGGTGTTTGTGTTCAGAAAGCTGAGAAAGGGAGTAGTGGAGAAGGGGAAGGACTGGGCATAAAAGTGCCAAAAGTTACAGTCCCAGCTTTGGAATTTTCCAAACCAGAAGCCAATGCTCCCAAAATAGAGATGGATATTAGCATGCCTGCAGGTGAGGTCACAGTTCCTACCTGTGAAGATGAGCTGACATCGAAATCACTTGCTGCTAATGCCAGTCTCTCCACCTCAGATATTAAGATAACTGAAGGTTCACTTGAGTTGAAGAGTCCTGACATAAGTGTTGAAAGAACACCAAGTGAAATTGCTGTGGGTGATTTAGAGATAAAAGTTGAAGGTTCTGAAGGGAAAACAAAAATGTCTAAATTCCAAATGCCAAAGGTAGGAATTACACTTTCTAAAGGGAAAGGGTCAGAAAAGGATGCTGGCCAATCCAAATCAGAAGTCAAGGTTCCCCAACTAAAAGCAACAGTAGAAATATCTGACATTGCTGTTGAAGCACCAGATTTGGAGGTGGAATGTGGCACAGGAACAGAGACTTACAGCCCTGAAGCCAAAGTGACCAAAACTGACAGTAAAGCATCAGAGGCTGATGTTCACCTCCCATCAGCTGATATTTCTATTCCAAAACCAGACTGTGATATTCAGGATTCAGATGCAGCAGTAAAGATCAAGAGGGAAATAAAGCAAGATGGAGATGGAGAAGAGAAAGAAGGACACTTCAAAATGCCCAAATTCAAACTTCCATCCTTCAGCTGGTCACCAAAGAAGGAAGCAAGTGTTAAATCAGATTCTGCAGCAAATTTGGAAGACCAAAAGCTTGCTGTCATGTCAAGCAGAATAGACACAGAACTGAAAGGAACTGCAACTGATGATCAAGGTAGTGGGTCAGACCTTGATCTGGAAATATCTGCAGGAAAAGTTCAACAAAAAAGTCCAATTAAAAAGCCCCAATTTGTCATGCCTAAAATTTCACTCTCCAAGATCAAGGTTCCAAAATCTCAGTTTCATTCACCAAAAGTTGAAGCTGATGCTACTCTTCCTAAAACAGAAATAGAAGGTGATTCAATTAAGATACCTGATATAGAAAAAAGTCATCCTGAAGGGACAGAAGAAGGGGCACAAATAAGCATAAAACTGGCTGACACTGCGGTCCACACTCTGGAGTTTTCCAGAGTAGAAACTGAAGCCTCTAAAACTGAAATAACACTTAGCTCAGCAAACATTGATGCTTCTTTGACTCCTTCAGAGGGGAGTTTTCAACAGGTTGACTTAAAAATAAGTTCAACCAATGAATGTAACATTCAAAAAACCGGTATTAAGCTCCCCAAAGGAGAAGCTTCAGTTGATTTGAAGAGCCCTGATACATTAACAGAAGGCTCATCAGTTGTGGATGGAAGAAAAGTGAAATTGGAAGGTCCTGAAGGGAAGATTAAAATGCCCAAATTCCAGAAGCCAAAGTTTGGAATCTCCCTAACAAAAGGAAAAGTCCCAGAGACAGAGATCAGCTCTCCAAAAATAGAAGCTGAGCTACCCCAGCTAAGAACAACAAACAAAATTGCTGACACTGCTGTGGGAGTTCCAGCATCAGAACTTACATCTGATATGTCAGATCCTGGAGTAGTTGATGGTAAGATAAAAACACCCGAAGCTCTGATGGGTGGCATTGAAGATGCAAAGGTAGACCTAAGCACCCAGTCAGTGTCTGAACCAAAGACAGAGGTAGTTATTGAGAGTCTTGAGAAGAAGGAAATCAAATTAAGAGAACATGAAATAAAAGCTGAAGAAGTTCAGACTGAAGAACACCAGGGATGGTTTAAAATGCCAAAATTCAGAATACCTGCATTTGGCAGGTCACCCTTAAAGGAAAAAAAAAGTGATGCTGATATTGAAAGAAGTATGGAAAAAGCTCAGGCAACTATTCCTTCTGCTAAAGTACAAACTGAAACAAGTATTCCTGAAAATACCTTCTCATTACCACATGCAGTTGCTGAAATTACTATTGGAAAAGAAGGGATTCAAACATTAGGAGATTCTGTGAAGAGTTCTGATGTTAGCTTGCCAAAGATGGAAGGAGATATTTCATTATCCACAGAAAGAACAGATAGTAGAGTGAATATTCCAAGAACTGAAACTTATGCAGACGTAGTTAAGCGCGGTTCTGAAGGACATACTTCAGAAATCACAGTGTCTGCCGCAGAATTGTCTAAATCATACCCAAGTGCCTCAGAAACTGACAAAGACAAGAGTTCAACAAATAGGCTTCCTACATGTACTCTGATGTTTCCAGAGCATAAAGGCAAATCATGGGATATAGAAATGCCAAAGGTAGAAAGTTCCATGAAGTTAGAGACATCAGGAGTAGGATGTGGACCATCATCAGCTGAAATTACTCTGGATGCAACACAGAAGAAAACAGATATTAGTCTTCCAAAGGAAGAGCTAGATATTCAAAATAAAGAGGGAGCAATTAAAAAAGGAAAGATAAAGGGTGAGGTGAAAATCATAGGAAAAGACAGTGAAGAAAGTAAATTAAAAAGGACTACAGGTGAATGGTCTACAAGAAAAGGAACAGAAGATGGTACTTACGTTACTGCTAAGATGGAAGATCTAAAGGTAGAAGTTCCAACAGTGAAGACGGATGTTAAAATTACTAGAGTAGATCCTGAAATGAAATTTCAAGTGAAAAGTGTTGAAAAGGATGTGTCTGCAGGAGTGGAAGTGCAAGTAGAAGACAGAGAGGAAACAAGTAAAAGTAAAGCATACAAGTTTAAGATTCCCAAGTTTGGAATGCTGCATTCGGAAATCAAGGGGTTTGAGGATGATACTGATTTGCCAAAGTCAGAAGCTGATTCAGCACCCAAAAGTGAAATAGGCACAGCAGAAATGCAGTTACGAAAACCAGAAGGATTGATTGGCCTGAAAAGTCCAGCTCTAGATCACATGGAAGCATCTGCCAGAACAGCAGGGGAAACAGTGGACCAAACACAAGGTGTCCCAGAAGTAACTGTAAGAATTCCCAAACTAAAAATACCAAGATTCACTTTCAGAACTCTCCCAATTGAAGCTGATGTTTTACTGTCAAAAGTGGTAACAGATCCAAAGGGATCTAGTACTGACATTGAAATAGTGCAACTGCAAGCAAGCTCTGCTATCCCTGAAGAAACATCACAAGCTCTAGAGGGGGGTATTCAAAAAGCAAAAAGCAAAATTTTAACACTGACTGAACCTCACATTAAAACAGCACAAATGACAGCTACCATAGAGTCCTCCCTTTCAAGTGCAGGGCAAGACATTCATTGGTCTTATATAGAGGGCCAAGAAGTAAGTGAGAAAGTAGAACCTGAACATGTTGCTATTGAAAGGTGTGAGATTTACACTACTGAAATATTGAAAGGATCAGAGATTCTGTCATCAGAGGTCAAAACTGCTACTCTGGGATTCTCATTGCTCAAAGCGAAGTTGCCTGAATCACACAGCGATTTAGAAGTACTGGTCCAGCAGCCATCTCCGATGGGAGGTGCATCAGTGAGAAAACCTACAGGTGCTGGTGAAAGCTTTGGAGCAACAGCACAGGGAACTGGCAGAACTGAGCTTAAACTATATGACAAACCACACCGTGAATCTGAAGAATCTAGAGGAAAAGTAAGTTTGACAAAGTTAAAAACATCTGCTGCTGAAGTAAAGTGCTCCAGTAAACCTGAAGAGAGTTTTCCTGATAAATCACCAGATGGAATAACTGCAGCTCCTCTCTCTAAAGATGAAGACATAGTTGAAGCAGTGGAAGGTGAAGAAAAAGACATAACCAATGAGAAAGAAAAGACTGATAGTAAAAGATCTCCTGGAAGATTCAAATTTTGGCTTCCAAGTATTGGCTTTTCATCTTCTGGGGATGAAACAAACACAGATGCAAAACCAGAAATAAAAAAATCAGTTCCAGAAGATGTGAAATGTGCTGACACATCAGATGATTCCTTTAAGCAGGCTGAAAAAACTGGATGGTTTAGATTGCCCAAGCTTGGTTTCACATCTCCTTCCAAAAAGGCTAAGTCTGTTGACAAAGAAGAGGTGGGTCATGAAGAGGGGAGACTCTCAGATGAAGATAGCCCAACAGATAAACCAGATGTGTTTTTTGATGCACAAGAAAGCTTATCACCTAAAGAAATAGAAGAGGGTGAAAAAGCTGAAATTGATGGGGCCTCATCTATTGTGACATCTTCAGCAAGAACTGAACTAATCTTGTTGGAGGAAGAAAAAGATAGTAAATCTAATATTGTTGGAGATGCAACCAAATAAAGGTTGTATTTTCTCAATCTTCAATGAAAACAAAATCATCCATATGTAGAGAAGAGAATGTTTTCTCAATTTTCTACTAACTGAAAATTAAAACCCAAAGCTGGCATTCATGAAAACACTTGAACAGAATTTACCACATTTAAATTTTCAAGTGCATGGATGTACTAGATTGCACACTAATAAAAATAATGATTTCTTCCTATCTACCCCAAGGGCAACAACTATGACAGGTGCAGAGGAGTCTATAGTTTGAGTGAAATCTGAGTAGATACCTGAACCATGAATGTAAATCATTGAAAGGCTCAACGATAGCAAAAGACTTGTTAAATAGGCTTCTCAAAACACACCAGTTATATTTATATTATGGATTATTTCCAGAATGGGTTCTAAACTAGTACTATGAGACTATGAGAACTATACTTACCTGTTTAGATTCTGGAACTTTCTAATCTACTTTTGCTTTGTTATTAAAAGGTTTTTCTTTATTTCAGCTAAGATAGTATGTATATTCCACAAACATTTTAAAATACAAAATAAAAATTAAATACTAGTGTAGAGAAACTTATACTTTGCCTCTTCCTCTCTTCTCCTTTTTAAATTATTTTGGTGGGTCATATTTAGCCTTACAATAATTTTTAAAAAAAACAGCAAAAACCAACAGAATAATTTCAAGACCAAAAACCATGTAACTAAATCGTGTTTGTAAAATAGCAGAATAAAACATGCTTACGAAGAATATTATTCAAATGTGGATAAATAAATGTTAATGTATATACTTACAGGATAGTTAAATGCTTAGAATGATCTGCCACACCGGTGGAATTGCTTCAGAGATTTTCTGGGAAAGGAGGTGTATATAATTATTTGCTCCTTTGTTTATATTAGCGCTTCTCTCAAGTTCACAATGAAAACTAGAGTGCATATGTGACAGCCTTCACATGTACCATTAAAACACTGTCTGTATTCTTAATTCACAATAAACTCACCATACGAATAATAACTTGAGTAGCATGAGTTACTGACATTTTGATTCTGAAAATCACAGCTGAAATTTGCAAAAGTTTGCATGTACTTCACTATCTGCTGAAGTGAATGCTTAATGACAGCACAGTTCCTAAATATAGGGGTAATGGAGACTTTTCACTCATTCCAATCCCAAGTTGAATTATAGAATATGCTGAGTTGGAAGGAACTTGTCAAGATCCTTGAATCCCACTCCTGGTCCTGCATAGGACACCCCAAGACTCACACCATGTGCTTGAGAGCATTGTCCAAAGGCTTCTTAAACTCTGTCAGACTTGGTGCTGTGACCACTACCCTGGGGAGTCTATTCAATTGCTCAAACACCCTTTGCGTGAAAAATCTTTTTCCTAACATCCATCCTAAACCCCTCATGACTCAGCTCCCGCCCTTTCCTCAAGTCCTGTCACTGGCCACAAGAGTGCAGACATCAGTACCTGCCCCTCCACTTCCCTCATGAGGATGTTGAAGGCCACACTGAGCTCTCCCCTCAGTCTCCTCCAGGCAGAACAGACCAAGCAGCTTCAGCCTCTCCTCATTCAGCTTCCCCTTCAGACCCTTCACCATTCTTCTGGCCTCCTTTGGGTGCTCTCTGATGTTCTTTTTTTTTTGTGGCACCCAAAACTGCTCACAGGACTCCAGGTGAGGCCGCCCCAGTGCAGCGCAGAGCAGGACAATCCCCTCAAATACAAAAAACATTTTCCATGCAGACTTTACTCACTAGTTCCCTGAGCACCCTGAAGCCAGCTCTCCTGTCTGGAGTTGAAGTTTTGCTGTCCCTTTTTCTCCTGTCACCAGAGATTTTAAATTCGATTTCTTCAGGGTCACTGTGGCCAATGTGGCTGCAATCACCACTTCACTCACAAGATCTTCTCTCCAGAATGACAAGCACAGACATGCTTCATTATAGTAGTTTTCTCATCCTGTACTTCTCCACATTCTACTTAGCACAGGAAAGGAGGCACAGCAAAACAGGAAATGAGTTGTAAGTGACGTGTACTTGGCTGTCTAACCATCTGTAGATTGAAGTGTTCTTCATTTCTACATCATAAAATCATAGAATGTTAAGGGGACAGAAGGAACCTTAAAGATCACCCAGCTCTAACACCCTGCCACGGGCAGGGACACCTTCCACCAGCCCACCTTGCTCAGAGCTCCATCCAGCCTGGCCTTGAACACTCCCAGGGCTGGGGCAGCCGCAGCTTCTCTGGGCAACCTGTGCCAGGGCCTCACCACCCTCACAGTAAAGATGTTTTCCTTATATGTGATCTAATGCTGTTTCACTTCAGAGACATTTAGAATAGAACAGAAGAGAAGAGTTAATTGAAAGGGGCCCACAATGATCATTCAGTCCAATTGCTTGACCACTTCAGGGATGACCAAAACACAGAAAAAATGTTAAGGTTATTATTGGCATTGTCTGAATGCCTCTTCAACACTGACAGGATTGCGGCATTGAACACCTCTCAAGACAAGTCTGGTTTAGTGTTTGACCACTCTCTTGGTAAGGAAATATTTCCTAGTGTCAAGTGTGAACCTCCCCTGCTGCAACTTTGAACTATTCCCACACATCCTATCACTGGCTACCAGGAAGAAAGAACTGGCACCTCCCTCTCCACTTCCCCTCCTCAGGAAGGTGCACCACCACAATCCACCCTGCAACTAAAGCCAACTTTTCTGGGCCTCTCCAGAGAGCAGAGGTCTGTGAGTCGGTGCCCATGACCCAAGAGCTATCCTCTAGGGATTATGGAGATATTCATGACTGTCAAGAAATTAAGTGTATACTGATATGGCATAAATGGTAGATGAAATATTCTCTCAGTACCTAGATGAAAGCAACAAGGTTATGTTTTATCTGGAACAACTGGGAAAGAAAAAATCCTGGGTAATGGCAGGAAGAAATGAGAACAGATAATACTAAAGCTTTTGGAACAAGCTGGTGTCCAATGCGTGAAGCCAGGTGACTTTGTGGTTCTGTCAGTACTTAAAACCCATGGAGCCAGCTAGGTTCTGTCCTGCTGTCATCTGCATTGCTGGCGCAGTGCTGTAGCCACAAGGCACTGCACCAAACCAAGAGCTTTCAGAGGTGATCCTGCTGGCAGAGCAGTGCAGCAGCTCCTCTCGAAAGCCGCTCCGGTAAAGCGGGGCCAGTTCACTCACCTTGTACTTCCTCATCACACAGGTACATGAGATGAGCTCATCAGAGGAGAGTATCCATGCTCAAGAGCTGAACCAGCGACTTCTTCTACACATGAATAAACCAATACTGACAAAAATCTGAACAGCTTGCAATCAGACTAGAAAATGATAGAATATCCTGAATTGGAAGGGACTCACAAGGTCCAGCTCCTGGCTCTACACAATACAACCCCAAGAATCACACCACTTGTCCAAGAGGGTAGTTCAAATGCTTCTTGATGTGACAACTTCCCTGGGGAGCCTTTCCAGTGCCCAGCCACCCTTTGGGTGAAGAACCTTTTCCTAATATCCAATCTGCCCAAGGATGATACTAATAAATACCGCTGGAGGCCACAGGTTATATTCGGTACAGTTCCTAGCTTGGAGAAATCACAGTCTAAATGACAGAGACAAGTAAGAGATGAATGGATAAGGACTATTATTAACTCTGTCTCATAAATGGGAAAGAATTGAAACTCAAAGCCTGGTTATAACATGATATTCTATCTTTCTAACAGAAAACAAGTAAATAAGAATCAATATATGAAGGGGCTTCAAAAGTCTCACAAGAAACCAGGGAAAGAATCTCAAGTTCCTCTTGGATCCAGTTCATTGTCTTAATTGTAAACCCGCCCCTCACCCCCATATGTAGAGGAAAACAAACAGTGATGTCAGTAGAGAAAATAGAAGAGCACTCTCCTAAGCATCTATTTTTCATTTATAAGCCAAACCTTAACCCACTTGAGGCTTATATGAAAATTCTTGTAAGAACTTACAAGAAAAACTTACAAGAAAACTTACAAGAAAATTCTGCCAGCTTGGCCAGAAGCTCTGTCCCACTGAACTAATCCAGCACTGTCAGATTTGAGCTCACAAGTAGAAGAGAAAGAAGTTTTCTTCTTGCTCCTGCGATATCTATCCCTGCCAAAACAGAAATACACAGCTTGGAGTGCCATCTAGAGGAATGCACTCCTCTACGGAAAACTGTTTTGTTGGTTGAAGATGTAACTTCTCACAAAGATTTTCAAGCTAACTCTAGTAAGGAAATAAGGGAGTGAGAGCAGAAAAAGCACCTGTATGTTCCTCAATATTTTGGCATGTATGTGAATGTTCCCAAAATTTCAGTGATATCTGTACATGCAGCTACATGTCTTTAAAAATCTGCCACAGTAACAAGAAGCATTGATTTGTAACGATGGATAAGATACTCCAAGGAATGTTGGAAGTATCTAAAGAGATAGCTAAGGAGCAGCCTGGAAACCAAAAAATGGAACATTGATGGGGGTCATCTCTAAAAGCCCTTAATAATATGGGGATTTTTGTGTAGTCACAGAGGTATAAATCAATACATAGTCAATGACTCCACTCTCAGTGTCAGGCAGAGGTGCAGAGCTCTGGCAAGGTCCATGGAGCTCCAGCCCAGTGTCACTCACAGCTGGAGCACGTGCCCTCCTTTCCTGTCACTTCAAAAAGTCGCCCAGGGCAGAGCAGTGGTGGGTACAGATAGAAGGCACCAGATGGCTCAGGGCTGTGGTCCCTGAGTGACTGCAGAAGGAAAGGCAGCCCAGAGACACAACACTGCTCAGGACCAGCACCAGGGCAGCCCAGAAGGAGCGAGGAGGCTCTCCAAACACTGCCCACAGTGCAAGTGGGATGTCCTAGCCACAACAGCACCCGTGTAGCAGCTTCGCCCTGCTCTCCCATCCTGTTTCCTGCACAAGACCGACACACAGACATCCAAACATCCCCAGACACTCCGGGTTCCAGGCCAGCTGAATTTGAAACTGGCCCCAAGGTTTAAATCCCAGGCATTTATCTCTTGCAGCTAGCCTCAACACTTAGAAACAGGTATTTCCCTGTATCTCTAATTTTGAAATGCTTTTAAAAATCTGTCCTTGCTATTGTAGGTGATCATATACATAGCTCAAATCTTAAGGTGGCCAGGAGTTTATTAAAAATGTTTAAACACATGTAAGCAAACACCGTTAATGGAACATTTAGGTTGAAATATGTAGTTTCCAAAGATAAAATAGCACAGCAATAGTGATCTGTGTCTCTGATGTTTGCTTTAATGCCAGACAGCTTGTCATACAACACTGTATGCATTTCATTAACTCTGCAATGAGGTAATCACACAAAAAAATCAAACACCACACAATGACTAATGGTTTCGCAGGTAGAGTCAACTATCAGAACTTGTCATGTCATCAATGTGGATGCCACGAGGAAGTGATTTCTCTGACAAAGACAAAAAGAAGAGAGTTCCTCGATTTGCACAGGAACAAGATTCAAATACATTTTTTTGTTTCTATTTTAAATGTACATTTCAAGTCACTTCAGGGTCTGCCTCTCCAGTTACAGTCTTTCTCTCCCTGCACATCTTCCAGATTCACCGCATATTTGGAATTCCAGTCTCGCTCAAAAAGATCTTTCAACTGTTCCTGGACAGGCTGTTGCCTTCTTTGCGGGTTGGTCAAATTCTGTTTGATAATTAGTCCCACGCCAGCTGTATCAGTGAAGTAGTTTTCTGACCAATTGGAAGTCCCTATGAAATGGAAAAGTAGCTGATTAGAAAACATTCATTTCCCAGTGTTCTGTTTGATCTCTGGGCTTTGTTGATTTGCTCTGTGGCTGCAAATCTCATTAGGACCAACGAGGCAGCAAAAATCAGGTCACCTCCTTCTTATGCCAGATCTCAGGTTTTGAAAACTTAGTATTAACTGCAACCCTGAAGGTTCATAACCTTCTGATTCCTTACAGCCTGTGACAGAATGCACAAATCTACTCATAAACATGGTAATAAAGTGCAATATTTGAGTATTAAGAGGGGTAAAAGCCAGTGTTTGACATGGGTTTCTGTGTTTAAAGAAAAAAAGTCTTTCATGGACTTAATTCTCTTCACTTGTTAAAGGAAAACAAAAGGAGAAACTGGACTCTTGATCAATAAAACCTCAGGAGCTGTTCTGAGCTTGACATGCACAGTCTGCTTGTAAACCAGGCAAAGCTGGGAATCCAGCTGCAGACATTGTCTAGGGCTCTCTCCAAAGCTATCTCAATTCAGAAAACCAAGCACTGTGAAAAATACACGTTTTGTCACTTAGCACTTCCCCTCGTGATCGCCTTAGCCAGAAAAATCTGTCAATTCTGGAAGGTGCTTAGGCATGAAAACAAATTATCTGCGTATCTGCCTTCAAGTACAAAACAAGTTATTAAAGTATTGAAGGCAATTGGAGCTGTAAACCCTCGGCCAGTTGGAAGATCGGGCTATTTGCAGGTGTGTATTGCTGGGAGGGTGAGCTGGCTGAAATGACAGAGCACATTCACATCCCCTTTTTTGAGGGTTCCTAATAAAAAAGTGAAATGTAAACACCATCCCAGCATTCAGGAGCAGCGCACAGTTAACATTACTGTTTTCTCATTTCATTTCCTAGAGTTCTGTTCAACAAACAGTGCATAGAATTAATTCCTCCCAGCAGTTCCTGTTTGTTAAAGCACGATAATGTTCTGTACTGGAGCACCAGCTATCCCTGCATCATTCTGAGCACACAGGCTGTGAAATTCCCACTGCGCTTGTCACAGGCTGTGCACTCAGCCTTGTCATGCTCTGTTCCTAATAGTTCACAATCATATGAAATAATCTCTTGCTGAACTTGACCTACATTATTTTCTCCCCTTCACATCTGTACTCCTTTACCTAGGACAGACTTCGCTTTATATGGCAAAATTAGGTAGTTTTTGGTATTGCAACTGATCCTATCTCAGTCTCAGTCCAGTAGATCTGGAGATACTGTAAGTATTTGGAATAATGGAATACATACCAATGTAGGCTACTTTATCAGTGACCATGTATTTGTTGTGATTCACTCTCCCATGAGGAATGTTTGTGTGATTCAGAACGGGAACAATGAAGAGTTTCTGGAGAAAGAGAAATTAAAAGCATTAACAGAAATACTAGAGTGAGGAACAGACTTCATGATTGGATAGTGCATGTTTTCTATAGTTTCAAAGAATAGAATAATATGGGAAGAACAGAAGAGAACATACCGCACTCTGTTATTAAATACACTATAGAAGAGATTTTATTATTATCCAAGAAAACTAGGAAATAATACTTCCACTATACATAAAACTGGATAAGCAATTGAGATCAGATACAGATAATGTTTGCCTCACAATGTTCCATTAGTGGCACAGCTATTATCATTACAGGGCAGACAATTAAATGCAGTTTTAGGCAGCTGTTTAATAGATCTGCATTTACCACTGATTGCTGCTCTTATTTTGTGCGAGAATGGGCTGATCACAGACATGAGGGGTACTGCAGGCAACTATAATGCCTAACTTTTTGTGTTAACTCTTACCAAAATCTACATTTCTCTTTTTATTCATTTTTTTTTTCTGAAACCCACTCCTCCTTCTGTGATATCTCTCTCTTGTGATTACTGCATCATGTTGGGAGCATCCACATCATCCCCACTCCACTTGATGCATTCCAGCCTAATGCCTATGGCCTGTGTGCAATATTTAGTGTTCAAGAATAGGTCTATCTGTATAGGCAGACAGCAGAGCTCTCAATTTTAAAAAACTGATAGCAATTAGACCCATTTAAAATACTCCGTGCAGGAAAAGGTCTCTGAGCATGAAGTTATCATATAAACTGTTACAGTCACGGTGCTCAGCAAAAGCAACTGCCTGGATAATGTCTCAAGTGCCATAGCCAGGCACACACCTGATATCACCAGTAGCTTGAAATAGCTGCTTCCTCAAAGATTATATATTGAGCTTTATTTTCACAAAAATGTGAAGCGGTCACTGCAAAAACAGACAACCTGCTTCTCTAAAACCTAATATTTGTACACACAAACAGCAGCTTAGTCTCAAAAATCAGTGTGGGGCCATAGCCTCAAGCTGTCTTTCCAAAATCAGGTTTCTTATCATACCACGTCGACACTGATGTGGGCATGTGGGTTGTTGAGAGCACGCAGCGACCTCAGGTAGTGGAGCATGGCTGGGTCAGTGTACGCCCAGCAGCTGACCAGGAGCCGGACTTGCACTCTGTAGTTGAAAGCTGCACGTCTCAGGGCATTGTCAATGGCTGGCCAGTATCTGCAGGAAAGGAGGTGTGTGCAAAAAGGGATATTTTTTTAAACAGTTCGCTAGAAAGCTGTGACAATAAACTGAGACTACGAGTGATGATGTACAGATGGGATCTCTGACGTCTAATAAGTGAAGCACTTGAGGATTCCCTGGAGGTACAAACAAGATTTCTGTCTTCAGCAAGTCCATTCTTTTCACAGAACATGTTTTGAGAGCTCCAGACTCTGCCAAATTGGGGTGAAATTCATCCAAAAGTTTAAAGCTTAGTAAAGTGCACATACACAGAGACACACACAGCATGGTGCCACCATGCGCATTTCCTTAGGAAAGTGAAGATAACAATAGCAACTCCAGGGTAAAGCCAGTTCGTAGAGCATAGAGTAAAAAGGGCAGTGCAGAGCCCAGAGGAAAGTCTATTTTGCAGAATATGACCTTTTCAGGCCCCTGGAGACTGTTTCCAGTGTCTGCAGTGGTCCTGTGCCATCAGCCATCACGGACACGCTCGGTCCCTCCCCACCCCTCCCTGTCCTCATTGTGTGTGCCCAAGGTAATGGACATGGCTGTGTTCTCCATGTTCCCTGAACACGGGAAAATCCGTTTTCCTGACACTTGCGTTGGCAGTAGCTATGGGGAACATTTTTAACATCCTTCACCCAGCTACACAACACTAAGAGCTGGACAATGTGCATCCCAGGGCTAGTAACTCCAAACACCCACACAGCATTTTCATTCCGTAGATCCTAACAAATGCTGCACGGAGGGGGGACGAGCAGGTTTAGTACAGATTGGAGGGCTGATACAGAGAGAGGTTCAGCATTTGCTCACAACCTCCCATGAGCAATGATGAATTAATTTGCCTAACTTAATCCTTTTGGTCTTATGTACAAAGGCCTGAATTCTCTAATCCTCCCCCGTGCATCATCCTACTGTGATCAATCGCCTGGCCACGTGCTTTGAGGCTCAGGCTTGACTTATAGATCCTGAAAAGCTTGGAAAATCATGCTATTTGAAACGCAATTTTTGAATGGTTTCAGTTTTTTAAATATATCAGTTTCTGGTTGATTAACACTCAGGCATTAGACAGCAGCTTTGTTCCCTCTGCCTCAGCTGCTGGAGGAACCTAACCTCAACTAATCAGCTTCAATTCATGGCACTACAGCTGGTTGCTGTGGAGATAGCCTGAGGCCTTGTGCCGCTTTCCCTGGGCCTTTCAAACTCTTGTTTGCATCTGATCAGCCCTAGATGTCACAAACTGTGGATTAAGCCTTCAGATGAAGAATAAGGAGTATTAATGAACTCAATCCTAAGGGGGAAAAGAGACTTTCTGGGAACTTACTCTTGGCTAAAGTCAGAAGATGAGAAACCTAGAGACTCGACTGTACTACATAGAAACAGAAAATCCTCTGAGCTGTTTGATTTATTAAATATATCCTCCAAGTAAAAGCTAGTCTTGAGATTTAGTTTCTTGGACAGTAGAATTATCTGTGTCTCTCTATTATCCTATAATCTTCCCCATAACACACCTACGTCCTAGTTGAACAACAGAAGCTTTACATAGTTGTGACAGAGGACATAATGCAGGGCATCGTTCTGGCTAAATGGCAGCCTAGAGCTTACCCTATTCAACAAGCCATGTTGTACGTAATTCTTTCACTTGAACTTCTTTCTCAGATTATTTAGATGGTTAGAAAACTCAGAAATGTGATAAGGAGATAATTCAGAGCACTTGGTTGCATGTAAACGTCCTAATTCAAGCGTATCTAAGAGGATTTGGGAGTCTTAGTGCTGCCCCATGACTGACTAACTTTCTGTGTTACTCAGGTTTGGGTTCATGTGCAGAGTCAGCATGGTTCTGCTGTGACCTTGGGCAGTCTCTGGGACCATGGCAGTGGTTCACCACATGCAGGATCAAGGACAGGCTGGATGGGGCTTCAGGCAACCTGGTCTAGTGAAAGGTGGCCCTGCCCATGGTACATGAGTGGAGGAGCTAGATGGTCTGTAACTCAAACCATTCTAGGATTCTGTGATTACTCCAGATCACCACTATCATCATCTCTCTGAATCTGCTGCTGGAACTTAGATGAAATTATTAAAAACAAAACAACAACAACAAAAACTCCCAACAACAACAACAAAACACCAACCTCCAAACAAACAAAAAACCCCAGAAGTTTATTTTAGAGGCTGTTTCAGCTCTCACTGCAAAGGTCAGGACAGTCAAGAACCACCTCTAAACTATGGCTCAAGTGCATCAAGCAGGAAATAAAGCAGGAAGTCAAGACTCTTCAGAAGTAAAGGACAGCAAGAAAGAAAAATAGGAGCACGAAAGGAGAGTACAGCAATGTTTTCTCTGAAAAATCTGATGTCAGATATATTTCTGGTGTTCCCTTTCCTCTCTCTATTCATAAAGATGCTGTGTTGAATTTTGGAAGACACTGTACCTGACTGTCCCTGGCATGGCATTTCACCACTTTCCTGCTGTGCGTAGAGCACAGGAGGCTGCTCTGAAACACCAGCAAAGCACACAGGTATGGGATATCACCCTTCCTGCAGCATCAGGACTGGAATCCCAGAATTGTTAAGTCTGGAAAAGACCTTTAAGATCATCAAGTCCAACTCTCAGCCCAGCACCAGCACCATGTTCACCACTAAACCATGTACTCAAGTGCCATATCCATAGATTTTTTAAATACTTCCAGGGATGGCGACTGCACCACTTCCTTGGGAAGTCTGTTCCAATATTTGACAATCCTTTCCATGAATTTCTGTTTCCTAATATCCAATCTAAACCTTCCCTGGCACAACTTGAGGTCATTTCCTCTCATCCTGTCCCTTGGTACCTGGGAGGCATAGTCTACAGGATGGTTGTGAATGCAGAGCAAAGCCTCAGTTCTCTCTACTCTAAATATTTTCATTGCAGAAGGAGGAGAATCATATATTTTTTCTCTAAATAGTACAAGTAACTGATTTGCTCGGGATTAAAATTGTACCTTTGTGGATGAACAAAACGGCTGGTAGGGAAATATTCCATAACAGAAACATAGACAAACTTCTGTGCCTGACTGATAATACTGAGTATAGCATAAAGGTCATGGGTGCGACCTTCTGGACAAAATGCTGGAGGGGAAGCCTGTAAAAAAAATGAAAACATGTATCAGTGATTTAATTCTTTTTTTCTCTCAGACTGTAGCTCATTTATGTTTACATCTAGTCTAGTTTTCATTAAAATATCACAAAGCACTTGAGATGGACTACCGTCTTTCCTCATGCCTTCCTTATCCTGCTGGGTCAGATATTTATAGATATATTGAGCCTACAGGTGATTAAAAGAGACCTGCACATTGTTCCTGCCATATAATTTGACAGCTAATGCTGAGTGTATCCCTATTCTTTGAATAGTTCCAGAGAAACCTAAGGAACAAATTATTATCCACCTGGAACACAAGCAACTGAGGAGGACAGCTGAAGAAACTTTTCTGCTCAATCCTTAAACACAGTTTACAGTCTGTCATGTTATTTTCAAACATACTTACAGAAAAATAGGTTTCTGTCAAGATTCCATTGAAGTCTACTTTCAGAGGCCGATGATTGTTAATGTGGGTAGAATAATTAAGAGGCCAAGGGAATGGGATGGTAGCGTTAGGATATCCAACATCCCAGTAGGTACTAAACGTTTTCCAGAGGTCTTTGGCCAAACAGCTGCAGTTATACATCACAGCACCAAACTCTTTCACCTGCAAAGAGAGCAAGCTGTGTCACAGCCCCAGAAGGAGCCACCTCCAGGGGTTCCTTTGCTGTTTCTTCTGCTCTGACAGTATTTTACATAATTATGATTTTTCTGTTACCTGCTAGGACATGAATTTTCTCCCAGATTTTTGAATACGCAGCGGCAGAGGTTACCTGAGATAAAGATCTCCAGTCCATGTTTGCACTACCAATATATATGTGTTTCATGTCTACTATCCAGAATTTGCTGTGCAATACTCCTCCTGTCAAACGTCCAAAATCAATCTTTTTCACATGAGCCCCTGAAGAAAGATGGGGAGGGGGAAAAAAGAGTTTAGATATAGCATGGAGATGGTTCCTCAACAGCCAGAACACATCTGCATGTCTGACTCTTGCAGGCAGTAATAACTACCAAAATTCACAAGCACTCATTCCTGGAACACAGTAACTTGAAAAAAAAATATGCAAAATGTGAACTTTCAGAAAAATCCTAGAGTGTGGCAACACAGACAGAAACCATGAACTAGTGAACTGATGGTGCTTGTCCTGTGAACCCATGTCAGCACCACACCAGAACAGGCCTGGGAGACCAGTTTTCCCCAGATGCCTTTTTGCAATACAGAAGCTCTGAATGGATCACTGAAGGGAAATAATTACCTTTTTCCTCTAAAAGCTCAAGGTCCCTTGATTTTGTAGCCAGAGTTGGTGAACTTGCTGCAATATACAAAGAGACGTTCTCTGCAAGTAACCTCTCAAACCTCTGCAGAATATCTTCACCCTGTGTAGTACATTGTTATTTTTTATATTCTGTTACAGAAGGTGTAGTAAGATATATGCAAGTGCATTGTTACTAATGGGTGCTTCTTTTGAAGAACTCCAGCACAAGGAAGGTCAGAAATTTCACCTATTTCAGAAGCATTTGAAATAGAGAAAAGAGAGAATAAAGATTCTGAGCCAATGTATGAATCAAAGTTTATTTTCTATCATTTAATGTTATTAGATGTAAGGTTTAAAAGAATGACCACAAACATCCCAGACTTCAAACGTGACTATCCCAGTGCAGATCAACTGCTGGACCCTGAATCCCAACAGATATGTCAGGTCATTTCTCCCTGAGGATAAAGGTGACAGAGACTGTCCAACCCTGAGCTGTGCCTTGGCAGAGGCAGGGCTCAGCCTTACATCTGTCACTTTTACTACTTCTCATGTGCAGTTAATGACTCATACCACCAGAAACACCTACGGAGGAAGATAAGGAGAGCAGCCCCAGAGCCCGTGAGGACAGTGAAGAAGGTGTGCCAGGAAGAAGGCAGAGACTGAGCCCACAGTAACAACCAGGCCAGTGTGTGGTACTTCAGCAAGCAGCAGAATTCCCAACACCACTAAGCTCCATTCCTGCTTGAAACAGCATGGCCTTGTCCCATTCGTTTTTCAGAAAAGTCCCCCAGACACTGCTCAGGGTTGCCTGGGAGTTTGCTAGTTGCCACAGGACAAAGTGGAGCCAAATTGTCCCAAAAGGATAATTAAACATGATGGGTGGTTGCAAGCTGAGCCTGTGCTATGGCCTCTGACATTTTTTTTTTGGTGGTAGAGCCAGAGAGGCCCTACAGGAAGCCTGATCACTCAGAGTGCCCAGGAGGAGAGCCCTGCAAAGGAGAGGGAACCTCCTTAGCTGCTGTCCAATGCCATGGGTCAGGGACAGCTGCCCAGCTGGTGGATGCAGGTGCTGTGTCTGCACACAGGGGAGAAGCAGCCTCTGCAGCTGTCAGAAGTCCAGCAGACTTTGCTTCCCCGACCCTTCCCACTAACCAGTGACCACTTGCACATTCTCTTGTGTACCTGGGATCCTGTAGGCCCTGGCTGCCCCTCGCACAGGTCAGCCATCCACAGGGTGAGTGTGCATTTGAGGCTGACCTCTTAAAACGCAGCATAGAAATACTCAGAGCCATGGGCAGAGCCCAGATCGAGTCTAGACCGGAGGAGGAAGGTTGGAGTGTTGCTTCAGAACGGCATGGAAAACCTTCCTGGGTTTGCAGGAGGAGTCAAGCAATGTCTCCAGGAGACAGACCACACAGCCAGCCTGCCCTCTGCCACATGTACATGAGGAAAAACAACCACAGACGTGCTTGTTGTTGATTTTACCTTACCTGCTTGGAAGAGGAGTCATTGACACTGATATCCTTCCCAGTAAGAGACCAATAGTAAGAAGCCACGTGAACTTTTTCCTGGGCTAGATCCAGCAGTCTCATCCAGGCTTGGTACAAGGGTTTGGCTGCAGTGCTGTTTATCTCGAAGGGTAAGTCATAAGGAACATTTTCCACAAATTCAAAGCTGCAATGGCAATTATATATTGTGAAGCAAGTGACTGTGACCCCAACAGGACACCAAGCACATGTCAGGCCGTACAGCTGGCCGTGCTGGATGTCAACCTCCACAGCAAACAAGATGAGCTGGACAAACAGGCTGGGAGTGCTCTCTAGCCCTAGTTTTTATAGCCAGGCTTATATTATTATACAGTGCCTTCCCAAATTCAGCAGAATGGTTTCTCAGTAGCCATTCTGAGCTTTTTATTTTACCATGCCTAAAATATGGAGAAAAACGAACCCCCATAGCTGGATATTGCTTGGGTACCCTCTTCACTCTCTCCCAGCACAGACATTCCCTGCCCCTCAGCCTCTGAGAAAGGCTGCTTTGCCAGCTGGTCACTCTGCTGCTTCCCACTGCTGCCACAAAAGGAGGGTGGCTGGAGGTGGCAGAGGAGCAACCGAGCTGAGATGAACATACAAGCACGGGACTGGGAGAGGAGCTGTGACACTGCCTCTACTGCCCGTCACAGCAGGCAACTACCAATTACCCAATGCCTAAACAGCACCCTCACTCTTCTCAAATTAGTGGGGCTTCATCACTTCTGATACAATGGGAAGAGAATAAAACCCATGCTGATATTGTCAGTACTGTAACTATTTCTCCATCTGGTGATAACTTCTCCACGTGCCATCTAACCTGACTCACCTGCAGGAGTCATTGGATCTAATTATGTCCTCCTCAGTTATTATGGTTCTTGGGAGATCTCCATAGAGTCCTTCCTCTGGGAGATCTCTGTGGAGTCCTTTTTCCTCCCCCACTTTTCTGTAAATGCTGACGACTGCTGCTTCTTCTCCGTTAGGATCAACTGTGCTGTCCACGCTCATGAAGTAAACAGCCATCAGGACAAGACCAAGCATCAAAATTGCCCCTAAGATTTGAAACTAGAACAGAACCCACAGAGGAGAAGATTTAAGCAATCACCAAGACACTGCTGCACCAGCTAATGGATGACTACCTGTGCAGGTGAAGAAATCACAATCTTTGAATAGGAAATCTGCTTGCAGCTACTGGCAGATGGTGTTCTTAGATGCAGCACTGGAAGTGAGGAACAGCTGCTCAAGTTCTGCTTGGACAGGGCCCTGAGCAACCTGATCTAGTTGAAGATGTCCCTTTTCTCTGCAGGAGGGGTTGGACTAGATGACATTTAAAAGATCCCTTTAAACTCAAGTGAGGTGCAGTGAAAAGGACTGAAACTTGCCAAAATTATTCACATTGACATCCTCAACTCAGGGAAGACAGGTAAACAAAGAGACAGGAGAAGAAATTGAAGAAATTAAATGCTAAAAAAAAAAAAAGAGAAAATTCTGAAACTAAGTGAAAACAATAAAAGCAAATGAGATGACATAAAGTACAGTGAAATGGACCAAAGCTTGCCCAATTGATCCTCATTGAAATGGCAAGATTTCATTCCCTTTCCTGAAAAGAAAAAGTTCCTTTCAGGAAAGGGAATGAAATCTTGGGATCAGAGAACCAAGTGTAACAAACACTCTGGAAAGGAGATATGATAAAATGAAATGCAATTGAAAAAAAAAAAAGAAAATTTGGAAATGGATTGATGTTGGTTTATGTGAAGACCGTGATTTTAGTTCCATTTTTTTGGTTTAATTTTTTGTGCCAACATATCAATCCCTTGTTTTTTCCCAAATTTTGTGATTAATTTGACATTTATTAACTTCGTTTTAGCACAAGACCAATGTATGTTCAACAAAATTTCTACCAAAATCAAAATAAGGAAATTCCTAACACAGGATTAGCTGTGGGATCAAGCCAAGCCTGACCATACAAAGGAAGTTTTTGATGCCGGGGAGAAAAAACAGTTCACAAAGTGTCAGAGGCAGAAGGACATTTTGTGCTTTCGGAACATGTTCTGGTTTTGTCTTAAACCTCCCTTAACTGAAACTACACAAATCTCATTTATCCATGTGAACAATATTCCCATGTCATTCTAGTGTGGTGAGTTAGTTTCATTTCCTTTTTGCTGCACTTTCATTTTTTTTCCTGAATGTAGATGGAAAAAAAAAAATAGCTTGGCTACCTGGTAACTTCAGATCTGCAATCCAGCCATTCACATGCTGAAAAATGTAGCACCAGGCTCTAAATGCTGCCCTGTACTGAGCAGGAAAAGACAACCAACCACACATGCAGATCTCTTTCCCCCCAGTAATTATCATGTCTGGCTCCCCATGGCAATGCTTGGGAGCTGGAACCATCCACTAGGCTGTGACAGGCAACATGCACTTCAGAGCTGAGCTTCTGGACTTGTAGGCAGGAGAATCGAGTCTGGAGGTGGTCGTGAGGCTGTAGCCATAAATCTGAGCTCCCAAAAGGGCACACAGGAAAACTGCAAGAAATCACTTGCCTCTGGGAAGTTTCTATTTCAGTTTCTATGCGGATAAAGCTTCTTGCTTTTAATTTTTCTCTGCTTTTCTCAAAATCTACAGTGCTGACATAGATTTTGGGCAGTGATTTGAATTAAATAATCATTTTTAAACTATCTACTTAAATTTTTGCCCTCTGGCTTGTTCTCCACCTCATCAAGGGCAAAAAAATCTCACCAATTTTTGACAGTTCTGCATTTCATCACATGAACACATTAGCGAAACTTAAATAGGTTTTAGAAGACATTTCTAAGGTAAGAAATCTATTTTGAAGTCACATCTTGGCTGTCACCATGCTACGCACAGGTACTCTGGGCATCTGAATAAATGAATACATGAATAAATGCTGTGCCAGTGGTGGAAGTGAGGCCGTTTGTACAAGCATGGTTTCCTTGTCTCGAGCCAGACAGAGCTGCAGGATTTAGCTCCACATTACTCCCTCTGGGCAAGGTTTGATCAGTCTATCAGATAAATCAATGAGCGTTTTGTCACTCACTTGTTTACAAATAGGACTGAAACCTACACAGATTTCTAAAATGGGCAATAAAATCATTCTTCTTAACTGGTTATTTCTTTTCAGAAATGTCAGCACAGTCTCAGCTCGTGTAAGCAAATGTGGTGTATCCCAATAATTACCATTTTGACGTCTTTTTGATTGTTCACGCCTAATTTCATGTTGGAGGACTCATCAAACATCAGGGATGTTTTTAATGCTTTTTTCACAACCTGAAAAACAGAAATGTATGCAAGGGGAAAAATAAAGCTTTATGACAACATTTGTGTACAGACAAAAAGTGCAGGTTACTGCCACTGCTTTACATAGTGCTCTGAGATTTAAGTATGCATCTGTGCAACATCCTCCCTGTATTATGGGTCTTGAGTGACATTAGCAGATTCCAAAGTGACAGAGAGACAGCTCCCTGCAGTTTTTCCCCAGTGCTGTCTACACACAAAAATCCCTGCAGCAATTAATGTGTAAACAACTGCATCGTTGCCTCTTCCAGCCATCCTTCAACACCCACTTTTGTCCTGTTGCAAGCGAACGTATTTGCCGACAAGCAGTAATTAAATGCAGAAGCTATGGGTGATAGTGTGCAGCATCAGTGTCATCCTGCGTGTGACTCTGTCAGGCTTCTGCTCTCTTCCCGTGCCTGTGAGTTGTCTTCAATGCCAGTGCCTCTTCCAGAAGTGACTCTATTAGGGGGACAGGGACCAGGCTGGAATACAAACTGCCCTTCTCCCCTGTTGCAGCCATGGCTCTAGAAAATAAGTTATCTTCTTTTCCTCCTCTGACAGTATTTCTCCAATCTTGTGTTACCAGCAGCAGAGGCAACCATAAGAGCAAATACCAAAATATGCCAATATGACAGCAGATGGTAAGGCAAGGGGAGTTGGCACTTGCCTATTTTGCCTTCTCAAAAATTTGACACATGCCCAGCAGGTCATGAATCATCCCTGCATTGGCAGAGGTGAATTTACCCCACAGGAGCCAGCTGACACTTTTCATTCTCAGAAGCAAGAAGCAGATCCTGGGGTACAGCAGATCTCAGAAGGTGCTACCAGATGATACCACCACCTGCCCAGTCCCTGAACGAGTGCTTCTCACCCCTGAGCCACTGGGCTTTTGTAGCTTCGAGGATAAACCTGCTGCAGTGGTATTGGATTGGAGTTGCTCTGTGGGTGGCCACACTCAAACAAGTTTTAGGTAGGAAGGATCCTGCCAGACTTGTCCCATCCATCTTGCCATGTGTTCACAGCTGTTGTCACCTGAACTGGGTGGGCTTATGGTGTCTGCCCTGCCCCAGCAGTAAAGCAGCATGGCCATACACATTCCCTGCTGCTTCCAGCTCCTGCCCACTCCACCTTTCTGTATGGATGCTGTGGCTGCATGGAACAGGCAGGGGCGGGACACTACCCAGACACAGCCCCAAAGGCTTCCTGAGGGACCCCACTCACAGGTACTGGTGGGGCTGAACCAAAGAGGTGGAGGATGTCTTGGAAGACAAGGGAGGTGGGTCTGAAACAGTGACTTGGGGAATGCAGAGAGGGATGTGAAAAGGGAGGGCCTGTGGTAAAAGAGCAGACAAGAGAGAATGACAAAGGTGGAAATGGTGGAGAGAGAAGAAAAGCTCCAAACACTCCTGCTTAAAAGCATACTAGGGCTGCAGAGAAGAAAGCCATATTTCCATTTCAGGACCTGCTGTTGTTATCAGCTGTAATCACTATAGCAGGGCCCACTTCCCAAAGCAGTTTTACTCATACTTTTCACTGTCACTTCCGTTTGCTGCCCCAGGCTCAGCTGCAAGCTTTTACACTAGAAATAGTTACAAATGCCAGCAGGTAAACATCCATTCTCCCAGCCCTGGAGAAATGGAGTGGCTGCCAGCAGTGAAGGACAGTTGGCTATTCCCATACCTCTGAAATCCCCATTCATGTTTTTAGCACAAATAAAGACCCACTGTCTTACCCCAAAGAGCTGACAGCCCAAGCAGATGGGGGGATATAACCCACCACACAGAGAAAGGTGTGTGACAGCAACACACATGAGAGGAAGTGGTCACATACCAACCCAGAAAACTTAGTGGGAAGAAAGGGAAGAGAGAACAAGAGAGAAGATGTGAAAGAGTTGGGTAGGAAAGTGAGGCAAACATATTTCAAAGGAGGAGGAGAAAGGCAGCTGACAAACAGCAGCAGCCCTTCAGGCTGGGCCAGGAGAGCCCACTGAGGCTGCAGGTCAGACTCCACAGCTTGTGGCTTTGGCATGGCTGTCCCAGTCAGCTGGGCTGGCCAGGAACAAACAGCCACCAAAGGTGCTTCTCATCACAGAACTGGAGCTGAGAGGTGTTGCCTTGTCCCTCTGGCTCCTGAAGTCATATCTGGTGACCCAGGAAGTGTCCTGGCAAGAAACTGCAGGTGTCAGTTCTTTTAGAGCCACGTGATGGCCTCAGATGGATGGAGCTTACCAGAAACAACTTGTTTCACTTCTCTTTTTCAGCAAAAGTTACAAAATGTCTTCAAAAAGCAGCATTTTCCTTAAAATATAAAGGTGAACAGATCTCGTATGTGCTGTGATAGAATGATCTACAATTCTGTTCAAGCAAAGCCCTTCTTGATGACTTTGACTGGTGATGAGTTCGAGTCCCACCTGCTGTACAGGAGTCATGAGAACTGTTGTAAAACAGGTAGTTTCATTTTCAAGAAGGGAAATATCACAGATGCAACCAGAATTCCTAAGAATAATATTGTAGCTAGTAAGCAATTAACTGTGGCTCCCTCGAAGCTTTCAGGGCTCTACCAGCTGGCAGTTTCAATGACTGAAGTTCATCTAAGAGCAATAAATACAAGCACTACTTAGCATTGCTTCACGGGCTGGCACACCAGCGAATGCCAGTCTGGTGAGTACCCACAGGACACCGCTGTTCATAACATTAAGGTTGCTTTCTCCTTGCCTCCGAAATACCTCTTGGTACTTCTTTTCTCCACCAGCAACAAATTGTGTCAGACTTTGAATTTCAAACACAAGAATGTGATTTTTCACTGTACAAAATCCTCCCCAGAAGCTGTTAAAAGTTCCTCAGATGAACAAGGTGCATTCATCTCTCCATGGCCACCCCCCAGGTCTCTCAAGATGATGACAAAGGTACTTACCATCCTGGAAGGTCTCCTCCTGTGTGGTTGTTCCACTGTACTCTGATGTTACTCCCAGCTTTATGTACGAGAGGCAGTGCTCATGCTCTTTGTCAGCACATTTGTTTAGGGTTCTTCTGGTTTTTTTTCCCCTCCTGCTGTAGATCACTTCCTCTTAGACACTGAGTTTCACAACGTGCACTGACAGGGTGCTAAGTTATCATCCAGTTGTTGTGACCCAGTTCTTAAACTCCAGGTCCTGATCTTCACCTATTTGCCATAAATTGCTCTGTTGGGTGGCAAAGCTCCCACTCAGTGCCGTAAAGTCAGAGTCCACATCAGCATAAGAAGACACTGGTTGGAAAGACTGCTCAGCTTTGGTGCTGTTAGCAACCCAAACATGGCTCTATTTTCACTGTGCCTCGCAGCCTGATCTACCTGCTCCTTGTTTCGGTGTTCCTCATTAGCTCGACTCTTGGAGATACGGGCATCTACATGGCGAACTTTCACAGGTAGCTTCTCTACCCGAGTGGCGATGTCTTTCCACTCATCAGCAGCCCAAACTGGTTTTCCCCTATGTTGCCAATTTGCTTTTTTCCACTTTTCCAGACATCCCCATAGAGCTTTGGCTACCATCCATGAATCAGT
>VWPU01011652.1:0-165911 GCA_013398955.1 Callaeas wilsoni | reverse complement strand
CTCTGGTGGTGTTTATCCCAAGCAGCCGTGCCCCAGTGGAGCGCCGAGGGCAGCGCAGCAGCCACGGGCAGATCCATGGGCGGGGGCATCAAGAGGATTTGTTGCAACGAGGTTGGAACAGAGAGGGTGTAAATACAGGTGTAAAGCAGAAGAGAGACGGGAGTTAAAGATCAAAGCAAACGCAGGAAGTGAGGGAGAATGGGAAGAGAGACAGCATGGAAAACAATTTACAATGAGTGGATATCCAGGAATTGGGGAGTTCAATCTATGATCAATAAAGAGGATCCAGGACATACTGAAATGGAGGAATCATTAGCTCCACATTTCCACCATTCAATGTAAATGTGCCCAGACCTGTGTGCAAGACATTTTGCCATCAAGCTGCCTCTCAGGACCGAGTGTCTGGGACGGGATGGGATTTGTGCAGGAGGAGCTCAGATGCTGCGTGGCACATTAGGTCAATTAATATGCACGGCATTGCATTTCCTCCTCCAAATTAATAAACAGCACATTCATTTCTTTTCTGCTAATTGAATGTTTAACTTGTTTGTCTAAGGCCAGGGGTAGGTCAGGAAGAGGTTAGGGATGGATATTGCTTGTTTTTGCCAGAGCCCTGAGCCATCGCAGGGTTTCAGATTTCTTCCAGCCTGTCTCATTGCGATACAATTTTGCAGACAGATGAAAGAGTTTCCTTCATTATGAAAACAAAAGGGCAAGGAAAGAGTTAGGGAAACTGATAATTATATACAAACTTTTTCCTCAAGGGCAAAGGAAAAAAAGAAAATCAATGTGTTGCATTTTTTTTCAATATAATTAGTAACTTAATGATGAGATAATTAGTATACATATTTTCTTTTCAGAACTTAACTGTGGAAGGAGTTTATAGCTAGAAGATACTTTCTTTTTATACCATTCTTATGGCTGGCTAGGGCATGTGAACAATGGGGAATGAGAAAACGACTTAGCACAGTTAAAAAAATTACGTAATTTGGGACATACTTCTCAGCTGCTTTATTTGTGAGCTTGTTTTGCTATTTTTCCTTGAATTTCTTGTTTGCTTAGGTTGAAAATTCTCGAAGGCTAACAGCAAAGCTGTGATTGTAATGACTCGTGTAGCGATTCAGCAACTACCCCTGAAACTTTCAAGTGTTTTTGGCGCTGAGGTTGGAGACTGTTATCACCTGGGACACCTGCAGGAGGCTTGTTTTCTTGTGCATCTCCAGTAGTCACCAGACAGAGAGTGAATCCTTTGCCCAGCAGAACATGAGTTTGGTTTACAGAATATGAATCAGGTTCACACCCTTCTCTCTTCATGGAGTACAGAAGATATGTGTAACTTCAGTGTCAGGCAAACTCGCTCAGGTAGAGGCGAAACAGCTGCCTCGAGGGATTCTATAAGAGATGGGATGTGTGTAGTTTAAAATAGGGTGTTCTCTGAGTGGCCAGCAGTGGGGGTTTCTCGTAGACACATTTCATGTGGAGACACTTGGATTAACCACATGGTGCTAAGAGAAAACATCTCAGGTACAGCGAGCAGAGAGTTTGCTGGACATTATTTTCTTACACCTGCCAAGGAGAAAAGCTGGCACACTCCTCACGTGAGGCTGCCCTGGCTCAGAGCCCTCTCTCTCGTGGAACACCATCCAGAGGGGCTTTCGAGCTGGCTGGTGACGGTTGTGCTCTCCTTGGAGGAGGATGAGCTGGGTGTCCGTGGTGCAGAGCCAGCTGGTGACCACACTGTTCTGTTCACTGGATAATCCTCCCTCTGAGCTGCCCAAGGAGAGGGAATCACCCCACCCCGTGGCACCTGGCAAGTGCTCTCTGTGCCTGGCACAGGGATCTCGTTTGAGCCACCCCTGTTCTCTGCCTCTATCTGTATGTTGGGCATGGAGACTAAGCCACTGTAAGCCAGCTTTGAATTATTAATCCTTTTCTATCCTCTTTCCTTTCTCAGCCTCTCTCTGCCAATATTGTTTCTTGGCTTCCCTGCCCGTGTGTGAGGCTCTGCTGCCACCTTGCCAGCTCCAGGTTCTGGCCTTTCTTTGCACTCCCTGATCCCTTCCTGCACGCATTCCACCAGTTCTGTTTGGTCTCGCACAACTTTCCCTCTTACCATTAGAAATTCATCCCTTCTCCTCTCTTGCACAAGGAAAGGAAGTTTATTTTTATTCCCTCCTCAACTCAGACATAATTCATCAGCCCCCTTAGAAAATTCAGCATCTCCTAAGCCTGGGCTGATGCAGAAGGAGCATCCTTTTTTTTTATTCCGGTCATGGGTACAGCTTCTGGAAGTGAAATGTGCTGAAACACAGAGGGCAATAATTTGAGAAAGGGTTCCTTTTAGAGGGTATTTCAGCCAAACGTGAAGGCCAGAGCTGTTTTTACAGGTTTGATTTTCAGGATGTGTACCATTAATGATGGGGCAGAATCCCCCAAAAAGCTTCAGTGACATTTAAATGAAGTAGTAGATGAAGGGTCACTCCTGTGACTCAGAAGCTGATGAAAAGCACAATGATAAATGGACATTTTGTGCACTCCAGTAAAGGTACAGTGAGGATATTTCATTTAGACAGGAAGAAAACAGCAGATAGTCCATGAGCTAAACAATGACTCCTTGAATGTTCTTTTCTACAGGAGAGTGGGTTATTGACTTAAATTAATTCATTTCATGAAGGGCAATGATAATTGAGACCTCTTTGTATGTTTTATAGTGTGAATACTAATGTAATTAAATGCTTAAAATTAAGACTAGATAAAAACTTAATCTGACAGTAGCAACTCTGTAAAGACAAATTGCAGTGCACATAGCCACTGCAAGAATCTGTGATTAATTTATACAGCCATTTATAATGCACTAAATAGCAGCATGCCAATTATTATGGAAACAAATTGGGCTTATATTAGCATGTCTGAGGTGATCATTGATCCCAAATAGCATTATTTGAAGACTAGGAGAGGGAATAATGAAGGAATAACACTCTGCCCTGGGGCTGTCCGATGCATTTCAAAACGGAAAGTGAGACTGGCATATTTTGGGTTTTATTGATTTAATCAAGAAACAAACAGAAAAGCTGCCTCGCTTTTCATCAGTAAGATTTTCTTGTTCTTGTCACAAGCAAATAGCTTCTTTCATCACTGCCAACAACAAGAATGTCTCTTGGAGGGGCAGGGACAGGCAAATCTTTCTTGTTCTGAAAGGGCTTTCACTCCTTCCGAAGATGGAGATGGACTTCAGTGGAAATTCTTCTTCAAAAACTAAAGAAATTTACTAAGGAATAATTGATCATCGAAAAACCACAAATTCTTCTCTTTCTTTTTTTTTTTTTAAAATATTATTTTTGCTCAAAATTCCTGAAATAGTAGGGTAAGGCTTGCTGCTTATGAATTTTATTTACTCTCTTTTCCTGCTAAGAACGGATTCTAATAATTACTATGATAAGTTAAAGTTCACAGTTACTTCTGATTCTGGGGTAATGTTGGAATAAATGTGGTGTTTAAAAGATCTTGAATTAGATCCTGTATAATAGCAAGGATGAATATATGCATCAAAATCTGATTTTGATGGAAATATTAAATTGTCAGCTAAGTAAGTGAGACTGGGATATCCCCCTTTCTTTTTCAAGTTTTGATTTAAATTTCGATATTGGAAACCCCACAGCAAAGAACTGAAACTAGAGTTCAGTTTATTCCTGATGAAATGAACTACAGAATTCAACAGTGATATTCTTGAATGCAATCAAGCAAGGTATCACGAGTGAGATACCTGCAGAATATGTCCAATAATAGGAATGTGTCACAGCTGTCTGAAAGAAGTGATGAAGCAGCTGCAGTTCTTCCACTGAAGGGAAGAGAAGCAGCCAGAAATACTGAGGAAAAAACTTCAGCAAATAGAATTGACTTTTAAAAATTGCTGTTCCCCTCCATGCGAGCTAAAGTGCTCCTAACTGGTTAATGAAATGGGCACATTTGCATTTGAGTTTTGAGGGGAGGCCTCAAAACTGCATCCAAAGTGAAGTTAACAGCTTGTTAATGCGAGCCACAGCTTAACACAGAGGCAAGGTGAGCAGTTAGGAGCACACGAGCCAAGCTATGGCACAGCATCTCCTGGAGCACCAGTGGGAAGAGCTGGATCTCAAGAGGTCGGTCAGAGAACTGGCAATGACCTGAGTTACCAGTTCCTGGACTGGAGAACACCACTGTGCTGCCTTGGAGAGGCTGCCCTGGAGCAGAGGCTGGGCAGAGGGAAAGGATAAAGGGCAGGGATTTATGGAAAGGATAAAGGGCAGGGATTTATGGAAAGGATAAAGGGCAGGGATTTATGGAAAGGCCTCCCCAGGGTGCACCTTGGGCAGTGCAGGAGTCTCACAGAGACTGCACCCAGGATGGACACAGCCACACGTTTTTGGGACAGATAGAAGTTCTGTCCATTTGCATATCAGAGGTTAATTGTCCAATTCCAGCTTCAGGCAGTGCAGTCCCATTCTCCCAGTTTGCTCCCTCCCAACTCACTTTTGTTTCCATTTCTCAGGGCCTGAGACAGTGAGGTGTCCTTGATTCTCAGGCCTGGAGAGGAATTGTTGTGTCTGACCAAAATGGGAAAAGCTCAGAGTTACATACTAAAGTATTGCAGGATTACAGATATATGAAAATATAAAAGCTAAAATCCTAAGGCATCACCTGGACCTGTTTTGAGGAGGCCTGTGCAGCCTCCCAGCTCTGGGTGTGTGAGCAGGTGTTCACAATGCAGTCATGAGGCACTAAGAAACCAGATGATGGTGATCAGGTGATTCAGCCAGAAAGGTTCTTAGCTTACAGTAAAAACCATCTGTGAGATGGCGTCTTTCAAAGTCAGGCCTACAGTAAGAACCTTGCCGGCCTCCTGAAGGGCTTCACGTTCCCTCTGGAGTCTGGGAATTGTGTTCTTTACATTTGTCTTTAATGTTGTGGTCAACGAAGTCCCTCCAGTACTACAACAATAAGTTGGTTAAGCACTTCCTAACTTCATTTCTGTCTGATGACAGTTCCTTGTCCCTCTTGTTGCCTCAGTGAGGACTCTCTTGAACAATTCACAATTTATCTGACTTCACTGACAAGCAAGAAGGGAAGAGACAGAGTCTTTTGCAGACTATATTTTTTTGGAAATAATTATGATTTGGCTGATTCTAGTCAAGTTTGCCCTGACATGTTGATAATATCGCTTGGGAATTAAAACACAAGGGGAATTTTCCTTTTCCCTTAATTTTCTCAGTAGACCTGTGGGCGGGACATCAAAACTGTTTTCAGAGTCCCAGTTTCCTGCTGTGAAAGTTGTTAGTGTGGGAGCAGAAATCCCATTTTGGGGAGCCTTTGTTTTTAAATCATTCTTTAATTGTGATTTGCCAAGAGCTGTGCTGAGACTTCACGGTTTTATCTGCTTCAGCCCAGCTGAGGAGATGTGATAAATGCAACCTGTTACACACTGCAATGAGACACCGAGAGCCGCAGGAGGCGAAGACTGAAATGATAGGCTATAATCAGAGGCGAAGGGAGATGGAGTGCCACACAAATACCTCTGAGAAATTTGTTAAACAAACTCAAGCTCTTGTATAATTAGATGACAAGATTTATTTTAAAGTATGAGGTATGAGTGTGACAGCACTATAATTTGTCTTAAATAATTCCTTCACACCCAACAAGACACGGTCTTCAGAGTTCAGTCCTTCTATGCATTTCTTAAAAATAAAACCCAACAGTTTTTACACGTAAATTGAGTATGGAAACGGAAATAAAGCTTGCTGAAAGGCAGGTTTGAAATTTCCTTTCAAGATTAAAGAGATTACTTGATTTAGTGAAGTAATTACTCATGCTTTGCTATCTGATTTCCTCTAAAATAATCTTGTTGACAGCTCCTGCTTTATTTTGTTTCATTGTGAAGGGATGTGTGCACACAGAGCAGCTCAAACCTTTGGGGACAGGACATCTCTATCTGGTTCTCCCTTCACTCCCTGTGTAACCCATTGCTGTCCAGAATGGACAGGACAGGCTGGGAGTCCCTGCTTTCACAGCTGAAGGGAAGACATTTAGTAGCATTCCAGGTGCTCCCCTTCCCGTTTTCCCTGTTCTGAAAGGAGGGATGGAGAATGCTGCTCTATCTGGTGTCCTAAACTCTGCCATGCTACCAACAGTATTGCCATTTTTGTCAAAAAAAATCACCAAAGTCCCTGTTTGCCACATCAATTCATTTGCTGCACTTGTTCCAAATGAGTTTTCCAGGGATATTTTGTGATAGCAGTGCCCCAGAAGGCACTGGTTGGGTCGTGCCCCCTGTGCCGATGGCAGAGACCCAGGGGAGATGTCTGTGCCACACTGGGCACGGTTGCACTGGTCCTTTACAGTGCCCTACTCCCTGGACAAGGCAGGGAACACACCCAGGCAGATGGGGTTTTGTTTCCATGGCTCTAAATTGCTTCCTACAAATATTTGTGCCAGTCTGTGGAATGCTCATGGCAAGGTG
Source organism: Callaeas wilsoni (assembly GCA_013398955.1). NCBI lineage: Eukaryota > Metazoa > Chordata > Aves > Passeriformes > Callaeidae > Callaeas > Callaeas wilsoni. The sequence continues at coordinate 159,418 of VWPU01011652.1, read as the reverse complement.
AGTCAGTGTGGCCGCAGCAAACGGCCTTAAATACCAGAGGGAATATTTATGGTAACGTTTTGCGGTGTTCATGCAGCCTAATTACAACATGTGTCTACATTACCCACGACATTTTGAGCTCTCCTGGTTTATTTCCTGTTGTTTCCAGGTCCTAGTGCAAAAGCACTTGCTGGCAGCATGGAACAGTTTTCAGGGATCCATCTGCCATTTGGAATTGTTTGATCAGACATCGAGTCAAAGACCTTTCTTTGTGTGCCAGCTGTTTTCCCTTTGCAAGCTATGATGAGTTTTTCCTTTTCTCTTATCCTCTGAGTGCTTTCATTCTTTCCACAGGGTCTTTAAAAAACTCTGCATCCATCACTGACATGTCATGAGGAATTGGAAACTTCATTGAAAGGGAAGATAATCAGCCTTATGTTACTTGCTTATGTTTTCGGTGTGTTTTATCCTAACTAGGCAGAGCTTTTCTGAACCAGTGGTGATCCCACAGGAAATCAGCTGATTCTTTCTGGTGACATAGCTGGGTAGCCTTCCTGACAAAATAAAGCATCCCTGCTCCGTAGCTGAGCTCTCTGGAGGTAGCGCTCATCCTCGCAGAGCTGGAGCTGTTCTATATTCATGGAGCTTTGAATTCATTAACTGTGAATCTGTTGTCTTGTCAAGTCTCTCCTAAGAAATGTTAAAATTCAGCCAGATGTCTGGTGCTATCTCCCCCTTAAAAAAAGAATTGAGAGGAAATCTTTAATCTGTGAAGCTGATAGTCAGCGAAGTTCAGTCCGTTCCCATACCTGGCACCTCCTGCGGCTTTGAACAGAATTATCGTGGTGGGGTCAGGGATTTTCACTCGGCAAGTTTTTCTTCATAAAACGGTTAGGAGGATGTCTGTCACAGTTTATTGGTTAAACCCATGAATTTTTGACAGATTTGCTAGTTCTATGAGGCTGCTATTCTGTCACTTTTGGTGATGGAGCGATACAACTTCCTGGTAGCAAGTTTTATGCGTGTTCTTAGCAGAACATCAAGACTCCAAATTTCTGACTTTGGTTGCTCTGGATAGAGGTGTACATTGGTAGATCTTGCTGTTTCTTTTCTCAGAACTTACAGCTAAGGGATCAAATTGTGATAATGGTTGCCAGAGGCTCTTAGTCCTCAGGCTGGTAGCTCAGAAGCCGGGGAGTCTGACTCTAGTTTTACATTAGCAGTCTTGCAAGCTGAAGAGCCTTTTCTTCATGTTTGTGACAGTGAACCCAGCAGCTCTTGGACCCCTCACTGAAGTTAGAAACATCAGATCTCTTCTCTTCACCAACAAGCCCCAAAACCTCGGATTTCCACCACTTTGCTCAGAGCTTGTTGCACCCCTGTGTGTGTGGGGAGTCCTTGGCTCTGGGGACAATGTTCTCAGCCTGCTCCTGCATCTCAAGGACAGCCAAAGAGCCCCTGAAGTTCCCTGCCAGCATCTGTGGCATTTCTAAATAGGAAACAGCAAAGGAAGTTTTCTTGGCATTCTACTATTTTTAGTGGGGCTTTTGTTGGACATTCTTTATCCAGAATCTAAGCAATAAATGATGCATGATATAAAATCTAAGCATTTCAAAATGCTGGCATTTCCTCTTGACAACAACCCTATTTGAATCTGGGTTCAAGCTGAAAGAGAGGAAATTTAGGTTAGGTGTAGGGAAGAAATTCTCCCCTGTGAGGGTGGGGAGGCCCTGGCACACGTTTCCCATCCCTGGCAGTGCCCAAGGCCAGTTTGGACGGGGCTTGGAGCAGCCTGGGACAGTGGAAGGTGTCCCTGCCCATGGCAGGGGCTGGGATGGGATGAGCTTTAGAGTCCCTCCAACCCAAAGCGTTCTGTGGTTCCATGTTTGTGTCTGTGCCAGCACAACCAGCAGCTCTCAGCTGCAGACTGGAAACTCCTGCATTCCAGAGCTGCTGAAATCCCACGGCTTGATCATGACACTTCAATTTTCTTGCAACAGAACCTTTGTCTGAGGGGCAATAGCGGTTAAATGACTAGGAAAGATTTCCTTAGGAAACCCTCCTCCTCCAGAGCCTTTTGAGATGTTAATCTTCAACCTGTTTCCTTATTTTGGACTCCGGGCAGACACTGCAAAAGCAGACTGGGATACCTCACTTCAAAAGACATTTTCAACACCAGTGGTTGCTTATTGATTCAGCTGTTCATAAATCATTTAGAGATCCTCCTGCTGAACACAGCTCTCAGACAGGATCCCTGATGTTACTAAACTCAGCTGTACAAGCCCTCCCAGGCAATCCACCCCAACAATACCTTGTTTGATCAAGCGTCTGCTTTAGGGTTTTTTTTAGCATGAAACCTTTATGTGTTTTCAACAGAGTTTAGGTAGAGAATCCTAGATTTGTGTTTTGAAGTAAGTAAAGGTGGCACTGGGCTCAATTTTTATTGCAAACTACAAAACAAAATCAACCAGTGTTTAAAAGAGTGAGGTAGTTTGCCAAAAAAACAACTAACACAAAAGCCTGGGAACTTGGGAAATGCAAGATATGCAACCCTAATTCGGTCACCTGGGCTTCTGAATTATGAAATACAAGGCTGGATGGTGTGTAACCACAATGTCTATGTGCAGGGGAAAGCTGCTGCTTTCCTTAGCTCTGCCACTCCTCACTTCTGAATGCTTCAATTTGCAGCATTAGCAATTCCCTCTTCTGGAAGCATCTTATCTGTGATTCTCCACAAACTCCAAAGTTGTCTACATTTGGGTAACATTTCCAGCTTCTCCATAAATTAGCTTATGAAAAACATCAGGCCACTACTGTAAAGCAGAGGGTACCAGAATCTAAATAAAATGGCAAAATTTGCCATGGTAAGAACAGTGTGTTTCCCATATAAACTCCCCTCTAAAAAAAGTTTAATATTTTTTGCTGAAATGTAAGAGAAGCCTGAGGCAGACATCAGCCTGGAATGGAAAATGTCATTCAGTTAAAGAGGAGAAACCTATAAGCAGCTAAGGCAGAGTCTTGTGACAGGGAGCGTCTGGGCAGTGCTGGCTGCACATCAGAGCCAGAGTCACTGCCCTTGAAACGGTGTTTTAATGCAGGGAACACGAAAGCCAAGGCAGTGGCAGCTGCTGTAACACCCCGTGTGCTCAGGGGAGCAGCGGATCAGTGTGGGGTGAGCGATGGCGTTGCTGCAGGATGGACTCGAACAGCTCCACTCCCTACAGGATCCCACAGCGAGGGACCCTGGCACAGATTCCCAGGGAAGCAGGGCCTGTGCTGAGTGTCTGGGGGGAGCTGGGAGCGGCAGGACAGCAAGGAGCACCAGCAGGGTGGATAATTAGTGAGAATACGGAGTTCTGGGGATGCTCAAGGCGCCACGGAAGCAGCACTACAAAAGCACCTATGGAATATTTTAATGGGAACTTAAAGAGTTATACTGAATAATTTAATCAGAGAGAGCTTGTGCAGTCTGCAAGGAGATACTCGTATTTGATTTGCTGAATTACACCCCAGAAATACAACCACAGAATGACTGAGGCTGGAAAAGCCCTCCAAGGCCATGGAGTCCAAGCTGTGCCCGGTCCCCACCTTGTCCCCAGCCCAGAGCTCTGAGTGCCACCTCCAGCCCTTCCTGGGACACCTCCAGGGATGGGCACTCCAAACCTCCCTGGGCAGCCCCTGCCAAGGCCTGAGCACCCTTTCCATGGAGAAATCCCTCCTGATGTCCACCCTGAGCCTCCCCTGGCCCAGCCTGAGGCCGTTCCCTCTCCTCCTGTCCCTGTTCCTGGGAGCAGAGCCCGACCCCCCCGGCTGCCCCCTCCTGTCAGGGGATTCCTTCCTGTGAGTGTGAGTGGGTGATCACAGGTTTTATGGCATTGCTCACGTATCATTTCTACTTATTCTGTCTTACGAGTAATTATTTTAAAAAATAGTTATTTTCATTTTACTTTGCATTTGAAAAATGCAGAATAAGAGAAAATATAGAGAGGATTGAATTTTCACCCTATAGATCTTGTGAGTTTAAAGGACCAAAAAGCAATTAAAAGCTGTTCCAGTGAAGCCTTGTTACACGTGATGCGTCTAAGCTCCTCAAGCCCAAAATTATCATTGTCTCTACACTGAACAGATAAAAAACATGACTCACTGTCAACAAAAACCAGAGCTCTTGCTCATACCCCTAATCATCTTCTGCCATCTGAGGTGGAAATGTGGCAGGCCAGTGCAAGTTTCAAAAACATTTAGAAAATGGATATTATTGTGGGGAGCTGAAATAAATAAGGGCCTTTTCTTCCCACTGCCTTCCCAGAGACACTTCTCCCTGCTGGTAATCCCCTCCCTGCCCAGCACTGCACTACGCTCGGGAATAAACCCAGATATTTCATCATCTCGAGGTGTTTTCTCTGGGAGAGGTGATAAATATTTTATGGCTTGTGGGATCTGATGAGGCCGACAGATGGTCTGAAAGCCTCATGGAGTTTGACTTAAAGACAGTCAAAATCTACCCGTGAGAAACTGCAGTCACAGTGAAAGCCACAGTGGAAGGCCAGAAGATAATCAATAAAAGAAGATGTTCTGGACACAACGAGAAGATGTCCTTGTTATGGCACATCAGGAGTGTACAAGAAGAAACTTGCATGTACTACGTAACTAATTGCTTGTATAGCTAATTGTATTGCTGTTTGAATGGTCATGGTTTTGAAGACAGCTCTGTCATTGTTTGCTACACAGCCAATCATAATGAACTATGGTAGTTGTGAAAAGGTATAAGAGTAGTAGCAGAACATAATAATAAACTTTTACTTCTTATGTTTTTGGATCTCAATAAGTGTGTCGCGTGTTCCGTCTTTACTGCGATAATGGCTGAGTACTTTTTAGCACCAAAGTCTAATTTTTAGTATTGCTATCAGAGTTAGATCTTTCTAAAACAGGAAGAAAAAAAAAGAATTGTCCTTAAATAGTCTGTTAAGTTAGTTTTTCGGTTTTGGAACACCTTTTCTCCCCCAGAAGTGCCACCTTACCACCTTTACCACCACAGGAGCTGCTCTTATTTCCGTGCAGGTGCTCTCCTGAGTAACCGCACTGTGCAGCTGGGTCTGTGCACGGGGTGGGGAAGGTTTACATCCTGCTGCATCCCTTCTTTGGAAAACAGAAAGGCACCAGCAAACGTCTTGGCCAACGCCCTCCTGGGCAGCGTTCGGGTGTCACAGCCCTGCGAAGGGAGTGCTGAGTGCTGCCAGGGAGGGCTGCGCTGCAGGATGCAAACCCCAAAAGCTCAGAGTACAGGCCAGTGTGCTTCTCAGTTCTCACTGTTGCTTACCCAACACGCGTGTGCCATTCTTGAAAATGCCTTATTGTCACCTCAGCTTAGTAAATCCAAATTAAAGGGAAAGAGAAAACCGAAAAGGCTGGGCTATAAAACCAACAGATGACCAAAAAAAAAGGGGAATATTTTGTGCAGTATGTCATTAGGGGGTTGTTAATAAATCTTTAAGCAGATTCACTGGTCAGGCTCAGCTGTACTTGTGACTGTGCAAGTTTACTCTTTTTTTTCCTGTTTTTTTTTGTCTTGGAACATTTCCCAAGTGAAGACTACAGACTCTGGAAGTGCTGTTAAATAGAACTGTGCCCCCACCTCTGTAATAATCGTCAGTGCTCTGAATAATCCATCTCCTTCCTTTGTATCTACACTTTGTAGAGAGCTGGGGGTTCAGGGATGTTTCTCTTTAGCCGTCACTCAACCGGGATACGAGCTCTGAGCATCCAGAAATTTTCTGTTTCTTTTGATTAATGCCCAGAGCTGGGTCTGTCCCTGACCTACAATAAGGTCTGGTTAAACACAACTTCAACATTCAGTGCCTGTGTTTCCTTTTGGGGTTGATTGTTTGGTTTGTTCCCCCCTGTGAAGTATGAGAAGGCTAGGGTTTAGACTCAGGACTATATTTCCTGAAACCACAGCTTTTGAGATATTTACATTGTGTGCAGAGGACTTAAAATTATTTTTTTTAAAGTTGATGGTTTGTGGTGGGTCCAGTAAGTGACCGAGCTGCATTTTTGAGGATGTAAAACTGAAACAGACACCCCTAAAATACAGTTCAGCATCTTATCTTTGTGGGATATGTTACCCTCAACAATTAGTTTCGCTGTAGTGTTTCTTTGCAATGCATTTTTGAAGCTCTCCTTGCAGCCAGGCCTTTCTGATGCAGCATCCCTTCGCAGAATGGGGAGCTCTGAGGCTGTGCAGGGTAATGCCAACGTCGTTTCTGAGCCACTCTAAATGCTATGGAAGATAACTTGAGCAGATATTAGTTTCCCACTGTGCTCAGTTGTTCCACAGCAGCTAATTAAAAGGCAGTTGACAAGCACATAAGACAAGCAATGCTTGTTGGAGTCCTTAGCAAGCTGAAAAATAATGTAATAACCCCAGAATTAATTTAGGCTCAAATGTTTTTGTTGCAAATGGTTAATAGGATGATGGTTGAACTGGTGAGCTCAGACACTTTTCTACGTGAAGTAGCACATGACCAGTTTAACTTTTCTCCCATGTAATAAAATTATACAAATCTGAATTATGCACATGTTCCCAAGTTCCTAGACTTCATTAAATACTAGGGGATTAAAAACTTGTATAAATTAATCAATGTGCTATAATCCTAAAAATTATAAAATGAGCCCTTGAGGAAGTAATGTAATACTGGCTTTTTAATTAGCACGACACCAGAGATTCATTGTTCTCTAATGTAAGTCATGTGTTTATTAACTGCATTATCAGCTGGAAGTGGCAAACCCCACGGTGCCGTTGCTGTTTGGGAGTGGCTGCTGGGTGCTGGTGGATTCGGATCCTGTGAACACCTCTGCCTCTTCTGCTCACACAGGTAAAGCTGTGCTGGTGAGTATTGCATGAAAATTTATCTTCACTTCCAGGAGTAAATCACTCCCTGATGATTCCCCGGCCTGTTCTATCAAAATCCCCCGAAGTTCCTGTGGAAGCCAGAGACCCTGCTGGTAGCAGGGCCCATAATATCGGTGCAGTTTGGTCTGAAAATGTCAATTTGGTTTTTAGAGCCAGCATTAGGTACAGTGAGGTTTGAGAAATGCTTCTGTTGCCTGGAATAAAGCACAAAACCTTTCCAAACACGTTTAAAATGATAATATAAAAGCAAGTTTTTAACTGAAAGCCTTCATGGTGAACAACATGGTGATACGCACATGTGATACAGTATTCCTACAATTTTTGTAAGGTTAGTTGATTAGTTTATCTATCAGATATTGTCCAGTTAAAAGAGCAGTTGGTTAGGTGATTCCCCCTGGGTTCTGCCTCATTGAGCTCTCCTCCCTGATCTTTTAGCCCTACACTTCATTGTGTATACGATGTATGGTGCAAAACAAAGTGTCCTGGCTAGACTGAAGGCAAGACTTCACCGAATTTCAAGAAGGCATTAGTAAGGGTTTGTTAAACTATGGGAGAGGGCAGGGAAAGCACTAGAAACTATAGCTATGTATTAACAGTCTACAAAGTTACAAATATATGAAAAATACGTAAAATCTAAAGATCTTTAGAGATCACTTCCTGTATCATTTGACATACCTTATGCTTTCAAGACACAAACACTTTTTCGTATAAAAATATATTTTAAAGTCTTCATTCATATTCTCCCTTCAGCTTCAGCCTACAGGCAGTTGTCATGGTCATGGTTATGGGAATAAAAACTGCTCCCTCCTATTACACAGGGCTGCTCCTGATAATGTTAAACATCACTGGATCATCCAAGCTTTTAATTCTGTCATGCCAGACCTGTCAATAAACTGAGTGACGAAATTTGGTGATGTTAACCTTCAGGTGTCAGCGACCACAGGAAAAAACATAGCAGCAAATTTCACTGTTGTTCATATGAAAACATAAAACCACTTTGATTTTCCAAAGGTTATTTTGAAAAACACAGTACATGGGCAATAAAGAAAACCACCTTGAGGAATATCACAAAAACTGCTATGTGACAAATTAATGGGGGAGATTTTGAGATAGATTTATAAATTCACCCTTTCCAGTTTCCAAGTAGATCTCATATATTTTTTCAGTAATCTAAAGCTTGAGCCCAGACCTTCCACTCGAGCCCAGGTGACCCAGCCTGGGCTGTGTTCTGCACCAGAATGGCCAAGGCACAACCACTGAACGTTACTGGTGCATCTGGCAGAGTTTCCTGAGCAATTCTGAAACTGCTTCACTTTGAGAATCCTCCCTTGGTGCATTTACTTCACCTTAGAGTTTATGATTGTTTAGAGATGGGTTGTCTAAACCATGTGCTTTGGTGTTGTGGGAATCTCAGTTTGTAAATTTACCTTAATCTGGGTCAGAGAATTTAATTTCCAAGCTCCTGTGGCTGTGTGCAGGGCAGGATGAGTGCAATGCTGGAAACTTGCACTGAGCGGGGTTGGCAGTGGGATTTACCTGTGATGGAAACCTGCAGAGAGTGGGGTTGGCAGTGGGATTTACCTGGGCTGGACCCTGCACAGAATGGGGTTGGCAGTGGGATTTTCCTGGGCTGGAAACCTGCAGAGAGTGGGGTTGGCAGTGGGATTTACATGTGAGGGAAACCTGCACTGAGTGGGGTTGGCAGTGGGATTTACCTGGGCTGGACCCGGCACTGAGTGGGGTTGGCAGTGGGCTTTTCCTGGGCTGGACCCTGCACCGAGCGGGGGTGGCCGTGGGATTTACCTGGGCTGGACACCTGCACAGAGTGGGGTTGGCAGTGGGATTTTCCGGGGCTGGACCCTGCACTGAGTGGGGCTGGCAGTGGGGGTTGCCTGGGCTGGAAAGGGAGCACTGCCTGAGACTGCCCCCATTTCATAGGGGGAAACAAAACAAGAAAAGAGGAAATTTAACTCTATCTTTGGCAAATTTCCCCAACACTGTGCTCATGAAAATGAACAAGGAAGAGCAGAGATCTGAGCATCTTTCCCTGTAATTCCTGTGGAGTTGCTGGAAGAGAGACAAGTTTCCTGTGCAGAATATGATGGCAACAAAGACTGTGGTCCTTTTGTTTCCAGTCTGTATTTTTTAGGAATCTAAAGGAAAAAACAGTCAATGAAATTTGAATAGTCCACCAGTATCCAAGCCTTTTCCATGCATTATTTATTGTCCCAATGCTCAGCTGGTGTAAATAAGCCCGCTCACAGTGGTGCTGACTGTGGGTTTGCGCAGTTACATCCTCCATCTGGGCAGTGGAGCCATGCTCTCATAATAAAGAAGCATTTCTCTTTTTCTTCCTTCCTTTCTTGCTTCCTGTTGGAGCATTAAAATAATTCAGTGTAAGCAAAGTATCCCCAGGATATCCAAGAATTCCGTTGTTATGTCTTCTTCTGTTTCTATTTACATTTGCTGTAAATAACCTTTTGCATTAATAAAGGAAGGCTCACAGTTATGGGAAATATTCACTAGAAGCTTATTTCTGATTCCCCCAAATTTCTAGAATAGCATTGCGTTAGGAGAGACAGCTACTTAAACATTCTTTCCTTTTCAACAGGATTTTCAGCAATTTAAAAAAATCTAATGCTGTTTATATTTTATTCACAGAGGCTAATATTCATATTAGATCTCTTTTATGTTCAAATACTTCAGGGGATAAGGCAGCACTAAGTTTTGAACTACAGAACTAGATTTGGAATATAAAAATGCACCTCTTATTATGAAGTGATTGCTAGGAGAGCACTGGAAGGAAACCCAAATTATGACTTTTGGTTTTCTATATTCCAAAATAGCCTCACTCCACTGTTTTTTATATGAACATGAAACATTGCTTCTGGGCTCCTAACTTGTATTTCGTGTTTCAGGTCAATGCATTTTGAAGCAGATGGAGCAGTAATTCATGAAAAATAGTGTTTAGGAAAGAAAAGGTAAGTCAATTTTACAGATCCTGTAATGTCTATAAATGCCTGACTCGCACTGGATTGGGAAAGGGTCAGAGTTGCTCCATAGCTGCTTAATTTATTCGTAGGGAAGAAGGAACACAACCTCAGCTGCCAGATCCCAGACTGGACACGCCACCTCTGTGCATTTCCTGATTTTTGCTCCGTCTAATGGATCAAGTATTTGTAAATCCAATTAAATATCTCGGTTTTAACAACATTTCATGGACTCTTCCCACCATTTAGGCCTTGATTAAAATCCTGTAAACTGCTGAAAGATGCATTCCACGGAGCAGCAGTCCCAAGGGAGAGGAGCAGAACAGTCCCACCAGCCATGGATGGTGCTTTCCGAGGTTGTGTCTCTGAATGCTCACTTCTGGCAGCTGGAGAGGAACAGAAATGCCCGAATTCCATCTGTCCTGTCCATACAGGTGGAATTCCAAGTGCTAAAGAGCTTCCATATTAGATTACCACCAGTGCCTGAAAAAACCAGTGACTGAAAGTCATTTATGAGAAGGAAGTTTGTCTTTCACAATTTCTGAAGAAAAATTGTTCTGTATGAGCAGCTCCTTGGTGTGAAATTTGATTCTCTCAGTTCTACCCAGCTTGCTCCCAGCATAAAAGTGTTGGAGAACTTTCCATGAGCATTTGGAGTAGTGCTTGTCCTCCACTCAATCTGCTGCTATTTCTTTATCCTCCTTTCAAACTGCTCTTCATAGTAAAGGTCTGTGAACAGAAGTGTAGCAAAAATTCAGATAAATATTGCTTTAATTAGTACACGTTATCTATTTCCTCATGCAATTACCCGGAATCTGAAGTGGGGACACGCAGAAGGTTTTGGGGCAGATGTGTTACAGAAGATGGAGTTGTAAGGGACACACGATGGCTGCAGCTTCCTCTTTCTTCCGTGGGAAGTCTGGGTAGGAGAGGAGCCTCAAGGAGCAGTTTTAAGGAAGCTCCACAGGTAAACAGTCTTCCATTCCCTTCCCGCTCCTTCCATTCCCTCCCACTCTCTCCCCACTCCTTCCCACTCCCTCCCATTCCCTTCCACTCCCTCCCATTCCCTTCCTACTCCTTCCTATTCCCTTCCATTCCCTTCCCACTCCCTTCCATTCCCTCCCACCCCCTCCCCACTCCTTCCCACTCCCTCCCATTCCCTTCCACTCCCTCCCCTTCCCTTCCCACTCCCTCCTATTCCCTTCCCATTCCTTCTCATTCCCTTCCGTTCCCTCCTACTCCCTTTCCATTCCCTCCCCACTCCCTCCCCCCCCCTTCCCCCCCTTTCCCCCCCTTTCCCCCCCTTTCCCCCCCTTTCCCCCCCTTTCCCCCCCTTTCCCCCCCTTTCCCCCCCTTTCCCCCCCTTTCCCCCCCTTTCCCCCCCTTTCCCCCCCTTTCCCCCCCTTTCCCCCCCTTTCCCCCCCTTTCCCCCCCTTTCCCCCCCTTTCCCATTCCCTTCCATTCCCCCCCATTCCCTCCCATTCCCTGTGAGTTCTCAGCTGGGGCTGCACATGGGAAAGTTCTGTTAGCAGACTCCAGAAACCTGCTTGCAATTCCTGCCTTCACAGCCCCCATCCAGTGAATAATTTGACTCCCTGGCTATCTTCCAAGCCAGTAATGCTGACCAAATTATTTTGAACATGCAGATGGCAACAAAAGGGCACCAGGTGCTGTTTTATTGTAATAAAGACGTGCAAACCTTTGCATCACACCAGGTTATTTATCCACATGAATCATCAGGATGCTCGGCCTCCTCCCCTGCTTCAGTAAATTTTGAATAAGAGGCATCAGCTGTTTCCAGAGTGTGCCCTTCCATATGTGCCACAGCTCCTTTGCTTTGGGCTTCTCTTCCCCACTCTGACCCACAGAGGCATTCAGGGGATCTTCTCTTTGATTTAAATGATTACTGAGTGATTGGAAGCCCAGATGTTCAGTGCCTTAATTGCTGAGTGTTAGCCTATAAAAGAGAGTAGGCAGTTAGTATCTGAAGGGAGGATTTTACTGCATATAAATGTTATTTGGTACATTAAGTGACATTATTTACATCCAATTTCGCTCTCTGAGGTGGCAACCCGAGGCAGTAACTTGCCATGGTGGAAAAATAGCATGTGCTCTCACAGATATTCTGTGCCTGACTTACAGATGCAGAGAAACAAAACAGGCAGACATAAAAGGAGAGCAAGACAATATTGGTCATCAGGTGAGAGTACCCTGATGCCCCAGCACATCACTGATTGCCAGGTTTTTCTGTAGGATTGGGCAATGGCTCTGATATGTTGTCTCTAGGAAAGACTTAAAAGTCGACAGTAAAATCACAAAATTGGCTCTTGCAGCCCTCAAACAAGATCAGGATTTGGTGAGATCACAAGAAGGAAATTTCCATTTCTTTCAATTGTCACGCTGATGTATGAGAAAGAACTTGAGCACTTGACATTGATTCAATATCACTCAGCTCTGCAGTAACTGGAATTTCTTTCTGTAAGAGAAGAAATTAAACTGCTGCCTTCAGTAGTTTAAAAATGGGGGTGAGGACCGTCTGAGCAGGGCAGACATGGTGAGTGATGGCACAGCTCATAAACTGTTTAATATTCAGGTAAAACTTACATCTGCCTCCTTTGATCCCTGTTCAAGTGTCTGAATCCTGCAGGAATCAAATACACAAACTGATTCGCTTTTTTTCTAAATTCCTGTCACCTGTTGGCAACCTGAGCTGGCATTAACCATTGCAGGTAATGATGCAGCTCTCCGTGGTGAAAGAAGTGGCCTTTCCTTACCGGGAAACGTAAATTTGCCACTACCAGAAATAAAAAATATTGGTAGCAAACCCCATCTGTGATGGACAAGGACCATGCAATCAAGCCCTCTGCAATATCTTTGTTATTGCAGCTGGTGGTTTATACCCTTAGGGCATATTACGCTTTTTTGAGCATGTCAGTGCTCGTGCAAGTTTCATCTGGTTTTTTTCAGAATCGTGTACTGCGAGTACAGAGCACCTGCAGACACCATCAGCTGTGGTTCTCCAGCATGTCTTTGTCAGGGAACACATTGCTTCTGCTAAAAGGTTTTATTAAGGCAGAAATGACAACCCGAGTGAGGCTGTTGGGAATGCTGAGGGCCGAGCTTCTGCCTTGGAAAGGGCTGGGAAAGGTTAATGAATGGCTGGAGTATCCTTCACAAACACATCAAACCACGTGTGAAACCCGGCTTAAACTGTAATGATGATTTTAACTGGTGAGATTAGAGAGTTTCCTGACTCACACGTGGAGCAGCCATCCTGTTCTCAGTCCAGCACTGCCATAATCACTGTCATTGTTTTTTCCCCATGGAAAGGAAGGCCCAGGGATGATCCATTACCAGTCACAGCACGTTGCTCTCACTGATTGGAAAGCAGTCACACACCACCAAGCATTTATTCTGTTTACTGAGATGTAACACCAAGGAACAGCAATTCACACCTGCAGTGAAGTTGTTATACTTCCCATTTCTTTTCTTTATTCTATTTTTATCCTTCTTCATTTTTCCTGTTTCATTTTTCCTTTTTTTTTTTTTTTTTAATCTTCTCTGCCTCTCCTTCTCTCACCGCTGTGATGGGTGTCGGTGTCAGCCCTGACACTTCTCTTCAACCTGAAATAAAGGGTAAATGCTCAGTGGCACTTTCTCAGCTCTCCAAGGAGCATTACCCTGGCTGGAATGGACGACTTTGCTGTTGGACAATCGGTTTAAACGTCTCTGGTTTATAGATGAAGTCTATATACAAATGTATGTGTATATATTCATATATATATATATATATAGTTTAGACCAAACCGCAGCATGAGCTGTGACATTTAAAGAGAAGAGCTCCCTCGTTACGCACAAACTGTTACGTAATATCAGGGTATCTTCCAAAATCAAACCTGTGACTGGAGTCCAGTGAGGGACAATACCATGAATTAATCCTTCTCTCCGAGCCACGGGTTCAGGCAGAGGATCATCGAGTCACAGAATGTTAAACACTGGTTTTGCAAAATATCTGTCCTAGTCAAGACAAAACACAGCCTGAAAGCACTCAGGTGTTTCAGCGATCTTGGAGCAGTCCTTGGAAAGAAAGAAATAAAGAGGACAAGTGAAACAGCTCTCTGAGGCAGCAGGAGCTTCTGTGTGAGCATTCCAGGATTATTTTACTTTGCTTGTAAGGGCCATAACCTAAATAAATAAATCGAGGACAGAAACATCCCACTTGCCCAGTACTTATCACAGACCAACCCCAGAGTTTTTAGATTACTATTCTTACCTCTCCAAACATGAAACTTACCAATATAATGTCTCTCACAGGGACAGGTGGGCACAGAAATGGAATTGCTAAAAAGATTTAAAGGTGGAAAGCAACGGAGACCTGGGTGGTAAGAAAATATTCCATTTGAATTGGTCTCAAGTGTTAAATAATGGATGTGTGTGTACGCAGGCTATTCAAATGTTTTTGATTTCTTATGCTGGAGATTAAAATTTCCATTAGTATTCCACCTCTTCAGTTTTGCCTGGGGACTGTTAATTATATTTTTGAAATTGCAACCAAATAAAAACCTAACGAAAAGGAAACAACCAGATAACACAATAAGGAGCTTTTTACCCTTTTCTTCTTCCCTGTAATCAGTGTTTAGCTCTCTGTACAGCCCTTGACTGCAAGCTCACCTGCCTTAGCTCCTGCATCTCCCCATCGTATTTACTGCTGAGCCCCTCTGTCTTGGGGTGATTCTATGACCATACTGTATTCCCCATGGCCTGCTTGATCTCTAGGGTACCTTTAAATTGCAAAGGGGGAGAGAGAAGCCGAGAGAACTCTTCAAAGCGGCCAGCTTGACCTTGCAACTAGAATGTTTTGCATTCTTTTCTCTCCCGATTCTGACAACTTTTGCTGGTTAGAGGACTTTTGCTCTCTAGTCTCTTCGGCTCTCAGCGGAGAAGGGACTGTGATCTGCCTCAGCGGCTCCTGTTCCTTTTTGGACTGTTTTTGGCTTGTTTTTCATCTCAGACCAGCTCCCATCTCCGGCCCTGCTCGGCGGGACCCTCCAAGGGGGATCGTCGGACCCTGCCTGGCCCGGCCCAGCTCAGGACTGCAGGTGTTACCTACAGAAAGAACTCTAAAATCCATAGTCCTCTTTTAGGGGACAGGGGAGGGGGCTTCAATATTTCTTTCTTTTTTTTTTTTGCCCTTGACAGCGGGGGACTCTGTTTGTTAAATCAATAGTTTTTTTCACTTTCACTCGAGAAATTATTTTCCCGAACCCGTGGGGGAGGTGCTGCCGGGGCCTGCTTGCCTGGCAGGCAGGAGAGGGAGAGTGAGACGCCCCTCTCGAGTTGTTTCCTCCTGGATTTGTGTCCAAACCGACACACCATCTCAAAGGGTTCCACCAAAACTGGTGTCCTGAAATGCCTCTGAGGAAGCCTCAGGACCAAAACAACAGAGATTATCTTGGATTCCATTTAAACTTCCCCAAAGTCCCACGCTCAGTGAAGAGAAGATTATCTAACTAATGACCAAGTTCTACTCCATAAACCAAGGCACTCAACTGCTTTTTAGAAAATGTTATTGATATTTCACTTCTAGCGCTTTCTGTTAGTGAGGCCGTTTGAAATCCACCGTTTCATGCGGTGGTTAACGTGCCTGAGCAGTGTGGGGAGACAAGAGTGTGCTGGCAAGGCCCAGCACTGAAGGCTTGGTCCGCTTTCAGAGCTGTGTTCTGGTGACAGCAGAGGCTCTGCTGGGAGGGAGGCCTTGCAGCGGGATGTTGGCTGCTCTCGCGCTTACACGGTGCGGTTCCATGGGTATTCCAAAAATGATTACCTTTTTTGTTGTGTTTAATGGAGAATTTGGTAGAACACCCTAAAAGATAAGGGTTAAGCTTTTTTTCTGCCTGAGTCTACTAAATGTGGGTCATGGCATGACGGTGACTCCGGAGTGTGGCTGGGGGACCAGTGAACCCCAGTTAAAGCCACCTTCCTCCCACCGTGCAGCAGTGACTGCCCAGTGCCCAGGAGGCTGGAGGCAGCTGTTGCAGCTTCATGGCACTTGCCAGATTTAAAAATATATGTAAAGGTAGTGGACATAAATGTGGACCTCAAAGTACTACTGAACTTTTTTTATAGCTTATTCCTGCAGTCTTAATTGCAGTAAATTTTGCTGAACTGAAAGCACCTTCCAAGGGCCTGCCTCTGTTTCCCTCACGTGAGCTTTAAATTGTGTTTTTATAATTAAGCTATGAATTTTAAAGCTATTTCAACTACATTTTTAATATGCCACGGGTTGTCCACTTGTTGTAGCTGGGGTTTGATGGTCGTAGATCATTTTCTCTGCTGTGCTGCATGACAAAAAAAGCTGTTCCCAGGGCAGGAAAGCCTTTCTGGACAAATGGCTCCTCTGGGTCTCTCCATACTGGGGGGACAATGAATGTTTCTGATCCAGGTGCCACAAAAAAAAAAAGATTTTAATAGTGAAGTGACAGAATATCAGTGTAACCTGAGAAATGTTATGTTTTCTGAGATTATTGATATGATAACATCAACAATAAACTGTGGTGGTGATGTTGGCCACCGTAATGCCACATTGAGGTGGTATTATGGGAGTTTCCAGCTGCCATATTAACAGTTTTAGGGGTTTTCTAAGGTAGGAATTAAAGATCACCCACCAACAGATAAATGATGACTCTGTTAGGAAAGCAGGGAACCTTTAGCAGCTTTCCTAATAACTACTGGATATACAGGAAATAAGATCTAAAACTGCCAGCTAATATAAGGAAATAATGTATTTAAAAACATGAAGTTATTTTGAAGTAAATATCCCTGGCTATAACGGAGATTACCTGGATTTTTGCTCTATCAAAAGTAGGTAAAAGTTTTAGCCAAAATACGCAGAAGTGACCCTGTGCCTTTATAATGCTGTGACAGGGTTTTGCATTGGTTTAGTTAATGTACATGCCTGGGTTTTCTGGGTCAGAAAAGCACGACCCTGTTTAATATGCTTTGATTGCTCTTATTTTCTTTCTAGTTAGAGAAAAGGATGTGTTGCAAAAATAAAGTTTTATTTTTCTTTTACCATTTTCTTATTATAAATAAGGTTATAAAATGTTCTTTGAATGAAAGCTGTTGGTTTAGGCTTGAAGGAGCCGGGCCAGGGCAGTGGCTGTGGCACAGAGCAGGGGGGTGGCAGCGGGTTTCCAGTCCTTGTGTGTGCTTTATGGAACGGTTTTTGGGGACACCTGTGGCATATCAACTCCTGCAGTTCCAGCATTATAGACAACTCCAGTAATTTGCTGTTATGAATACCTCAGGAGAATCGCTGTGTGCTGTGCTGAATTAAATACCTTGAGCTAAGCAAACACAGAGAGACAGCCCTAACTTAGAACTTAATTCAGCTCTGAACCTGAGCGCTCAGGTCTCCTGCTTCATTTCACTGGAGTGTATTTGTGTTTAATATTTGTTGGGAAGGGTTGCACTGTGTGTTCAATATATCTTTCTCCTGGTTTTCATGCACAGAAGCCTGTGTGTGTGTGTGTTTTAATTCTAATCCACAGTCAGATGTCATGGAAGCCAACTCAGCATAAAATCCTTGTGATTCCTGAGCTTTGCTGAGGGAAAACATGTTCTATGGCACAGCCAACCTTCCAGCAGAGAGAGAATTAAATTAACAGTTTTTAATATTATGACATTTGGACCAATTCTTAGAAATGTGTAAAAACAAAGCATAACACTCCAGAGGAAGCAATACCTTCTGTTTCTGAGAGCACACATATTGCCCTGATTGACTCGGGGTTACAGACACACACTGGAAACTGGAAACTTATTCACAATATTTCCTTGGCACGTTCAGCTCCTTCCAGCCTGCTCCCTTCTCTTTACATCAGTGTAGGGTAAACAGGCTCAGGTTTTTTGATTTTGAATTGGCCTGGTGTGAAGGACCTTTTCTCAGTCAGCCTTGTTTGGTAGAGTTTGCCTTTTCCTCCAGTTTCCAAAAAGCACCTCTTAGAGCCAAGGCATTGTGAAGGACTCGGGCACTTCTCATTAAAATCATGATGCTCACGGATTTTCTTTGAGAATTAATAGATTCCAGCAGCACAGGAGTAATGAATCTCTGTTGTGTTGAGAGCCTCATTTCCAGGATGTCTCCATTGCAGGATCATTGACACCCATACTTGGTCCTACCGAGGATGCTCATGCCATGTGCTTTGATCCTTCTTCACTGTTTCTCCTCATTTCTGGTTCTATTCTTCTCTAAAGATAATTCCAGTAGTTGTTGGATTGGTTTTATTTGCTCCAACCTGCTTAACCCTGTATCCAGTTTACTGGTGGTGTTATTTTCTTTAAAAAATTCTCATGTTGTCGCCTCGATCGTTAGGACTTCACCTGCCTCCTCTGGTGGCTCCAAAGCTCTGCTGGATGGGGATATTCACCAAAAAGTCATCTGCTGCATGAGGATATTCACCAAAAAGTCATCTGCTGCATGGAGATATTCACCAAAAAGCCAGGCTCTGAGGGAGAAGGGAAGGCGTTTCATCGTTCACCATTTAGCTTTGGTACCAGTATGAATGTGATTGCATGAAACACTCCAAGTCCCAGTGCCAGGATGCTGCAGGGGATGCTGCTTCAGGCTGGATTACCCACCTGGAAGAGCTGCTGGAGATTTTTATTGTATAGATAAAATCTGTGCTGCTGTCCAATGTGTAAATACAGGAGTGCACTGCCATGGACAGGCAGTCTCTGTCCTAATCCAAAGCCTAGCTGTGGGATGGTAGGAGCAATTCCTTTTCCAGCCAATGCCCTGGAGAAGCCTGGAAGCAGCTGTTTTCCCTGCTCCAGTCAATGTGGCTCCTGGGCCAAAGCAGCGCCAGGGTGGTTCTGTCCCAGACCCAAGGCCAGGCGTTCACTGGCAGGGGAGAGAGCTCTCCTGGAGCTGGGGGCTGCTCCAAGGTTTGGGGTCCTGAGCAGGGGCAGGTGCAGCCCTGGCCGTACCCTCCCAGCATGGCACCAGTGCTGTCCCCTCCTGGGGACAGGGGCTGCCAGGGCACACAGCTTGGGAATGCTGCCAGTTACATCCGTGCACTGTCAGAAGTGCCTCTTCTTGCATGTTTAGTCCTTGGTGCCTGCTCATTATCAGCCTGCATTGTGTTCCTGTTGTCAGTGAGTAGGATGAATAACTTCTAATCCGTGTGTTTGGAGCAAGAAATTTAAAGTTGAGCTTCACTGTAAGCTTACAGTATTTTAAATTCCTTCCGAGCGACGTTTGGCCTTGACTGCACAATGTATTTACTGAGGCAAAAACAAGAGGATGATAATTTTCACTGAAGCACACCTGCAATAATGGCTCACAGCATTTAATTTTTCCCTTGGTTTCCTGGTAGACTTTGTTTTGACACCTGCAAACAACCTTTTCCAAATCAAAGCCTGCTTTTTCTCTCCGTGTCATGCTGCCACCCAAGTCGAGCTGACAAAGTCCAACTAGGAAACAGAGCAATTATAAACACCGTTTCCTCTGGTGCTTGTGCTGTTTTTAGCTTTGCTGCTCTCCCAAGAAGAAACCTGTGCCTAATGTTTCCAGCTTAGCATGCAAAATTAATAAAATCTGACAATTACACTGAACAACATACAATGCAAGCAAGGGATCCTTTCTGATGTGATTGAACTTGAAGATATTAAATTGGCTCCTTCTTCTTACACTATTTTCTGGTTTAGCACAAAGATCATAAAATGTGTATCTGGAGTGATAAACGATAATTGGCTCTAGGCAGCCTTTTCTCACAGAGACAAAAGAACAGTTGTTATTGCTGTACTCCTTTCAATAAATACACTTGTAAGCTGGAGCTCAGCTGGGCTGCCCTGGGAAGAGGCAGCCTTTCGTGAGGAACATAAAAGAGATCAAATTTATAAGTGGGCATGTAGACTGAGGAGAAGGGTATTTTATATATTAAGGACATATAAAGAGTATTATCTGTGTTCACACAATGCCAAGAAATATCTTACCAGGAAAAATGCAGCCTGAAGTTAATGCTGTACCCTGCTAGAGAAAACAGTGGGTCTAGCATGGATGGAAATCAGGTCCTGATTCAGTCTACAGATGGTTTGTGAATTAATTCCTTATTCCTATAAGATTGTCTGATACCACTTGGGCTCACTTTTGGATTTCAAGTCTTAGACCACAATATTTCCATTTGTTCCATTCCTTTCCATTTGTCTTCGTGGGAAGAATTTACTTAATTTTCAATATATTGATCATGAAACCTCATCAGCCAACTTCCTTCTCTGTTCCTTGAAGAGTTTTGTGTGTCTGACAGTGACATTCTCTGGGATTATGGATAGCACAGGAATAAAGGGCGTAATTTAAGGACAAATGTCTTTCTTTATTGTGTTGCTTTCCTTTGTATAACCAAGAATAAAAAAAATCAGTTGCTTAAATCAGATTTGTTGCTTGTATTTTTTTGATGTGTGTTCTTGTTTACTTCATGACAGAGTAAAAGAGTCCAGAGCTACTGCAAACAGAATTCGAACCATTATCTAGAGTTTCTGGGATTTATTCCATAATTTCTAGATGATCCTACTTGGCGCAGCATGGTTTAGATTGCACCAGACTCTGAGATGGGTCTGGGATCACTCACCACGCTGTTTGGAGTTATTATAGTTCCAGATTATTTGTTATTCTCACTGGTAAGTGGGAAGGAAAAGGAAGAAATAAGATATAATTTTTTTACAAGGTATTTTCCATAGAGAGAGAAAAATTGCAAAATTATATCAAGCTTCCATTATTTCAATTAACTAATTTTGTTCATGTCTTGTCTTCTTGCAGCAGGAGCTAAAAGCAGGAGTGAATTGCCTCCAAGAAATTGCTGTATCATTGGTTTGGAACAGCAGGGCTTGTTCCAAGGGGTCTCCAGCTGACAGCCTGATTTAGTCACTAAATACCTGTTTGAGCAGAGGCTCCAAGAGGCTGCAGAAGAACCTTTGGAGTATCTTTTAAGATTGACTGGGAGTCTTAATGAAGTCAAGGTCCCTTGCCCTTGGCCTGTATTTCTATTGACTCCAGCAGTCATTAAAGGAGTCCCACGCTGATGAGCCCTGGCAGAACAGCAGCTTTCCTAAACTCTGGTGAGCAGTGTTTGACTAAAGGAACACGCTCAGCTGACTGTGGGCCTGGCCTGAGCATTTTGGAGGCCCTGCACAAGCACTAATTGGTGCCTCCGTGTTCCCAAAGACCCCCTGCAGGAACTGTGCTCTGCCGCTTCCAATTCTGTTTGTGTTTGGCCAGGAGCAGCCAGACCCTGGAAAGGGGCTGGTTCCTCTTCAAATCCAAATCGAGCTGCATCTCTTTAGGCTTTGATTGTGTCATGTGGGGAATACCCCATCCCGTTCCCGTCCTGGGAGCCGTGGCACAGCTGGGGCTGGCCAGCAGATCTGGGATGGCCCTGGAGGATGGCACACGTGGCCAGCCCCGGCATCCCTGGGCATCAGGAAACAGGGACACCGAGCGCTGGGCTGGCACCAGGAAAGGTGATGCGTTTTCCACGCTCCTCTGTGTGCTCTGTGCTTGATTTTGTTCATGCCAAGGTAGGCTCTTCTGAACAGCACGAAGCATCTACCAAACCCATAGTGAAAACCAACCAGCTTTCATATTAAAGGATTAAAAACAAAAATAATAACAAAATAGCAATAAAAATATTGTATGAGCACTTAAACCATAAGCACCGACCCCCAGCTATTCAGAAAAAAACTCATAAATATTTTTTTGAGAAAATTGCTATAGGAAAGGAAGAAAAATCTCTAATGTTTGATAAAGCTTGAATCATGTTCAACAAATTGCTTACCTCCAGCCAGCTCTGTGCCTGAGCATGAGGGCCCAGGCCAGAGAGACAGAGCTGAACCACCTGAATGCGCAGCTTGAACCTGCTTGTGAGTCACACACCTGCAGTTACTAAATAAAGGAGGCAACAAATGACCGGGGAGGTAAATGAAGACAGAAAGTCAAGTTACTGCCTGGATTTGTCTGATTAATAACTGGTTTGTTTTTAAGATGTCGAGGCACTTGGTGCACTCCAACATAAAATGGCTGAGATATTAAAAAAAGCGCCCTTTGGCCTATGCAGAGTACTTTCTTAAGCAAGAATAAATGATAACTTTCTAATTTTAAAAAAGACTTGGAATTTTTTTTGCCTAAATGTTACATCATTCTGTTCCTTTTTGCTGTTCCTTGCATTATGATTTTTCAATATTTTTTCCTTGTAAACTATCATCACAAACTTTTACAATGTTAGGCACAACATATTACTTCATAATGTCATTTATTAGCAGAAGTTTAATAGCTGCCAATAATCATAACGTGCTTACTTTTGACTACAGGGATCCCATCTGTTCTGCTACTTTAGACCTAAATGAAAATTATGTAGTGCATTACTGAGTCTTTTTACACGTGGGACGTGCTGGGAATCTTTATATACTCAATTTCTTCTTTTTTTTTTTTTTTTTTATAAGACAGCTTTCATTGATGAAAAACTGAAATTACTGAAATATTTTTTCAGTAATATGCAAAGTACAGTTTTTCTTCTGTTTTATTGTCCTGATAGTCAATATTGTTACTACGTCTGGGTTTGCTCCTGAGTGGTAGCCTGGTGATCAGCCCTGGCTGTGTTCATGTCCCTGCTGCAATCGGTCAGTGTTCTCTTCCCTTCTTTAAATTTAAAAAAAAAAAAAAAAGAAAGAAGATAGGTGGTTTTCAAGATTTTTGCTATTGGAAGACTCATTTTTCATTCTGCAGCTGGAGGTGATGCCTCTGACTCTCTTGCTCCTCTGTTGTTTACATGTTTTTTTTCCAAACCTCTGTGAATTTCTGTGCAGATTTAAAAGGAAACTTAATGCGAAATCCGTATTTCCTGTTTATTCTGCCAAGTCTGAGAGCCTTTGAGTAAGGCAGCGCTCTGTGGACATTGTGTCTGCACTTAGTGTGTACATTAAACATTCCAAATGTTTAATGAGAATTAAACAGGAATGAGCAGGAATGAGAGGATCAGAGCTTTGGTGACAGCTCTTTGGTGACCTTGACCCCGTGTCCTCCTGCGCTCTGCCCAGGTCTGCTCAGAGCCTCTCTCGACTTTGCCGGAGGGTTTCTAGAGCAAACAATTTCCTGTAGAAAAGCTCCAAAACGGATAAAATAGGAGCATCTCCTTTCTAACGCAGATCTGCAGCATTACTCAGTTAAATGTTAAATGTTTCAGAGGCCTGCGCAGGTTATTCTGCCACGGCACATCCCAGCTCCCAGCGTTTCCTGTGGATGGGTTCCTGTAAGGAAAACACTCTCGTTCTGAATTGCTGGTGATCTGGTAGAGCAATGTCTTGTGGAAAAGAAGGCTGAAACTGGGAAGAGAGGAAAAAAAGGAGATTAGTGTTGAGCTGTGGGTTGTATGTGAGCAGGCAGCTACAGCTGGGCCTTGAACTGGATATTTGGATAACTGCAGACTGGGTAATTTTTAGCTCCTGCTTAGATATGCAAATGAAGATTTGAAAACTTCAGCTGAGGACAGGAGCTGGAAGCCCAAAACCTGTTTACTTCATTGTTGAATGGAACCTCAGCTTCTCAAAACACGGCTGCTTATTTAGCATCTGAATGGATTTTAAAAATCGCCTCTTGAACATTTGATTTGAAAATATCAAATAATAATAGGAAGAGCCTTTTGGTGCTGCATCCTGTCTGACATTGGAAACTGTTTGCTTGGAAAAGCTTTGTGGTACTAAAGGAAAATGTTGAGAAGGTGGCAGTCTGCACCCTCTGAGGCCTCTGCCACGATTTATAAACCCGTGCCAACACCCAGCACTCATTTCCAGCTGTCCTGGTTGCTGCAGGTGTCCTTCTAAGGTGCTGTTATCTCAGCTTGTGTGGGGTCAGTGTGATGCTCAAACCAGGATGTGCTCCTTGGCCCAGCTTATCTTCTTTTATGCTTGTTTTTAATTAACCTTCTGTCATGTGTTTGAAGACCTGTAGGCATGAGCTATGGATATAATTCCATTTTTTTTTGTTTTCCAGAGAGATGTCGGGGTGGAACTGCTGCCCAGACCTGAGAGCTGCAGTGTGTCCTCCACCCTGCAG
The DNA here is from genome assembly GCA_013398955.1 of Callaeas wilsoni. Classification (NCBI taxonomy): domain Eukaryota; kingdom Metazoa; phylum Chordata; class Aves; order Passeriformes; family Callaeidae; genus Callaeas; species Callaeas wilsoni. Next base: position 135,438 of record VWPU01011652.1, on the reverse strand, counting down.
GTCAGCCCATCAGTGCACAGCTTTTGAGAGCTTTCTTTTCAGGAGGGTGGACGAAATGGGCTCTCCGAGGCACTTGAAAGATTCCAGTATCTTTTTATCTGAAAGAAGGACATAAAAAGCAGCTGGGCATAAAATATAGCTGAACAGATGAGATACACAGTCTGTTTTCTCCTAAGTAAAAATAGATTGCTGTTCATTTTGAGCCTGTGTGATGCAATAAGAGTTCACTTGGAGTGTAACTATATCTTATGCTCCAGAGGAGTTACAAAGACGAGGATGCTGCCGTTACTCACCTCCTTTGCCATCCTGATTCCAGGACGTGCCAAGGGAAAGAGCAGATGCATGTGCTAGGTTATAATCTACATCCTTTTTCTGTTGTTAGCAAGATTTTCTTCCGTAGCGGACCTTATGTCATGACACACATACCTACTGCTGATTCTCGAATAAGAACGCAAATCATCCCTGCAAAGATCATGCAAAAAACCACAACAAATAATCCCAGTAAGACAAATTTTTAAACCATTTTGCTGAACTACCAAAGTGTTAGGCTTAGCAGATGTCTTCTTTCTAGTTTTTGTAAACATTTACAGTCCTATAAGGTAGGTGAACACTTAACATTAGTGAGGTTTTTGGTACGTGCAGCCATACATTATTTGTGACTCCTGTAAATATCTTTATATGCCAAGAAATGCTGCCAAGTGAGTGCTGGTCAGGTATTTGGAAACACCTTGGAGGAAAACAGACTGCTTTAAGGTTTGAGTTGGTGTTTTTTTGTTTGGTTTTTTTCTATTCTCATATGGCCTAAAAGAAATCTTCTCCTCCTTGGCAAGGGATGCTGTCTGTGACACCTGCCTTAAATATACCTTTTATGGCTGGGAGACAAATTTCATTCTGTGAAGTCGCAAACTGTTCTGCACTTCCCTGAGTCATCCCTGAGATAACTAAATTTAGGTCAAGCCCTTCCTCCAGCTTTGCCTGATGCTGAGGCTCCATGTGCTGCTTGCTCCCTCTCTTTCCAGATCCGTGTTTTCCACAAGAAGGTGGAATAAGAAGCTGGAGACCTCCTCAGAAAGGGGCACTCTTGCTTTCTCCCAGCAGAACCTGGGAATCCCAACGTGCCAGCAATGAGTGTTAGAGGTGAAGGTGAATATTTTCCAAATGCCTTTTGCCTGTAAAGGTGTGTTGCAAAGCACACGCCTTTCTTACTGATTTTAATTACTGTCTTTTTGGGGTTGCAGAAGAATTAAACTTGCAGTAAGAGGAGAGAAGACTTCAGAGAAGTAAATCAGCAAAGAGATGCACCCAGTTTTATGAAATATGATTCATAACTTCTAGCTGTACACTTTCCATTTGTTCACCCTTTTGCTGTTCTGGGTTTGATTCAGAAACTTCCTCTTGAGCCAGAATCTGAATTTAAGTGCAAAAGTTCCTGGGTTATAGAAATGATGGCGTTTTGTATATATAAAAATTACCTATTTTAGTCTTTGTCAATGCACCAAACTACAACCCAGAAACATCTGAAGTGACAGAAGACAGTTTTATTTCTCCAGGGAGCCATAAAAATGACTAATCAGAGCAGCTGCTGTTGGGTTGCAGCTGGGAATTGGGACACAGGGCAGAGAACATGGCAGCAGCTCTTCAGGATGTCCAGCTCCTCCACCAAGGGTACACTTTATACTCTTGTATAGTTTTATAGAGTTTATTGCTTTGCTGTTATTCTCCTGGATAGTTCTGATCAAACTATGCTGAAATTCCATTCAGGGAAATTCTATCAGGATAATGAAGAACACTACATTACTTAATGATACTTTTCTCCAGCTGAAAGTGAACAATTGGACTTTGTATTTCCCTGGCTGAGAATATACAAAAGGAGAATAATTTTGGTCACAAACCTCAGCTTGGGTGTTTTTGAACTTCACTCGTGCTTGAGGGCAAAACCAAGATTATTTGAGCTGAGTTTTGAAACTGCGTATTCCAAACACAGTGAAGGGTTTGTGTGGGGAGGGAGACATTGACAATGCAGTGTTGTAATTTAGAATATCTTGGTGTGTAACTGCTCGCCTGGCTGTTCCTTGAATTGACTCAGAATTCAAACATGGTTGGCATTCCTCAAATCCATTTATAATGCCATGAGAAAATGAAGGCTGCAACAAAATCAAACACCATTTCTTGCCCATAAAAATATATGAAGTAGGGGTGAGGGAAAATGGGAAATGAAAGCAAGTCCAAAGTGAGTTTGGACTTGCTTTCAATCATTCTTTGTGTCACCTTCTCAAGGCTTTCCACTCTTGGAACCTCTCTGTCTGTAGCTGTCATAAAGACATGAAAGAAAATGGGAGCTTTCTTCACAGAATTAAAGTCTGACAAATGTTAGCCCGAGATCCGTTTTGTTTAATGAATGTTTCAATTAAGTTATTTTTGAAGTTATATTGATGACATTAGAATAGAGAGATCATTTCTTGGAGCAAAGTGGATTCCTGAGGCAACAGAGGGGTGTAAGGAAGTGAGTTTCTGCAATTTCATTAATGGCTCCTTTGGTTAAGAGAATAGACTACAAGTATTATTTAAATATCACAGCTCTGTTTCTAATGAATGCACAGATAATCCAGACCAGTATGTTCTAAATTTTCTCCCAGTTCAATTGTAGTCCTTTAGTCCTTTCAAAGAGCCACGGAGAAACATGGGGACATCAAAATGTCTCCTCTCCCAGCTGGAGAGCCCTGCACTGCTCACCCAGAGGCTCCAGCATGTGCAGATCACCCAGGGTCATCCAGCTCTGCTTATCCAGACCAAAAGGTTGCTGTCTGAAAATCCTGGGCACGTGAAACTGTGGAAGTTCTCTCACCATTTCTGTTTTCTTGTGGCTGTTTGCTGTTTTCACTTCCGGGGCTGCCTGTTGGAAGTTTGCAGCTTGGCAAGATGAGAAACAGGAATGGCAGATCCACGCAGCCTGCAAAGTTCATGGCAGGTTTGTCTCAAGTTTTTTGATGGTTTGAGTTGGTTTTTCTTGTTCTGTACCAGTTCTTCCACCATCTGTGCAATTCCCATTAATAGTTGTGAGTGATTTGTGTGTCTAATTCTTCATGCAGAGTGTTGAAAATCTACCCTAAAGCTATGAAAAAATAATGGGGAAAGCATGTATAATTGAAAATAGTCTCAATCAGTGGAATGTTGAAATCCACATGGCTTGAAAGACTTGAAAGATTTCTTGTTTTAGAAAAGCTGAATTGAAAAGCGCTGTCATTTTCTTTAAATACATTCTTTTGAATAAAATATCAATTCCTGGTGCCAGCAGCAAGCTTCTAAACATGTTCGAGATGACATGATGGATAACAAGAACGCTCTTCTCAAGATGTTTCTAATTCCATCTCTCTGTATCAAGAATGTTAAACTTCCAACCTGATGTATGATATAATAACGAATATTTAAACCAAAGATTAATATTTTTTTAAAGACCAAATGGTTACTGGGACTGAATGGAAATCTGAGAGCAGGTTGCTGGCTCCAGAATGTGGATAAATTCTAGAGGCTGCCTCTTGAGTACAAATAGTTTCCCACTTGATCCTGCAACGGTGGGCACAATCTTGTTGCTGTCACAAAACTAGAACCAAACAGTCATGAACGTTCTGTCTCTGTCTCCAAATCTCAAAACTAAGTAAGAAATGTTGGCTTCCATGACTTCTGGGTAAGTCTGTACCACAGAGCTTCCAGTTTTTGAAACTTTAATGGCCAGCATCTGATTTGAGATGAGAATCCTCCTCCAGTGTGGGAACCTTGGCTGCCTCTCATGGCATGGCAGAATGTCAATAATGTCTCGGCCAGCAGTGGTCCTTTTCCTCCTGTGGAGAGCCTGGACCCTGGAAGAATGTCCAGTTTGTCCTGGAAAGAAGCAATGCCACAGCCTGTGGAGATAAGGGTACCCTAAGTCATCCTATCTCAACTTTGGGAATCAACCAAAGAACTCTTATTTTGTAATTTGGAGTCCGAATCAAGAAGTGCAAAAAGTTCATTTGATCTTTTCCTAAATTTGTCTGAATTAGACCAGCTCCCAAGGTCCTTTTCTGCTCCCAGCCAAGAGCTGGGGTTTGTTTTTCTGGCTGAACAAGGTGATCTCTCAGAGGGTTGAGGCAAACACACGTTTGAAGGTCAATGTCATTTCTCATCTAGTGCTCACCAGCTGGCAATCTCCACCTGTAAATCTCTGAATTAACATCATGGCTTCAAAACAATTAAATTTCAGGAACAATATGTGACTAATTAACGATAGTGGAACTTGGTATGGGAAAGGACAATCTTCTCCATTTTAATTTTAAATGTGTCAGAGTACCTGACTTGGTATTATATTACTGTACATCAATGCCAGACAATGACAGTACTGTAAATAGTATTAACTGGCTGGCTTAGGGAAAACCAAGAAAATTTACAGTTGATGTATCAAATTATAGCTCAGGTTCCAGCCTCAAATTATAGGCTTGTCAGAAAACGTGGTGAAATAAGAGGAAAATGCTCACTAGTTTGGGATAAAATGGAAGCAGTTCCCTGGATGTTTAGTTTGGGTCATACTCTGGGAAGCCTCTTATTGGTATCTGATGGAAGACTTTCTGTAGAACCTCTAGACATTTTAACTGGTTTCAGGAGGACGAAAAAGGTCTTTTGGGTCCATCAGAAACCAAATTCCTTGCAGCTTTTCAGTTCAGTCAAAAAAACAATCTCTGAGGGGCAGAAAGCGTTGGGCAGGATCAGTGACCTCTCTGTGAGTGTCACACACAGAACTGGGAGGAGGAACGGGGCAGGAATTGTTCTGGCACTCAGGAATAGGGCCAAGTGTGTGATTTCTGTGTGATTTCTGTGTGATTCACTTGCTGGGCTCCACACTGGAGCAGGCTTCATCCTGCTGAACTGCAATCTGCTGAGCCCAGGCTTCTACAGAAACATTTATTTCAAAAAATATCCATGGTTTTCAGTCCTCTCCAGCTGTCGAGAGTTCGCCCTCTTAAAATTCTCTTCCTGCCAGTAAAGCTCATAAACAAAATGCAAAATCTGACTAGAAAAAAAACCTGAGCCTCTCTTTTGGAAAAAAAAAAAAAATCTCTTGCAAGTCCATCCTTTAAAATGCATCTTAACTCTGTGCAGTGGATCTTCTCCTGTCTCGCTTGCAGCCATTACTCTTGGACTTTTCACCTCCAGCAGTTCCTCCCTATTCTTGTTTTGTTGTTGTATTTACGTTGCACTGATCTATCTCCTCTGTGCAGTATCATTTTCCACTCCCCACTTCTTCAAATGTGATGTCCTCACATCCTCAGCCTGTGTAAATTCGATTAGTTCTCCTCTGGCTCGGAGTAAATCAATGGGGTGGCCGTGGATTTACACCAGCTCAGGATCTATCCTGGGGCTTTTAATCATTGTTACAGCCCCTCTCCAAGTAATCAATGGCACATTTGTACTGTGCTGGGCTGCGGGCTGAGCTCCAGCCTCAGGAGAAGTTCTGGTCTTGGTCCTGTTGATTGAATTTCATTTAAAGTGAGAGTCCCATGTGTGTAGCTGGGGGCACAGCTGGGACTTTCCTCACCTGAATGTGGGAGAGTAATGGTTCTAAATCCAAAAAGATATCTCCGTGTCCCTTTTGGATGTTGTCTCTCAGGGGGATTCATTGCTATTTCCTTCGAATCCATGTAGCCAAAGAAGAGAGTTATTAAAAAGTAGATAAAGAAAATGAAAGATGGATTCACAAAGGGAAGGGAGTTAAGAGTTAACTGGGTTTTAGTTGCTGCCAGATTGCATGTAGTTTTCAAATGTTTTCTGGGGGAGGATACTCAGATTTCCCATCTCCAGCTGGGTTTGGGTTTCCAAATCTCTGTCAAACTGAGCCCGTTTCCTTGGTAACAATCTCACTCTCCCACCTATGAATAAGGACAATTGCTTCTTTCTGCTGAGCGGGGATGGTGGAGCCAAAAGAGAAGGAATAAGGTGAGTCTGCTGCACAAAACCTCCACACAAATTCCGAGTGCTTGGGTCTCAGTGGATTGGGTAGGCATTACAGGAGTCAGGCAAGGATGGGAAAAGATCCTGCACACACCAAGCTTTCCTCCAGACTTGACGTTTTTGCTCCATCTGGGTGCAGTTTTACGTATGAGCAGTTGCAATGATGAATGGAAAATGTGTCTTGCATATGTGCATGCTTGAGAAGTTTGGAGGTTTTTGTCTGCTCAAGACACTTCCCTTTCCCCTTTGACTGAGCTTGGCTAGGCCCTAAGTCTCTATCTAAGGTCAGCTGTTGGTTTGAGGTTAATGGCTAAGCTCAAGATCTGTGAGACCAAAATCCTAAGTTAGAGCTAATGTGTCATTTTTTTCCTCTTCATTGTGCTAAAATCCCAAGATTTCTTCAAGGTTTTCAGAGACATCCCTCAAGATTTTTCCATGTTATTGCTTTAGATTTTAGGCAAATTTGAGGCCACGGGAATCTGTCCCTCTTGGCAAAATGATTTTATTTCTTCTGTGCTGTGACAGATGTGGATTTTTCCTGTGAAACCCCTCTTTGCGTCTCCGGCTGGAGTCCCGCTTTAATGGATGTGCCTGTGCTATATGTGATATATTTAATACACACTGAGTCTCTGGATGGCTTTGTAACACTCTGACAGTTCCATCCCCCTATCCAGCCTCCTGCCTTAGTTTACATTGTGTGATAGAGCTGACACTTCAATTATAATTTTTGTCAAATACTAATAGACTGTTCAAACATGAGGAAGCTTAGAAACTAATTCTCTCCTTCCTTGTCCCAATTATTCATCAACAAAACGGTTTGCTTATTCACTGAATTGATTTTCTATTACTTTTTAAAATAGAAGCCCACAGTAACTATTTGTGATACTGTTACAGATACTGCACCAATTATTCCCTGTAATTGCTTCGTCCCCCCATTCATACATCTTTCTTCTGTCCCTCTCTTTGCTTGATGGACATTTTTCAGAGAGAGCTAAGACTGAGCTTCAACTCGTACGTCTCCCAACAGGATTGTTATTTCCCGTCTCTCCTGGACTATTCTGAGAGCTGGAGTCTTGGCCAAAGCACTGGTGATGGATTTGTCAGCGTTTTCAGTGCTCGGTTTAGTCCCAGCTGTGGAGAACATCACCAGCCGCACATAAACCTAATGAGACAGTTGTTAATGGGCTCGGTGGTTGGAGCCTGGATCTCCAAAGCCTTAAAACCTGCAACTTCGTTTTTCTGAGGTGGTCCAAGTGTTCTGCCTATAGCCTGAGACAGCCTGTAATCCAGACAACCATGCAGGGAGTAAGCAGGGGACTAATGATACCTCCAGTGAACACAGAATGTTTACTGTGATTTCTGTACAGAGGTGATTTGCAAGACTGGAGAAAATCCCACCATACTTTATAATTTAGATGTCACTCAGAATGTATGCTGACATGCAACTGATTAACAGCAAACTTTGGTGGCACATTAATTAGTATTTAATCCAGAGGCTCTATTAAAATGTGATAAAAATACCTTTTTTTTTTCCAGTAGTCATTCAATTACAATGCACAAATGATCTTGACCATCTTCTGAGTTTCACATATTTCACTTAAAGCCTAATAACCATGTCTCACTTCTGTGAAAGCTGGCACACACACAACAGACTCCCAAGATACAGCTTGAATTAATGTGAAGTGCTTATGATAAAAGAGCAATTGTACATTTTTAAAAGAATAACTGATGCCAATAAATATGGCTTAGATGAGTCTGTTATTTTAGCATCTTTTGTAGACAGTTGATTTCCTTTCTCTCCCCTTCTTTTGCTAAGTGCACTGTGTAGTTTTGAGACTATCATTTATCTTTCAGCACCCCTTTGTTTTCTGAAATCAATGGCTTAAAAGAATGTGACTTAGAAAAAAAGGAGGGAGGAGGGAGTTGTGTTCCTGGATGGAATTATTTGTAAATAATTTATCTTCTTCCAGTGGTTTTCTGTTCTTTCTTCAACATTCTTGCATGTACGTCTTTCTTGCTGGAGCCGACAATGATATTCTCTTTTGCAGATAAGAATTGTTTTGCTGCAAGCTCTCTGTTACAGCAGTTGTGCCTCTCTAGTGAGAATATTAATGCAGAGTTCTGGAGGCAGTGGCCACTATTCAACAAGAAATAGCCCAGGACTTGGTTGGTGGAGGAGAAAACCCATAGGCTGTGGGCAGTAGAGCTGATCATATTCTCTGTGTGTTTTTCTCTAAATTATTCAAGGATTTATTTGTGTCTCTCTTTTTTTCTTTTTTTTTTTTTTATTCAGTGCAACCCCCGCTGACTGTTTTAATGTCCACAATCAGATGTGATTATGTTTTCTCATCAGCTAGATTTAAAATCAATGTCCTCTTCCCTTGCCAGTTTTTATCTTGCAGCATCCTTACACCCGAGGAAGACATGGCCTGGAAAAATCTCAGAATTTTTGGTCAGGATTTCCTGCTCTGAGATTTTTCAGGAACTTTTCTGATGTGCTGGGTGCAGTGCCCACAATGAACAACGATCACTGTAAGGCAGCTGAGGTCAAAGCAAGAAAATGCCACCACTTTGGGCTGTACCCAAATTACAGACCTTTGTAAATTATGCCTCAATAGTGAATGAAGGTGGGTTTTTAACACCTGCTGGTGTACAACAGGGCGGTTGTTTGTAGTAAACAGGACTCTTCTGCATTGGGAATAGGAGTTTTGGTTCTGAAACTGAAAAACTGCTCCTGCAGACATGGCCTTATTTTGTGTCCCATGTTCGCAGACAGAGAGGCCTTTCCTGTGTCATTGTCTCCCAGAGCACCTGTCTGGACATGAACAGACATTTCCAGATTGGAATGGGGGAACGTAAAGCACAGAATTGTTGTTTTGTAGTCCCAGACCTGTCTGTTGGGTTTGCTGTCAGGTATTATCATTGCTTGCCATCACAATCACTGCAGCTGAAATGCCCTTCTGAGATCAGAAGCTGCTCTGAAATTGGATTTATTTATTCATTTTAACTTTATAAATGGACTTATCTCTGACACTGTGACATACATATCTTCTATCTCTGTAATAATGGACGAAGCCTACACCCTTGGATGGTGTAAATCCAGATGGGTTCACTTAGGCCCAAGTCAGCACATAAACTGGGAGTCTGGCCTACAGATTTTCACAAAACTACGGAGCACTTGGCCCTGCCCTTGGTTTGCACTCAACTCCTGGGGAGGGAAGAAGTTCCCATAGACACCTAGCTCCAAACTCAGTACCTGGTTGTCATTTAAACAGCAATTGCTGTGTTGCTCTTCTTTATATTTTAGTTTCTGTCTTTGCAGTATTTCTCAGATACTGCAAACTTTCTTCTCAGCCTTCCTGGCTCCGTTTCAGCACTGAAAGTCAGCCTACTGTTGCTAAATGTCAGTGATGCAGCTACCCACGCTTGGACTCAACACCTCCCCTCCCTCTGTCTGTCTCCTTCTTCCATGTGGCAAATGACAAGTCTTCAGGAAAAGCACAGCAGGTGCTTGCGCTCTTGTGTGTCTCAGAGCTTCCAGGACCTCCTGATATTGAAGGAAGGTGGTGTTTCCCTAGAATACCCTCTTCACCCCATTTCTGGTACAGAATAAGACAGAGGAATTGACATCTGACAACACATTACTCCTGTCAGGCTTTTAACCTTATTGTTTGACACAACTGAGGCTAAGCCTTGCCCTGGAGTAAGTGATCATTTTGCACTAAAGGGCCTGAGCTCTGGGAGCTTTCATTCCCACGTGAGTTGTATATTTTAGCATATGTATTTAATGTGGAATGCTACAACCTCGTTCTTCACGGGGGAAAAAGGTGTCCTCAACCTCTATCTTAAACTCTATCCCCACACCTTTTTTCTTTCCTCCTGCTTTCCCCCTGCTGCTTTCTGCTTGTGTGCAGTTTCTGAGCAGCTTGCAGCTGAAGGCAACGTTGTCGGGTGGGAAGGGAACATCTGCGTGGCTGGACTGAAGCAGGTCTGGGCTGGGATGAAGCAGCAGGAACATCCTCCTTGTGGTGGTGTGCGTTCAGCGGTGGCTGATGGGCTCTGTCCCCTCTGCAGGGACAGCTCCCAGCACGGCGCTCGGAGCAGCCTTGGGAGCCCCCCTAAACCTTTCCGTGGTGGCTCAGGGCCACATTTCCCCTCCTACACAGGAGGAATGGCATTGTCCAAAGGGAAGAATGGAGAAGCTCCTGTTGTTGCACTGTCCCACTTTGGAGCGTTCCCTGCAGGAGGGACCAACCTGGAATGGAATTGCTCAGGTTCAGTGCCACAGTCACTGCAGGGCCACTGAGCAAAGCAGGGGCTGGGAAGTCCAGCTGGGGTTTGAATGAGCCTTGCAGCTCCTTTGCTGCTGTTCACAGAACCCCAGAATGGGTTGGGTTGGAAGGGACCTTGAGGATCATCCAGTGCCACCCCTGCCATGCCCAGGGACACCTTCCACTGACCCAGGCTGCTCCAAGCCCCAGTGTCCAACCGGGCCTTGGGCACTGCCAGGGATCCAGGGGCAGCCACCGCTGCTCTGGGCACCCTGTGCCAGGGCCTGCCCACCCGCCCAGGGATCAATTCCTTCCCAATATCCCATCCAGCCCTGCCCTCTGGCACTGGGAGCCATTCCCTGTGTCCTGTCCCTCCATCCCTTGGCAATTGTCTCTCTCCATCTTTCCTGCAGCTCCTTCAGGCCCTGCAAGGCCCCAGTGAGCTCACTCCAAAGCTTCTCCTCTCCAGGCTGGACCATCCCAGCTCTGCCAGCCTTTCCTCCCAGCAGAGCTGCTCCATCCCTCTGCTCATCCTGGTGCCTCCACATAAACATCTCTTCATCAAGCTTCTTAACAGATTTCACCAGCATCTGCACTGGAGAGTAAAAGCAAACCTGGACAGAGCTGAGCCCTGGCTTTGACTGCTGTTTTGGCATCCCAGCTGAACTTTGATTTTTAGGAAGCAGCCGTTTTGTAACTGCTGGATGTGGTTGAAATGAGTTTAACGTCCTTAATGTATCAGGTTACCTTATTGCTTTCTGTAATGGAGCGTTGGAGGAACAAAGTAATGAAGGTTCTGATTATCGAATGTCCTAGAAAAATTTAACATTGACCTGGACTTTCAAGTGGGCAAAGACAGAATTACAGAGTAGGTCTTCTTCCTTTGATTTTGCTGCACTTTAATGTTATGTTGATTATCCCAACAGCATGAATTTGTATTGCAGGAAATCTGCAAGAACACGGGTTGGAAATGTCCTCCTAGTTTGATTATTTTTTCTTATTATTCAGATGTATTGCACTGAGCAGGTATTCAGAATTTGTCTAGTTATGTAATGTAGAAATTTTCTATTGTGGGGAAATTTCAAAATCATTATTTTAGAAGTCTCATCTTTTGATAGAACAGTGCTGTTTGCTTAAATACTTAATGGAGATATCCCTTTTATGAAACAGAGAAATGCCTTGATCAGATATTCAGACTTCAGATTTCACCCCCATTACCATGCATGTGAGTACAAGGCAGTGCCATTCCTTCCAGTAAGGTTACAGCATTCATCAAAGCTGGAGTTTATAAAAGGATTTCCATGGAGTTGATCAGATACCTGTCTGACTCTGCTGACAGATTGAGTCAAGTATCTTTTCACTTGCAGATTGATTGGAGTGCAAGATTAATTTAGTGTCTTCCAAACCACTTTCCTAAAAATCTTTTTATTTTACCCTTTGGTTGCCCTGAAAAACCCTTGCTGTCTTTTTAATATGATGCATAATAGAACAGTCAACCTATATTACTGCTGACAGTGTTGGTACAAAGCATACATTAAAACGTGATATAGAGAAGAAAATCTGCTTTATTGATAGCAGTCAAGGTTAGAGGAAAGCCACTGTTCTGTGATCCTATTTGTGTTTCCACAGTTGTGTTATTATCTAAGGGAGCTGAGAATTTTTGGCTTTGGATGAGAAAGGGAAGCAACTTCCAAAGGGTGTTTCTGAGTAAGCCCTGAAGTTATTCAGAAGGAATTACTGGAGTAAAACAGAGGAGGGAGTGTGACCATGCCTTTTGTTTGAGACTGTGTCTGACATATTTGAAATAATGAGTTTCTGTCCAGCCCGCTGCAGGCAGGACCAGGGCACGGAGGGGGAACCCTGGGCCTTCCACACAACGAGGGGAGCCTGGTCTTGGGTGAGGGGATGGAAACAACTCACAGTAAAGACTGTGCCTTCCACCTGCTGGTGTGCTGAACACAAATATTTGGAATAAGGAAATGACTGTATTATTCCACTGACTTGAATGCCTGAAATGTGTGAGAGAAAGTTCATTCATTCCAGCATCTTCAATTACCTGAACTGATACAAGGCTCTTTACACATATTTTTCCTGCAGTAAGGGTAAATATTATCTTTATTTCTCATTGTGATTTTCTGCTTTTGAGTAATTCGTTCCAGTACCTGAAATTATTGTTTATGAGAGACAAGGAATAAGGACAATTTGTTTGAATTTTTTATAGTTTTTGCACGCTATAATTCTCTAATCTGCTTCAATTGTTTCAGTTCTTTAATTGTTCCTGCTAACACTTATATCCTGCACAACCTCTATGAGGAGTGAAGCTATTTTAAGAACATACATAAAAGCTGGCAATTACATTGTCTTATCAAGTTTTTGCAGCTTATTAAGTTGTTCAGTGGTACTGGAAACGATTAGACTCTGTACTGGAGGAATGAGCACTTAAAACAGGAACCTGGGCTTTTAAAGCTGTGATGTCCTGGAACATTCCACCTGCTGAAAGGGTTTCAAAGGCACTGGCAAGGAGAAATCATTTTGGGCAGAATGAAAATGTGCCCGGGTTTGAATAAAAGCAGGAACACATTAAAAGCTCCTCGTTGTGGAAGGCTGGACAGATCCAGTTACCGCGGGGGGCTCCTCTGCTTTGTCAAAGAAGTGAAGAATGATAATCTTCAAGATGAGTCCCCAGGCACAGCAGAATGCACTCCTTGGGTGACAGGCAGCAAATGTGACCCTGGTTTGCTTCCTGGACCGCGGACCGGCCAGATCCCGTGCCAGGAAAGGGAATTACGGTTGCAATTCTGTCTTGGGATGGCAGCAGAGACAACTTCAGCAGTCTGGCTTCTCTTCCCTCCTCATCTTGGAGCTGTTTACCTCCGAAGGATTTTGTGGGGCTGTGCTAGCAAAAGTGCAAGTGGAAAATCAAAGAAATTGAAACACTTTTGCAAACCCATCAAGCTTAAAGAAGCAGTTTTTTAAATCAAAAAATCCCAAGCGAAGACCTGCAGGGTGTGCTATGAAAAGAAATTACTTGGCTTGCAAAAGAGACTGTGACATAAAATAAGCAGACCTGTACAAATTGTGACAATATGAAGCAAGGAGCTCTATTCTGTGCATTATTAGAACAAGAAGGGCTGGGTTATCCATACACTTGGCAGCCGTGGGAGACAGGACAGGCAGTGGGAAGTGGGGACAGATACACAATTATCCACTGATCGCTCAGTTTTATCAGCACCTGTATGGCTGGAAGCTTTATATCTGCACAGCTCCCGAGTTCATTATGCCTCCTTTTCATTTCTTCACTCCCTCTGTCTCTCTTTAAAAATGAGATGCAGCGTTTCTGCCAGGTGGAGTCTGCAGGACAAAGCTGGGATCCTGTGTGGAAGGAACATTCCTGCGGGGAGGTGGGGCTGTCAGTGTGCAGGATGCTGAGGAGCTCGGGTTCCTGCGCTGCTCCTGTCCCACTCCAGTCTTCTGCCTGCAGAGGGGAAAACTTTACGTTTTGTAACGTTCTGATGGCAAAATAAACTCCTCAAGAACCTGGAGCCATATGTTGGACAGCTGCTGGGAGCCAGCCCAGGAAGAGGGTGGAGCAGCCTGTGTGTATTCTCTGAGTAGCTGTTGTGTTACTGGCGTTCGAAAAAAATGGAAAAAAGCTTGGATGTTGGGTTTAGCTGGAAATTTTCTTTGCCTAAGTTAGTCTTCCCAGATGCTACAGAATAATTCAGTGAAGATAAATAATGTACAGAAGGAAGAAATGCTTCTAAAAGAACTTTGCAGTAGATTAGTTTCAACTGTGTGTATATAAACACACATTTCCACACAAACTTATACATCTATATCTATGAACTTAACCAAATATTTGCAGGCTCTTTCAGAGTTAAGTATTTTTGAGTTTTCTTGGAGAAACTTTCATTATGATTAATTATTGTCAAAGTCTTGATCTGGAGAGATAAATAGGTACAGAGATGTATATTTGTACAACATCTGATTTTGCATAGTTTAAAAGAAGTCATTTCTCAACAGCCCCATTTGAACTTACAAAAAGTCAGTCTGCTCTTTTTAAATAGTCACCAGCTGTGTTATTTTCTTTCATTCATTGAGCTAATTTCCCCCATATTTAAATAGCTTGAGAGCTATGTTAAGGCTTCATTCTGTTCAAAACTCAAATTAAAATGCTGGTTTCTGCTGTGTCTGGCATTTCTGACTAGCACTTTCGTGACTAGCTCTGATCTCTTTATTAAAGAGTTGACATGACAGTTGCAATTTTAGAGGGAAAATAAAAATAAGCAAACAGCCTTTTCCCACTGACGTGGCTGTTTACAGCACAAAGTGGTTTTTGCCTCGTGCTCGTGACGTAGCCACACGCTTTGCCTTTGCGGGACATTGGATTTCTCTTGGAAAATGTTTTAAAGGGATATAGTTCTCAGGGACTTTTCACCGCGCTGGGTGCTGTGCTCTCACAAACGGAGTGTGATGACTCCAAACAACTGCTTTCCCTTCTGGGCTGCTTGGTGAGGTGCAGGTAGACAGATCTGGTTTGAATCCTCTTCCTCAGATGTCACTGGTTGCCACTGAGCAGCCAGAAAGAAATGTGAGGCTTGTTGAGTGTGGGAAAGCAGCTGCCTTTGACAGGCAAAAGGTGCAGCCCAGGTCATTTTCCTTGACTCCAATGAGATTTGACTAAGACACAAAGAGGCTGGGCTGCAACATGGAAAAATCTATCTTTGTTTGAATGTAGCTTGAACTATTGACCCAAGACATTTGCTACGAGGTGCTCTGGAGCAGTCCTGCAGGTGTCATGACCGGTGCTGTTGCTCCTGTCTCTCCCAGACGTCTGTTAAATCAGGATAGATGCTTCACTGAGTTTAGAGAAAACAAAGTGCTAGCACCGAGTGCAGGAAGAGAGGATTTATTTAAAGCGCTTGTCCCTCTTTGGAAGACAAAGCAGAAGATTGAAGTTCAAACTGCCAGTATGGATCATGCTGGACATAAGGAACATTGAAACCAGTGCTGTCAGCCTTCTGCAAACTTGTCCTTGGGCTTGTCTGAAGAGGTGGCGGAATGGACGGACGGCTCTGAGCTCCTTGCCTGGGTTCAGCTTTTCAATTCTACAAGATTTTTCCATGAGAGGAACTTACAAATAACCCCAGCCCTGATTAGCTGGCAGAAGGTTCTGGTCGTTTTTGGGACCACATCTCTGAGAGTGGCTACTTAAAAAGCTGATCCTTTTTATCAATTCCAACCCCTCGCCACCCTGCAGCCCGGTGCGCCGGGGTTGGTGCTGAAGGAAGGGCACTGCTGTCACCCTGCTCCAGGGCAGGTCACAGGCAGGGACAGAGAGGCCTGGCCTCAGCTGGGGACTCACAGGCACTGCTGTTTGTGCGTGCAGGATCTGCAGACATCAACCCTTCCACAACGATTTGAAGGCAAGTAGTCTTACACAGAAGAAAAGACAGAAGGTCTGGTGCTATCAAGCCAGGATCTAATCCTTCCAATTAGATTTTGATATGGGAGAAACCCATGGAAGAATTTGAAATGTCTAAAATGACAGAAAGAAGTTATAAATATTTTTAACCATCTCATTGTCCAGCCTGGAGAGGAGAAGATTCGGGGTGAGCTCACTGGGGCCTTGCAGGGCCTGAAGGAGCTGCAGGAAAGATGGAGAGAGACAATTGCCAAGAGATGGAGGGACAGGACACAGGGAATGGCTCCCAGTGCCAGAGGGCAGGGATGGATGGGATATTGGGAAGGAATTGTTCCCTGGGAGGGTGGGCAGGCCCTGGCACCGGGTGCCCAGAGCAGCTGTGGCTGCCCCTGGATCCCTGGCAGTGCCCAAGGCCAGGTTGGACACTGGGGCTTGGAGCAGCCTGGGAGAGTGGAAGGTGTCCCTGGGCATGGCAGGGGGTGCAATGGGGTGGGATTTAAGGTTCCTTACACAAAGCATTCTGTGATTCTCTGATTTTCAGGAACAGCCTCTCTAGCTCCTCACCTCTGCTAACCTCCCCTTTTCCTGGCTCCTTCCTACCTTTTAGTGTGTGGTACCTCCTTGTTCCCCACCTGCCAGCTGCTCAGCTCCTGCCCTTCCCCACTTTATCCACCGTCACTCAGCTCTTTTTTCCCTTTGGCATTCCCTTTTTCTTCCTTGCAGAAACCCACCAGAAAGAGCTATTTGGGGGCAGAGTGACTTGGGAAGGCCTTTTTATAGGTGAAATACGAATCCATCAGCATCCCTGCAAAGTCTTTCTGAGGTCACTCTGGTGAAACGTGGCTTGCGGCCTGTTTCTGTGCAGGCCGTGCTGCAGATCCCACAGGCTGAGGGCTCATCATTGGCCATTCTTGTGCTTCCTGGGGCTGCCTGGAAGGAAGGAAGGAATGACGCTGGCAGCTCCCCAGTGCTTGTCCTGCTGCAGGCAGGGATGCAGACGCAGACACAGCTTGGGTTCCACACCTTTATTTAAGCCTGGATGACAGAGGTGTCTCTGCCCTTGTCTGGGTGTTGGCCATGACTGTTCCCCTTACTCTGACGTGTGAAGGCAGTATGAGATAGGTTAAAAAATAATAAAGGTTTAAACTTCAGCACATAAAGCCTTTCCGAGGTGATCCTCAAAGAAGAATGAGGGAGGGAAGACAGAAAAAAGGAATGTGTAGCAATATTATTACAAAACAGCTGTTTTGCTTAAGCAAATTAACCTCTGTTTTTCCCAGTCTCAATTGTTACTCCTTTTGCTGTTGGGGTTGTACAAAGAGATTTATCTGACATAATCAGCTGATTTTGTGGTATGAAATGGTGCTGTCAGAGGAGCTGATCACAGCTGATCTCACGATACAAAGAATGTTTCAGCTCACGGAAGGCAGAAACAAGAGTCTGTGCCATACCTGTGATTTCATCTAAAGTTTCGTGCGTCACTGCTCTGTTTATGATGTGTGTTTAGTGGGAAGAGAGGGACTAAAGGCAAGAAGAGAAACTGCTTTGCCTCTTGACTTGGCTTGCTCCTGAATCACACAGAGCAGACAATTAGTACTGTACATATTTTAATTTCTCAACATTTTGTTTCAAATTCTTAGCAGGAAAGAAGTTCTAAGAGTTAAACATACCAAGCTGTTGCCTGTCCAGGGGTCAGCACAACATCTTACTTTTTTTATGTCACCAAAGGAAAACCTTTGAACTTTAGACTGAATATTCACATTCATTTAGACTATAGACAGGGACTTAAATTGGGCAAGCTGAAAAAAAAGTATCCAATTGTTTGTGCCTAAATGTGTTTTCTTCTGAAAATGCTTCCTAAATTATAATATAATTGGGATTTCTGTCCCAATATAAGCTGGAGCATTTGTATGGCTTCCCCCCACCACAAGAAGAACATCCATTTTCCAGCTAACCTCTGATAAAAACTATAATTTAATCTGCAGTTTTGATAGCAGCAGAAGGCAAGATTGGAACAAATATGCTCTGACTCTCTCAATTTCCTTGCCACGATCCATCAGTTCATTATGTCAAGGTCAAAGCCAAAAATTGTAAACTCTTTTTATTTTACAAAATTGAAAATGTCAGGAAATGTCAGGATTAGGAGCAGTGTTGACAGAATCAATGCTGCAGAGCATCGTTTATGAGAGCAGCAGAACACCTTAATGCTGAGAAGCTCTTGGCTCCTCAGAGAAGGATCTGCTCCTCCCCAGATGAGCAACAGGGACTTCATTAATCCTAGGAAAGGTCTTGCAGCACCTTGCTTTGCTGGCTACAGATAAATCCCCCGATTTAGATTTGTTCTGACTTCTCCCTGTCCTGTGTCAGTAGCTGGAGGTCAGTTTAAGGAACCTCCTGCCCCTGCCCTTGTTTTCTCTCCGAGCTGCAGCTGGCCTGGAATGCTTTTCCCTGGAATGCAGCGGTCCCATGAAGGACGGCCACCCTTTGTGTCCTTTCACCTTGGAGTGCTGCTGCCATGAAAAGAGAAAAGTCATGGATTTTGCAGATGATGTTTTGCTTCATTGTGTGCTCTCAGCACCTTAATTGAATTAGCAAAGTTTTCTGCGTTTTTTGTTTTTTTTTTGAAAAGCAATGAACTGATCCCAGTACAAGTCTCCAGTAAACAAAGAAGAAAATAGAAGAATGACTGTTCCTTTCATGCCATTAAGTACTTAAGCACATCCTTAATTTTATTTGGCATTGCAGTGAGACCTGGCAATTTTAAAAATATCTTTCTCAATCAGTTAAATAAGGTAATAAATTGAAAACAGGGAAGACAGAGGCAGCACAGCATTTTAAACAGCAGACCTTATCCCTTGCCAGCCCCTCTGCCACAAAACCTGCAAAACAAACACACAGTAAAGCAGATGTCTGAATTCCGAGCAAAATATTTTAAAACATAACTGTCTGGCTGGAAACTAGGAAGGTGGCATTGATCCCAGGAGAATTTTTTTGGTAGAGATTTTTTTTTTTTCTCTTTAAAAATTCATCCTGATTTAATCATAATTGATTTGCTGAAATTCAATTATTCATTCGACTTCCTCAGAGCCCCAGCGTGTGCCTTGGTCTCCCAACAGTGAATGAGTTCAACATTTCTTAGCTTCTGTTTTCCCAAGACGAGGCTTTTGTTTAGAAGTGCCTTCAGGAATAATGGTTAATTCTTTGAGGCAAGTGCTGTGGCAGGTGAGGTAACTCACCAGAAGTCTCCAGGTACCGATCCAGTTCCCATTCCGCGCGGAGATCGCGGCGGTCACTCCGAGTTGTGCTGTCGTGCCGTGAGCGATGAGGGTGCCCCTTCCCAGGCCTGTGCTGGTGCCTGCCCTGGGCTCCCGGGGCCGGGCTGGGGCTGGGAGCGGCTCTGGGCTCAGCTGTGGTGCCAGCTGTGGTGCCAGCTGTGGTGCCAGCTGTGGTGCCAGGAAGGCCGCTGCCCAGCTCGCTGTGCGGGCAGAGCCCTGCGTGCCCAGCTTGGGAATCGCCCTCTGCTCCCCATGGGCTTTGTGCTGTAGCCATTAGTACAGAAAACAAGGATAAAAGGACAGGCTGCTTTGCTGACATCGAAGTGCCTCTGTCCATGTTTCCTATTTTGTATGAGCTGCTTCTGCTGCTGCTGCCGCCAAGCTGAGAAATCCAAAATCCTTGCTGTCCTCGTGAGCCATAATTCCACGTGTTGGCTCCTGTGGAGACAGAGCTTTTGCAAGAAAATGGACACATGGTGCACCAGCCATAAGGACAAGTGAACAGAGCACGTAGAAAACATACACAGCGAGAGAATGCTGATGCTTCAAGGACAGAGGGACAGCAGCCAAAGAAAAACATAAACAAAGATAGAAAACTGTCTGATGATTTGTGTGAATAGGTGCATGGTAGCCGGGCGAACAGAGCGAGAGATCCAATTAAATCATTCCATGTTTTATGTGTGTGTATTGCTTTGCCAACCAAATTTACATAAATCATTACATGTTTTATGTGTGTCTATTGCTTTGCCAACCATGTAATGTGTGGACGCCTGGACAGGGGGAGCACAGTGGATAATAAGGGTGCTTGGGGGCAATAAAGTGGCTTCTGCTGGATTCGTATTGGGTCGCGCGTAGTCCCTTTACTCCCGCAGGCTCCTGTTCCCTACCTGCTCCTTTGCCACTGCTCTTTGCTTTGTTCTTACAGCTGCCCATAGCTTTTTGTTTTGCTCTGAGCAGATTTTTATTGATAGTGAGTTTTTTAACCTCCCTTTTTACCTTTACTCTTCTCCTGTTTTTTCGTAATTTATTAAGATTTTTTAAACTTAAGACAAGGTTGCTCCTCATGTTCATTCCCTAAGAGATTCTCCCCCACACAGGAAAGTTTTTCCAATTCCATCTTAGTATTTCATTCTTGTTCAACTTGTGATTTTATTTCCTTTTCTTACATTCTCACTTCAATTGACTCCTGTCTCTTTCAGAATTCCTTCAGAAAGTGGGTTGGTACAAGATATCACAGCTTTAATCCATGGACTTCTGCTTAGGTATTTTCCTGTTTCTATGGAAGACACTAATCTTCCTTTACAATAAAACAACTTAATAAGCTGTACAAAATTGAAAAGGCAATTTAATTGCCAGTGCTTATGCATTTTCCTGGAATAGCTAAAATCCCACCAAAGGTGGGATAGAAGTGATACCAGAAGCTCTCAACTAAAGAACTAAAATAATGAGAGCAGTTTCACTGTAAAAAGAAAATCGACAAGACATCTTTATAAAGTTTCTTTTATTTATTCAAATGTTATAAGTATCACAGAGAGTGATAACTTGGTTTATAAATTGAAGGAAGAAAGTGAATGTGCCATCCTGGAAAAAATACAAACAATTATACTGTCAGTCATTTTTTGAATTATTCATTTGAAATATCTTTTAAGAGTTTTTCATTTCGTCTGTAAGGCAAAGAAACATATTTATAGGAGTAAAATGTACTAAATAATTATTGAAGTGTGCATCAAAGAATTCCTTTGATTATTTTAGAATAAATATTCCAAACTGCCACTTCGGATTTTATTGTCAAGTGGTGGAATATTTGATGTCTTCTATAAGATTTCAAACCTGAGGCAAACACATTTATATAAAAAGACCAACTTTTATCTTTCAAAGGACGAGCATCGCTGTTGTGAGTGACTCAGAAAAATATAAACATGATCAACAAGTTGGCAAAGAGCAAAGTAATGAAAAATGTATTTCAATTAATGGGAACCAATTCCAGAATTTGAGAAATTTGTGTTTGCAACTCCACATCCTCTGCTGCTTGCCAGCATTTGTGTTTGCAGCCCGCACTGATTTGTACAGACCTTTGGATTAGCAGATATTTAGGAGGTTTGTGTAAAACTGTAAAATACACAGATCATATTTTTTCTCCTTAAAAGCACATACTGATTTACCAAAGTAATTCCCAAGTTCTGTAGGGGGAAGAACAAATATTCCAGCTCGAGAGCCGTGGGAAGTTTGCTTGCACACGTTGAACTTGGATAAAAGTTAATTAAGGGTAGCTCTGTCATCAGCCAATGGAATTACGTGTTAATAAAGCTATATTTTTAATTAAAACAAATCCTGCTAGGGAGGCGCTTGAAAAACAAAAGCAGCAAACCAGAAAAACACCTCGTGAAGTACACAGAACATGTAGTAGAAATCCATTCTAAACGTTGTGAAATAGGAAAAGTTTTGAAACCAAGTTGGAGGGAATTTGAGGCATTTTTTGAGAAGGGAGCGAGAGCAGCATTAAACATTAAATGGGAAGTGCAGGTAAGGAAAAATAATAGCTATTTCAAGTTGCCTCCTGGTGCAAAATTAAGTCTTATAATGAAATATTCAGAGCACATTCAGTAGCTGTAACTCAGATCAGACACAGTCCCAGGTCTCTCGATCCCTTTGCTGTTAACAATTAACAGGGTCAGGATCAAGAGACCCAACTAATAAAGAATAACTCTCAAAAAAAGGAAAGATTTTTGCTGCAGTGGGATGAGCGTTTACTCTCTAGTTCAATATATACCAATTCAGGCAATATAAAATATTTGAAAACCATCACAGAAATATTGTGTAAGTTTTAAAATTGATAACATAGAAAATGATCATCACTGATTCCACAGTTTTGACTTATAGCTTTCATCCTTTCAGTTCAAAGTCAAGATTATTTGCACATTTGTTATTAAAAGAGAGCCCAGTATTCTTTTTTAAATGTAGTGAAGTGGGTGAATTGAATTTTTTCACTTTCAATTATACAGGTTCGGATACAAAAAGGCATCAAAGTATGCTGTTAATGTGTTACGGGCAAAATAATGGGAAATTGGAATGTCTTTTTTATCTGTCTGCATCTAGCTATCTAACAAATCTCTCTATTAATTGTTAAATCCTAATGACTTAAAAGACACTTCTGGGGTTGGTGGTGGAACTCTGATCCCTGAGTCTCCACTGGCCACAGTGGCTGCACTCAGCTCCTTGTCCACTTCTTTTGCCAGCTCCGTCCCTGCTTTTATTCCCACGAGTTCCTCAAAGACATTAAATGTTTCGAGAAAGGAGCCTTTTCCAAATTGTTTTACAGGTAAGGTTTTGGAAGACTCAGGTTTTTGTAATAACAAAGATTTTTTCCCTGTTAGTCCCTCGGTTGTAGGAGCTGTTTCCTGGCACTGCTCAAGCAGCAGAGGAAGTGATGGCAATGTGAGGTCCCCTGATTTCTACATTTTCTTACTTTTCTGAGGGAAAATCCAGAGCAATTTGGTCAGGCCCAGCACCATCAGAGAAAGGGGAATTTAGTCTGAGTGTTGGCGAGGCAGGGTTGTGTTAAATGCCAGAAGTGCTGCTTTGCACCTGGAGCTCACCCGGAGCTCACCTGGAGCTCACCTGGAGCTCACCCGGAGCTCACCCGGAGCTCACCCGGGCTCTGTCAGCAGCAAGCACGGATTCCCCACTATTTCCTGACCGTTTTTCACACTCTGTGGCAGAAGCACTGACATTTTGGGGTAAAACAGGCAGGACTGGCCGTGTGCCTCTGGGATCACAGCTCCGGACGAGGGCAGCGAGGCAGCGGTGCTGGCACAGGTGAGGGAGAGGGGAATGAAAAAGGCTCTGGGAGGCACTGGGGGAAGGAGCTACAGAGATCCTGGTTAGATATAAATTCAGTATATTTGACAACAAGAACAGATACTTCATGAGCCTTCCATGAAATAAAATTCTTCCAGGTTTTTCTCTGGCATTGCTATGTGTTCATGGCAGATTTTAATCAGATTCCCAAGACTATTTGCTTTAAAATGTAACCGGTGTTGCCTGAGTTCATTTCACTAAACCTCTTTTACGACATATATTATGAAGTGTGTTGGTTTTTTTTCCCCAATGTATTGTTTAAAAAGTAAAAGTGACTTTGTTTTCATATGATATATTGGAAAACAAAAAGGTTCTGTCATTTGGAGAATATCAGTGTCTTGTCTTCCTGAAGTCCATTAGAGATCAGAGCAGTGGACACTTAAAAGATCATCAGGCTGACACTGTTAAGAAAATGTTTTTAATTTTTTGCTTCAGCTTGTCTCCTCAAGGGTCTCTTTCTGCCTGCACCTCTCATTTTATTTGTGAAACCTACAGCTATGGTTGTTCACTTGTGTTGAAAACTGTAAAAATGCAATAACAAAACAAAAAAGCAAAGCAAAACCATTGAAGAAGAGTACAAAATAGCTGCTATCCTGCTCCCTGGGCTCTCTGCTTAGGAGTTCTGTTCACTTAAAACATTTTCTAGCTTCTGAAGCACTTGATTAAAGTCAACTGGGAAAAAGATCAGCTCTTAAAAGTGCTAATTTGTGACTCAGAAAACTTGAATAAGTCTAAATATCAAATTCCCTGTTGCTGTGTATTCCTGGCTGTGGGGCTTGTCTGGAGAAGGTTTTCCCATTCCAGCGCACGTCTCGCCCGCCTCTGCTGCGGGTGGGCTGTTTGTAAGGTGTTCATTAGCACACGGCTGCAGTTCAGCCCCCCGAGCTCCTTTCAGTCTCCGGGGGTTTTAGAAAGTCTCCCCGGAGCGGGAGCCGGGCGTTCCTCTCCCTCTGGCTGCCTCTGCCTCCAGGAGCCCATCTGGAGCCAGACCTGGAGCAGCAGTCCCTCAGCTGAGCTGCTGATCCCCTTTCCCTGGTGTTGAAGGTCCCTCCTAGCTGTGGTCCCACGGATGAGGGCGGAGAGCAGAAGCAGAAGAAGCCCTGCTCCGATGGATGTGTGCAAACAAACGAGAAGGTGACAATGGAAGGGAACAAAGAGTGGAAGGGAACGGTTTGAAGCTGACACAGATCTAACTACACCTCCTAGAAGCAACTTTGATACCACTGAAGCAGATCAAAATGATTTTTTAGGGAATGAACCAAGCGTTCATAGCTTTTTTTCCCAAATTAAAATAGATTATCTTCCAGTGTCCTAACTACTTCATGTATCAATCTGATTTGTTTCTCATACTGAAGGCATCCTCTCCACATACTTTTTACTCCCCTTCGAAGGTTATTAAAAGTCTTCTAAGCTAGTAATTCCTAACACTTCTGTCTTTCTGCAGGAACAGAGTTATCACTGCATATTTTAGAGAGAACCCCATGCCTTGTCTCTCACACCTCCCTTCTCCAGCCAGCCTCTTTCTCTGGTGCACTGTGAGAATTCTGCTATTAGCAGCAGCTCTGGGTTTGCCTGAAGATGAGAATTCCCTCCTTCAGCTGATGGTTCCAGCCCGCCCTTGGGCTGCTCTACAGAGCTGTTGTGTAATTCACAGGCACGGGAACGAGCAGGCTCTGAGCACTTGGGAGCCTTTCCAAACTCTAAACTGAATATTTAGCTACAGGGGCCTCAGCCCCTCTCTTCCATCCATGCATCATAGCAAATTAAGAACTGTTTCTGAAATTATTCTCATGCTGCTCTAGAAAAGTGTTTTGTTTTTTTTTTTTTTCCCCTCAAGCAATTGTAATCTCAAGTGTCAAATCTGATGATGATTTCAGAAGTGCCAAAAGACTTTTGATATTTTAATTCTTGGCAAAGCATTGGTGTGCCACTAATGCAGATGGGCTGACACTTCAGACTACTGACTGCATGGATTAAAACTCTTCCAGATTCCCTGGATTTCCTAAAAACTGCTCACTCAATACAAACAGCAACCCTATGTTGCCACATGAAGGTATGTAGCTGCTGGATTTTCAGTATTTTATATCTATAGGTATACCTATAAAAAGAAATAAAAATCATGTTTGTGATGACATATAAATGACACATAAATTCCCTCCTGAACTAAAGAGCCTGTTCCAATGTCTGGCCATCCTTTTAGTGAAGAAATTTTTCCCAATATCCAATCCAAACCTCTCTTGGTGCAACTCGAGGCCGTTTCCTCTTGTCCTGTTGCTGGTTACCTGGGAAGTATTGGAGCAATCAGTATTTCAGAGGATTAGGTCTCCCTGCTAATCTGATTAGCAGCATAAAGTCTTTTCAGAAATGTGCAGTTTCTTCAGACTGAGATATTGGGGCAGTTAACTGGCTTCATTTCTATTCCCATGGTTGTACTGCACCGGTCAAAGGACTGACCTTTGTAGAAAATCAGCCCATTAATTGTGTTATGATAGCTAGAGGAGGAGAGGACTTACTTAAAACCTTAAAATAGTGAGGAAAGCAAGCATCTCAAAATACAAAATCAAATAAAAAAATCTATATGACCTCCATCCGCTAAGAGGTGGCACAGAACCAGGAAACAAAAGCACAGACATGGGCAGCCACAGCTTTAAAAACACCAAAAAATGGCTCTGGATGAAAAGGAAGGAGCAAAAAAAACTTCAATGTGTGAGAATAGAGGTCATAAGCACAACAGCAACAAAAAACTAGATCAATAATCAGAACAGCAGTAATCAGAATTTACACGTACGGAACAACCAGAAATGCTCTGCAGTGTAGCTGTAGCCAAATGTTAATTTTTGTGCTTTTAAGAAGAAGAAGTGATACTCTGATATTGCACTTTGGTTTCTCTGGTCTCAGCAAACACTCGGAGCATATTGACAAAATCACTGATGAAGTGGTGATGTAAAACATGTCCCAGACTGAAAGGCCAAGCCCCAAGGAGGCTCAGGTAGAGGTTTGTCCCTGCTAAACTGCACAGCTTGGGAGCCAAATTCCCCCCGTCACTCTCTAACCAGCTCAAGGATGGGCATCTCCAGAGGGGAATCCTGATCCGAGCCGACCTTCCTGCATCCCGAACCTGCCGGGAGCGAAGGTCACCAAGCCGCAGCTCCGGGCTCCAGCTCTCTCTGGGCAGACACGAGGCCTGGGAAGCCCCAAAGCCTGGTAATTGTGGCACAATCAAATGGGATTTACTTCAAATGAGTAATCTGCAGACTGCAATGCTGCCTCAGATCGCCTCATTAATTCTGATGTTGGACTAAACTCTGAACACCTTGCATTGTTCATAATTTGTTCAATGCCAAAAACCATTGCCCTGTAAATGCCCAGAGTTATTTTTTTGTGAAGAATCTCCCCTTCAAAGTACGTGCTGCAGTTCTGTGGTCTGGTTAAGGGCATGTCCTGCAGTCAAAGGGGTTTATTCAGTGACACTCTGGGATCTGCAGGTTCCTCTACCAAATTCTACGGCGGCTGAGCAGCCTGACAGAGGTCACAGCTGAAGGGAGCACACTGACACACGGCTTCTGATGATGGGAAAGATATCCTGCCAGCCCCACAAAATCACTGTCCTGGGGTGTAGAGGAATGGCTCTCTGAGCAAGGACATGCAGAGCTAAGCTACGTGCACAACCCAGGTTTCAGTAATTGTTGAGCAGTTTCTCAGAGAAAATGGATACTGGGAGCAGTTTCTCACGGGAGCTGCTCATTGGAATGTGCACAACCCAGGCCTCAGCAACCTTGATTATCCTGAATAAGCAAGAAAGAAGAAGCAAAGTAAAAAGCATGATTGTTTAGCTATAGCCAGTCCATATTAACTATTATACATGTGATAATAGCTATTATCCAATCATAAGTTACAAAGTGGCACATGAACAGCTGACCAATGTATATAACCAGGCCTATAATAATCAATAAATGGAGTTCCACCAATAACTCTATGAGTAGGTGTGGTTCATCTGGGCAGCTCTCCACACTGGGGCACGTTTCCCTTCTTCTGTAAAGCTCAGAGTCCCAGCTCCTCTTCAGCCCACCTGTGTTTGCTGCTGGTACACAAAGGCAGGTGTGAGTGGGGAACGAGCTCAGCAGAAATGTCTGCACCATTTAGATTGGTTGGGGAACTTAAAATGTACTAATATCTTTTGTTTGTTTATTTAGAGGTGAACAGAACTTCATTCGGCTTGCAAAAAGTAGTACTCAGTGAATACAAGCAGGAAATATGCCACAGATTGTCCTAGATTCACCTGTCACTTAAAGATGTGTTGGTCAGTAATACTTTAAGCAATAGGAATTTTTGTCATAAGTACTCTCTTGGCTTTCAGTCCCAAAGCTATTGGGCATGGTGCTAAATATGGTGTTATAGTATATATTTACAATTCTTATGCTGGCATCTTAGGGAAGTTTTTAAGTAATCAAGATCCAGTCCAATGTTTGATGTTTGCTGAGACACTCACCATGTGTGTGTGGCTGAGTCTGTCCTATTTGGAGTTCCCTAAAATCTGAGTTTCCTTTTCCCAGTCATTGCAATAATAAACTTAAAATCAAATAGGTAATTTCATGCAAAACCTCCCCATTATGTCTTTCCAGTGTGATACTATATTCTACTACAAAAAATCCGAGGGAAACGTGGTTTCCTGTTTTCTTCCTCCAGTGTTTTTGGACAACTGTGACATGTCAGCTGTGTTCAAAACTGTAGGTGTAATATTTACTACCTCTAGNTGTTTTTGGACAACTGTGACATGTGAGCTGTGTTCAAAACTGTAAGTAAAGTAAAGTAAATACTGTAAAGTATTTACTGTAAAGTAAATATTTACTACCTCTACTGAATAAAACACGTGTGGAAAAAGAGGAATGTAGTAATGATAGAACAACAGTGTAGCAGCAAGGCAAATTCCTTTTTGTCATTCAGACCTAACAGAAAGAATTTTGAGCAGGCACCTTCCTTGCAGCAAAAGCAAAACTTAAAACACAGGTGCTTTTAGAAACAGAGATGATAAAGTGAATGAACTTCGAACAACTAAGAACTCGGAAAGTATCACTGACCCTTGCCCCAGAGTCACTTCTAAATTTGGGCACAGTTCAGGAGACAACCACTTAGATTGATTAGCTGCCCTGTAATCTGGGCAGTCAGATTTAAAGGGCTGTGTCCCCTGAATGCTGCAGTTCTGTGTCTGGTGGAAGAGGAGCTCAGCCCTGGGAGCTCAGCCCTGGGAGCTCAGCCCTGGGAGCTCCTTGGCCCTGGGAGCTCCTTGGCAGGGCGGCAAGAGCCCAAAGGAGTGAGGCCATGGAATGGATTCTCTGGGATCAATCTGCCCCTCCAGCAGAGGGTGGGAATGGCAAACAGAACGAGGCCGTGGCCACAAGGAAATGAGTTTTGCCCAACCCACCCATGTTTAATCCAAAGAAAAGCTCTCTTTTCTGTTGGTGGGATAGGTTCTTATGCTGGAGATTGCCATGGCACAGGGATGGTCTCTGGCTGCTCCTGCTGATTCCTCCCTGTTCGCAGGAGTGGGAAGATTGAATACACTTCCTCAGTATTCAGACATGGCAAGCCCTGGTAATTAGCTGTCCCAGAGCTGGATTATTAGTAAGCTATAAAAATTCTCTAATTTCCATCAACAAATACAGTTTCCAGTCATTATAGTCTGCAAGAATAGCATCAATTTATCTGAAATTTTCTTCTCCTAAGCATCAGTAGGAAGAGTTATTCCCACATGAATTCAGAAGGATGATTAGAAAGAGACTTTTTCAAGATGGCTTTAAAATGAAGCAGCAAGACCTAAGAATGTAAATCATGTTCTATGGGAAGAAAAAAAAGAGAGTAGATCAGGCTAGGAATGCAAATCATATTCAAGGGAAAAATTCAGATCAATATTAGAATCTGCCTTGTGTGACTGCAGTAGCATAAAATTATCTGCTGAGCTGCCTGTAAAAATGACAGGGGAGAGAAGAAAAAGATTTCAAGCAAAAGATGGCCCGTTGATAATTTGGCACAATTAAGCTAAATTATAACCCAAATTGAGGGTAAAATATTTTATGAAAACAGATGCAGAATACTTGTGGAAAGTGTTAGGTGCAATCTGATTTCATTGTCGCAGCAAAGTGAAATATAAGGTACTTGAGAGGTGGGGAGAAGAACTTGACTGGTATTGAATTCCTGGGCAATGGAAACCTGATTCTCAAATGTTCCATTAGGAAACAAATCAGTGACCTCATTTTTCCAAGATAATGTCTGACTTTGAAGGAGAGATGCCAAACTTTGGTAGGTATATTCTAGGGAAATGTAATTCAGGAAAGCTTTTCATTATGATTCACAACATTACCTGGAATTATTAAGAATTTTCTAATTGAGGAACCATTAGAATAATAGGTATTAAACCAAACCAACCAATCACACAAACAAACCCCTGCCTGCTTCAGCTTTACTTTTTGGAACTAAACAGAATTCCCAGACTTCTCAGCCTCCAGTTCCGGCAGATCTTACACGATTGCCCAGATTTCAGAGGATTTCTTTTTTTTTCCTGTTGGATGGAGCCTCTTACAAGTCAGGGAGCCTTTGCCCCACTTCCTTGAGGATCCTGATAACCCACATTTTTAAAAAATTTGTTGCCAGATCCCAAACTAGTGCAAGATTCCACGTTCAAATTCCTTGATTTAGAGCTGTGCTCTGACCTCCTTCCAGCTGCCTCCAAAACCTGATCTCTCTGGGCAGGCGAGTCTCCCTCATTCTGGATAAAATATGTGACAGCACATGCTGAAGTTGGACATTTGCTGAAATGAAGGTAGTGGTGTGAAACATTTGCTAAATTGCTATTTTCTGAGCACCTTGTGAGGGGTTTTTTTTTTTAAATTTGTGACAGGAGTGGCTAAGTTTAGGCTGTTTTGCAAGTGGTACCTTTCACATGGGAGATAAAATTTTCAATGTATTTGTCTAAAATTTATTAGAAATGGTGTTTTAAGTTTTCAGTGTGAGTGGAGTGGAATAAGCAACTTGTTTAGCAATGTAGGTGAAAAAGAAGCTTGTCCTTCCTATTAAATATCCTTTGAGATGCCCTTGTTTTCAGCATTTTAACATTATGACAGCAGCACTTTAATGGAAAAAGACAGCCATGACTTGTTCTGCCTGAGCATCCAGTGGTGGCAGAGCTGTTAGACAACTTTGTTCACTAACGAGTGGTGAAAAATCATGGTTACATGGCACTGTTATGCTGGACTAATAAGTGTGCAGGTCCTGAATCAAGAAATGTGATTTCCAACTTCTCTTTCATGGAAAGCATCCAAATTCCATTGTTTAATCAATCATGTGACAAAGCTGAGTAGCAGGAGGTTACTGTTGATGGTTTGAATACCATGAAGAGAGCAGGATGGTTAAAACTGTCTTTTTTTGAGTGAAAGGGCGTGCTCTGCCATGGTTTTCATGCTTTTGTGAAGCATGAAGCAGTGAGCCATCATACAGGGAAAGGGGAATTCAGGATGTCCATCACCTCTGCAATTCCACGCTGCTGCTGGATGATCACCGAGGCTGAGGCTACAAATTGGCAGGAGAATTTAGTTAAATCTTCAACTGCAGGCTTAGAATGAAAGCTCTATCTTCCAAAAGCTGATTTTGCTTCATAGCACATTGTCTCTCTTTTTCTTGTGTACGTGGAGAAGGATGTACTTGGAAATTCCTGACTGGGCATGGTGGAAGAGCAGGGGGGAAGAGTCTCTTCCCTTCCCCTTTCCCTTTCTCTTTCCTTTTCCCTCTTTCCCTCTCTTTCCTTTTTCCTCTTTCCCCCTTTCCCTTTCTCTCTTTCCCTTTTCCTCTCTTTCCTTTATCCTCTCCCTTTTCCTCTTTCCCTTTCTCTTTCCTTTTTCCTCTTTTCCCCTTTCCGTTTCTCCCTTCCCCTTTCCCTTTCCCTTTCTCTTTCCCTTTCCTTTCCAGAACTTTTCTTTTAGGACACAGAGAGCTGGAAATAACCATAACTGGGGAAATGGCTTATTCTGAGAGAGCTGCATTTAAGCACAGGCTCAGGAAATATGACCCACGTGAAGGATGTGCCCGTCCAAGCCCAGGCTCCACACCTCTCCTCAGAGAATCATAAAGATTGCCTCAAACAAACCCAGTTTAATTTCTCTATATTGAAAATGAAGACTGAAATGGATGCCTGGATAAATGAACCTAGGGAGAACTGAGAGGTGATTTTGTTTAAATTCTTTTGATTGCAGCAGAAATCAAATTTATTTTGCTGGAGGGTGACTTACCAAGCAAAGCACATTAAATCAGCCTGCTTCCAAGGGAGGGTGAAGCAGCAGATATATATCCATGCTGCAGAGGGAAGTTGTCTGTTACATGCTCATTACACATATTTATGTCTCAGCTGCAAACTGCAAAGTATTCATGAATTTTATATATTTTAAAAGCGTTTCCAGGTACGCCCTCGGCTCGTAAAAAGCGCGGATTCCCTCCGTGCCCGCGCCGCCGCTCGGTTCTGCAGCGGCTGGGAAGCGGTGGAGCTCCGGGGCAGGCGGCGGCGCGGAGCCGGAGGACGCGGCCGAGCGCGCCGGGGGCTCCGTGCTCGCTGCCGATGGCACAGGCAGGGGCTGCCAGCGCTGTGCAAGCGTCTGACCTGCCTTTGTGCGCCTCAGAGCATCCTGCGAGCCCGTCTGCTTCAGGGCTCGCGGGACGTCCTGCGCTGCGCCGCGGCTGCGGGGCTGCGGCAGGGCCGGCCCAGGCAGCCGCCTCGGGCTGCGGTTCCACACCGGGGAAAGCTTTGCTGTGGCGGGGCTGCGGCAGGGCCGGCCCAGGCAGCCGCCTCGGGCTGCGGTTCCACACCGGGGAAAGCTTTGCTGTGGCCGGGCGGGGCTGCGGCGGAGGGGCCGGGAACCACCTGCACTGGGGTCAGCCGTGCCTGAGGTCTCGCACCTGGGACGCGGCTGTTTTCGGCCCCGCGTTAACACGAACAGCCGCCCCGGGGACGCAAGGAGGCTGCGGCGAGCTGGGGCTGCCCGCTCCTGGCTGCACCTCCTGGCCCTGCCCGAACGGCCAGGACTCGTTCGTGCTCCTGCCCGCACACTGGGAGCAAGCCCTTGCGGCTCCTGGGTCTCCCAAGGGTAGTTGGAGGCACTGCAGGGTGGGAAGGGCAGCCCGTGAACCTCGGTCACACAGGGCTTTGCTCTGCCTTGCATGGGGAAAACCCCATTTCTGCCCGGGCAGGAGGGGAGCAGAGCTACATTTCTGACTCAGGATGATACTTCGCATTTGTGAAAATGTTTGTGTAGAAGCCCAGCAGGAGCTGATCCTTCCCAGACCCAGAGGAGGAACTCCGAGCTCTTTTTGCCGTGCATTTACTGCAGCAGCCCCATTCAGAGAGAAGGAGAAGCAGCACTCCTCGAGAGTAAATATAGCAGAAACAAAGACTTCTTTCAGCTTATTACCAGTCCTCGAGAGGTTTTAATCCCTAATTAGCAGTAACACCTTGCCCATTTCTCTAACATTGCGTATTCACTTCAGGTAAATGGAGTTTTTTCCCTGCTTTTGAGAGACGCAGGAAGTTTTAGAAGAACAACAGGACATTTTAGAATAACCTCAAAGTTTAGATTCCTGAAGACTAAAATTTGATTCTTTCAGCTGGCTGGATTTTTTTTTTGTTTTTAAGATGTAATGATAGTTGTATGATTTCAAAACCATACCTAGATAAACGAATTTTGGGGGGTTTGTGCAGAAAATGTCATTGATCCCGGTGTCTTAGGCTGCTTCCTGCTGACTGCATAGGGACAGGAGTGACACCTGCACACTGGTGCTGTTGATTGTACTGTTACCTGAGGGTAAAACTGACCCCTCTGTGCCCACCCAAAACTTTCTTTCCATGTGCAATTAGGGGTCTTGTGGCCAAAAAATGTTGGAAGAGGCTGGTCAAATTAGTGGCAGAGCATCTGCAGGCATGTAGCCACTGCTTTCTGTCATTAGAAGAAACACTTAGGTCTTAGGTTTAAAAAAATCTGTGATGCTTCTGAATTTTTCGTTTTTTCCATGTTCTGCTCTCAGTCCACCATCAGCTGGGTGTTCTCTCAGTGAAATATTGGACATGGGTCCATTGGACTTTGATAAATTGGAGGAGACTGGAGCCCGAGGTCTTTAAAATCTTTTTGTCTCATTTTCTGTCGGTATTCAGAGGAGCAGGATTAAACTCTGCAAAGGCAGGCAAATCCCACGGTTTTGGCCTTAGGTTATTTGAAATCAAGGAGTCCCCCTTCCTGTAGTAAGAGCACGGTGTAATATATTTACAGATGAGGTATTACTTTGAAGTCAGGATCTTGTCTTTGATCAAAAGAGTGCAGCTTCCCTCATGTCTCTCAGAAGGAGACAGGAGTTAGAGCGCACTGGTGTGGGTTTTTTTAATGTTTTGGACAGCAAAAATGACATTTACATGAAACAGTAATCCTGGGAATGTATGAGATAAGACAATTTCAACTATGAGCTGAGAGAAAGTCTCACGAGCAGCCTTGAAATCAAGCAGAAGTAACAGCGTGTCACAGGCACTCTGCCTCCCTCACCTGCTGCTAATTAAAGTCCTGATAAAGGAGGTCTGTCAACATTCATAGGATGAAAAGTAAAATGCGCTTCAGATTTTCCTGAGGAAAGTCCTGTTAATCAGAAGAAAGGTTTTGATTAAATACTCTTAATTCAGCAGGCTTGTTTAGGAAGTGTAAATATACTGCAGTGGAGTTCTTCAACCCGTGAAGGGAAAGGGCACAGGGACTGACAGAGCAGTATTTTTTGGGTTCCCGAGGAGGATAGAGAAGGCACAATACAATTAAAAGGAAAACCACCTGAGTTCTGGCTTGCTTAGGCTTTGCAGTCACTGAGGGCACCGACTTTATCAGGGCTGTGCACTCAGATCAATGGTTTTATCTTTCTGGTGCTTTTGTATTGACTGGCCACAGATTGCTATATGATTTTTTAAATGTAAACATGAATGTGTCTATCCTGGGGGGAAGAAAGGGAGTCTGGAAGAATAATACACTGTGCACACACAGCAGGGAAACACCACCGAGGCATCTCTGTGAATTTCCTTTCAATAAAGGATTTGTAGCTTATTGCAGAGCATAACTGGAAAATTGTGGATGGACTAAGCTTTGCCCCTGCCCTTTGTGGGCACACAGGTGGAGTTATCCTGCCTAACAGTGGGAACAATGGGAAGCTCTATTTTTTGATTCTTATAGCATGGACAGGTTTTGAAATGGCTCTTTGAAGCAACCAAAGCTTCTTTACCGAGAGCTGTGGTGGCAGAGCTGTCGCAGCCCAGTGTAGCACAAGGAGTGCCTTTCCCAGGCTCAGGGCTCTGTCACTACACGGTGTCACCACGCGGTGCCCGTGGCAAACCTGCTTCCCAGCCAAGGGGCACTGGCAAGCCATCCACTCAGCTTGCACTGAGCCTTTCGTTCTCGTGGTGGCTCGGCATAAGCACACCTGTGCTCTGTGCTTAAAGAGATGTTTGCTCACAAACCACAGCACCGGAGAATTCCTGTGGCCAGCAGGGAATGGCGGGTTTGGACACCTGTGTTGTGGCTTTGGGCACCTGTGTTGGGACAGTGGTGGGTTTGGACACCTGTGTTGTGGCTTTGGGCACCTGTGTTGTGAATTTGGGCACCTGTGTTGTGACAATGGGTTTAGACATCTGTTTTGTGGATTTGGGCACCAGTGTTGTGGGTTTGGACACCTGTGTTGCAACTTTGGACACCTGTGTTGGGGCAGTGGTGTGTTTGGACACCTGTGTTGTGGATTTGGGCACCAGTGTTGTGGATTTGGGCACCTGTGTTGTGGATTTGGACACCTCTATTGTGGATTTGGGCACCTGTGTTGTGGCTNTGTTGTGGATTTGGGCACCTGCGTTGGGACACTGGTGGCTTTGGACACCTGTGTTGTGGGTTTGGACACCTCTATTGTGGATTTGGACACCTGTGTTGTGGATTTGGACACCTCTGTTGTGGATTTGGGCACCTGTGTTGTGCCTTTGGACACCTGTGTTGTGGCAATGGCTTTCCCCCCTCACAGAAAGCAGAACGGGAATCTCAGCCCATGTCACAGCCTAAATCCTGTAGGGTTTGTTTGGCCACATCTCAGATTCCCATGTGAGAGAAAAAGGCACAAAGAATCATTTCCCATTCGCGTTTCTGTAGATTTGATTCTTTTTATCTAGGAGAAAACAAAAGCCATTTTAAAAAATATAACATTTAATGATTTAGTGGTATTGAAATACTGAAATCAAGGTGGTAGAANTGGTGGCTTTGGACACCTGTGTTGTGGGTTTGGACACCTCTATTGTGGATTTGGACACCTGTGTTGTGGATTTGGACACCTCTGTTGTGGATTTGGGCACCTGTGTTGTGACTTTGGACACCTGTGTTGTGGCAATGGCTTTCCCCCCTCACAGAAAGCAGAACGGGAATCTCAGCCCATGTCACAGCCTAAATCCTGTAGGGTTTGGCCACATCTCAGGTTCCCATGTGAGAGAAAAAGGCACAAAGAATCATTTCCCATTTGCATTTCTGTAGATTTGATTCTTTTTAACTAGGAGAAAACAAAAGCCATTTTAAAAAATATAACATTTAATGATTTAGTGGTATTGAAATACTGAAACCAAGGTGGTAGAAGAGTGATGCCTACTCGGTCAAATGGCTGTTTGTTGGAAAAGCCAAACTAGTAGGAATTGTTAGTAGAAAAGTGAAGTCAAATTGGAGATAAGGTCAGCTACTTAAATCTGTGGAGAAAACCCGACTGTAACCATGCAAGAGGGCTTGGGTCCTGTTCTCTCAGTTGCTGGATTGTGCTGGGCAGCATTCCCCAAAGCAGATTTTGTCTGGGGAAGTCCCATCAGCAGGGCTGGGCTCTCCTCCCTTCCACAGCAATGATTCAATCTCATGTTATATGGAGCCATACAATGGGAATTTTCTGCACTGCAGGATTCTTACGCTTACAATCAGAAAAAAGAACATGTAGTTGATGAACTTCAGTGAGGAAAGGCACTATAAATTATTTTGACAGGGAAACTTTGTCATTCAAATGGGGTGTGTGCAATCTGTAAATCAAACTCTTAACTCCACTTTGCACAATTTACGTGATCTTTACAATATGAAGTGATACAATCTGGTCTTTTTTTACTAAAATCCAGTACAATGAAAACATTTAGTGTTTCACACACCTTTCTAAAGCTCCGGGGGCTTCCATGGTGAGTGCGACTTGAGATGGGGCTGTCTGTCTGAGCTAGGAAGCACAGCTGGAAAAGGGCATTAGTTTGATTTGAGATCTAACTGCAATAAAGTTTTGGGTTTTTTTGGGAGGTTCTCCCTTGGGCTGACTGACTGCTGCTTCCAGCGGCTTTCCTCTGAGTATTTCTACCTCACACTCTTCATTTCCTTTCCAGGATCATATCCCTCTCTTCCCAATGATTTCAGTTTTCACTCTTTGAATTCTTTGGCTCTGTTACAAGAGCCTCAGATAAATATTTAAAATAAAGACAAAGTAAGGGGAAGGGGTTTTCCCAGGTTCTGATAGGCAGCACTAACGAGATATCCTGGTTTTTTCCCCATTTCCCTCTGCTTCACCTGTCCTTTACATTTTGGAACAAGAACTACCTGTTGGTCTAAGTCTGTACTGTACCTAGCATAAAGGAGTACCCATCCTTGTTAATTTATAATGATATTATATTTTTATTTAGTTTAAGTGGGACTTGCATCATCTTGAAATCAGAACCGAATAGGAAGAACTATCATTACTCCCAACTATAAGTGTAAATAAATAACAAAGAGAAAATAATCTCTGTTATTGTTTGGGTTTTTTTCCCCTAAATAATCAAAATAAATGATTGTTCTTCTGTCCTACACCACAGTCTTCTCTTGAGGGGCCTGGAGAATGAGACATCAGTTGTGTCAGAACTCAGACTGCAGCTGAAAAGCCTGGGAGTGGAAGGTCTCAGGAGTGCCAGGGACGTTGTCAGCCCAGGAACACAGGAAGGAACGTCCAGTGTTGGACGTTCAGTTTGCACTTCACACACAGAGCGCACACTGGCACTCCAGAGCTGCAGTCACCTCCACAGCTCTGTCAGCAGAGTTCACAGCCAAGAGAAGCAGCTTTGGAGATTTCCCTTTTCCACATCGATCCTCTGTCTTTGTTTTTCTTCAAATGCTGATTCCTTTCTGCTCCTGGTGCTCTGAGAAGTGTAGAAATGTGAGATGCAAAAAGAAAGCCTTGGAAGTGTTTTAACAAAGCAGCTTTGGTGTCTCACAAAGTCCTGCCCTAATGTATGGGAACATCCAGAATGGAAATAATGTCTTTGCATTATTAATAATGCTATCAACTGAATAGCAAAGTGCTTTATAGCCTTCTTCCCTAATTAATTCTGCATTCTAGAAAATTGAAATCAGTTTAAGTCTGTACCAATTCTGTGGAGTCATATATGGCAAATTACCTCTTATTTGCACCAGTGTAGTTCCTCATGTAAATTATAACGAAATTTATCTCTCAGCCTCCCATTGGTCTTAAAATGAAAATCATCTAATGTCTGTCATAACTGCAGAATGGTGGGGCTGTCTGTCCATCCTTCTCTAGATAACGTTTTTAAAAAACAATCCAAATAATTCATAGAATCCAGGATAGTTTGGGTTGGAAGGGGCCTTAAAGCCCACCCAGTGCCACCCCTTGCTGTGGTTGCTCCAAGCCCTGTCCAGCCTGGCCTTGGTAATTGCCCTTCCAATGTCAATCCAAGCCCTTGGAGATGAACAGAGCAGAGTCCTGGGAGTGCTTGAGGGATCTGTGGGGTACCCTGACCTGTGCATCTCCAGAGAGGACTGGTTGTTGCTGCTCTCTTTGTCATGGGTGAAGTACAATCTACTGGGTCACTTCCAAAATGGGAAGGGCTTTGGAAAAGAGGCACAAAGCACTGAGGCAGAAGGCTGAGCTGGGTTTGGTGTAATTCCTCATGTGTGCGTTGCTACAAGCTGCAAGCTGGAGGAAGTAGTGACCTATGCACACCTTGAAAATTAGTACAAGGCAAATTAGCAGAGAGTCACAGAACTTGCCAAGGGCACTCTTTTTGAAGTGTTTGGAGAATTAATAAGAGGTGTAGATGCTGTATGTATAACACTTAAAGTCGATCAGTGCTGCTCAGTTAAAAATCCAGCTGTCACAGGCAGACTCTGCTCATGTCCAAAGACAGTCTTAAAAATTGATGGCTTTATAAAATAAATAAAGCTTACATGCTATTTAAATCCACTGCCTCATTGGATTTTTATTTCAGCATCGTGGAGGTTTAAGAGGAAGCAGTATTTTGGCCCTGGAGCATTTCCCCTGCACACGTAGGGGTGTCACAGCCAACACTGACGGGTGACACACGTGGCAGCACCACCAATGCCACAGATGCTCCTGTTTCTGAGGGATGAGAGGCAACCCCAGGGCCAGTTCTCGGGATGCTGATTTTTAAAACAGAACCACCATAGAAATAGCCAGGGGAAAAAAATCAAAGATGTCTTTCCTTTTTAATACAGGCTCTTGGATGGAGTAACCATCCGGAATTAGATCTCAGAAGCACGATCTCTTTTCTTTGCAGAATGGAGCATTATAGACTCACAATACCAGGGGAAGAGCTGGCTCTCCTAGTGCTGCTCTGCTATATAAAGTGCTCAGACAGCTGATTAATCTATGGGACTTGGTAGTCATTTGACTCTGGATTATTTTGTTCAAATGTTTTTGTTTTTGTTTTTTTTTTTTCTTTTTTTTCCCTAGGGATTTGGGAAGCCCTTATCGGAATTCAAACAGCACTTCACAAATCAACTAGGAGCTTAAAAAAAAAAAAAAATTAGCAGTAACGAGCTCATTTCCATAGAAATAGAACCAGGCTCACTGGTGGGTCAAACTGTTCTGCTCTTCCTCTTTCCAGTGTTTTCCTCAATTCTTTTCCATTTATTTCATGCATCATTATCTTCCATTTTCTGTATATCTAAACCATGCCATTTGGCTTTTTGTTCTCTAACCAGCAACTGCCACTTCAAGTTATCTCCAAATGGTGTTAGAAAATTGTCATCCATATTTCACTCGAGAAATTTTAAAATTCATTGTCACATTGCAAGCCATTACTCATGACAGTTTCCTCAACAGATTACAAATCATAGTTTGAAGTAGCATTGGGCAAAAATTTCTAATGCACCAGCCTCTCCATTCCTGCTGGATTAGCAACATGTTTTAATGATATTGCATTTGTATTCTTTCAGTTTTCTTTCATGAGACATCAAAGAAGCAGCAGAATGTGTCTTTCAAATTCCAGACAGACCACAGTACTTTGGTGTTTTCCTTCCTTCAGAATTACTGCTAGCCAAGATGAAAGCCAAGGTCCTGTGAGCAAAACCTGGGCCATCCGAAGAGATGGGATCCCTTTGAGGGTCTCAATTTGTTGGGAAGAGGGAATTGCTTTTAGCTTCATCCATCACAGCATAAGGCTTGTTAGGGCAGCTTCCAGAGGAGGAACATCGTGGTCCTGTCCAACAGGCCAGGATGGAAGGTCACACACGGGTCCTGCAGATGCTCAGATTGTTTTGTGCATTTTCATCCAGGAGATGAAGAAGGAAAAAGAAAGAAGATTTTATGGCTTGAAATCACGAACAGAGTGTTTCTACTGAGGGCTGTGCACGTGGTTGAGCAAAACCAGAAGACCAGAAAAGATTATAATAGTGAGAAGAGGGAAATGGCCTGGGAGAGGACTGGACTTGGTTGTCTATGTGTGATTTATCTGTAAGACAAGGAATAAATGCTGATCTTAATGCAATATCCAGATATATATATATATTTTTCAGTAGCTCTATATAATCACGTGGCTGGCAGTCGCATATATAAGGAAAGAGAAGCTGTTCTCAGTAGCTCTACATCATACAAACCGCCGTGATTCTGGAGAACAAAGGAGTTTGAAGAGGAAAATAATATTCTTGAAATCCCTTCTGTGAAGGAGGAAAACCCCTTCAGGAAGTATGCCACTGGAAGTGTGCCACTGGAAAGCAAGCATTTTCCTAACTTGTATCAGGTGAGTCTGGATCTGGATCTGAAGATGGAAGAGGGTTCTGCATCCACTGGAGGTGTCCATCTCCTGGGATGAAAGCTGCTGGGAGACACGGGTGAGTACGGGGAGAAGGGAACTTCAAAGGAAAGCAAAAACCTGCTCTGGGAATAGATTTTCTACCAAAGACGGTGGAGTGTGCCCAGAAATCCTCACAGAGCAGAACATGGAGTAGGGCCAGGAGGGTAAAACATACAAGGTTGATCTTTTCAGGAGACAGCATTTTCCAGGTGAATATTGCAAGTGACATCGTAGTGTAAGG
Organism: Callaeas wilsoni; assembly: GCA_013398955.1. Taxonomy (NCBI): domain Eukaryota; kingdom Metazoa; phylum Chordata; class Aves; order Passeriformes; family Callaeidae; genus Callaeas; species Callaeas wilsoni. The sequence continues at coordinate 95,246 of VWPU01011652.1, read as the reverse complement.
CAGCCACTGCTCCCTGCAGGAGAGAGAAGGGTCTCAGTCTTCCCTGTTCCTCATTTTCCCTGCACAGAAGTGTTCATCAAATGAAAGCTTGGTCTACTGACTCCTGTACTACATTTTCTGTGAGAGCAGCACTACTGGGACCAATAATATGCATATTTTAACACCAGGCAAAAGTGCAAATGGCCTCCAAAAGCAATTAGACAAAAGCACAGAGCATAAGGTCATTAGTGACTGTGAGGCAAAATGGACAGGGTAAAGCAATAGGTTTAATTGTGCCCAGCCAGGGATTGCTGGAGCTGCTTCTCTGGGAAGTGTGTGTCCCATTTCTTGCACTCTTCCCTGCTGTTATCCATGCTGAAATTTTGCTGGAGAAAGGAGGTCAGCCAGACACTGCAGACCTTTGGCATGGAGGAGGAGAGGAACACCAGACCCCCTTTCCTTACTGTGTCGTGGAATGTGGCAGAACCGGGATTCCAAACTGCCCCAGGACATGCAGTATTTTTGTAGTATTTGATTTATATCAAGGGGCATAACAAAGTCAGCTGCTGGCTTGGGTTTCTAGGCTTGGATAATGAATCTTTGCTGGGCAAGAGGAAGAAGAAATTCCACAGCATGAGCTGGATGGCACACTCTCACCTGTTACTGCTGTAGGAGACACCTCTGCTCCCTTCCTCAGAAGTGGCTCCTGGTTTTGTGAGCAGTGGTGTTGAAAGCCGCCTGGTGATGGACATGCAACAGAGTGAAAACCACTGCAGGCAACAGAGGGCTTGATCATTTCCTTACTTCCAGCTCTTTTTCTCTTTATTGAAGTTCTCTCTCTCCTAAATGGAGATGATGGTAAAGAACATCTCCTGGTCTTTCTGTGAGGGAGACTTTTCCTTTGTCTTTTAGAGAGCACAGTGAAGAGTGAACAGGATCTAAGCTGGTGGGACAGTGCCAACAAACCCCAAGCCAAGCGTTTGGTTTGATTCTTGTTTCTTCCTATTTTGCTTCTTGAGGGAAATTCTGCAGGGACAAGATTAATCATAGCTGTGGTTCCTCCAGGCTCCTCCCTGCTTGGGCTTTACAAGAGAAATCAGGAACTGTCCTGTTAAAACTTCCCAGTGACTGTTTTGTGGTTAATTGTCAGCTGTTTTCTGACACTGATCTGTAATGCCACCCTTCTGTGCAGGAATTTTTGAGGATGCTTTACTGAGCACAGATGAAGGAAAGTTTCCTTAGCAACAGGAATAACATGGAATACTGAAAAGCTCTCTGGTGACTCTGCTTGTTTCTGTTCATGAAAAAAAAGGCCCTTTTTTGCTACTTTTTTTTTTTTTGGTAGGATACAATAGAGAGACTCAGACACACAACCTGACATTTCCTGCCTACTTTCGATTTTTCAAGCAAATGAATTTAAAAAAGTTCAGGCAGGCATCGTTCAAGTAATTCTCTTAGTATGCCCAATTCTTTCATTAATTAATTTGCAGAAGCCTATTAGCATGTAGCAAAAAAAGCATGATTTAGCCTGACTTGTATCCAAGGAAACGTGTATACTTAATAACTGAGATAATAATTTGCACCTCTGTAGCACTTCTCTAGCCATGCTTGGAGGACTTTCAGGCCGGCTTTTAAATGCATTTAGACATCTCCAGATGCAGAGAGGTGCCTGGAGAGTTTTCAGAAAGTGATTTCAATAATCCATCAGTTATCTGCCAGCTCCCTTGTGAGAGAGAGCAAAGGAACCATTCCAGTGGTGCAGAAGATTAGGAAAAAAACCACAATAAAGCTTTGAAAGAGTTAAGAGATAATCCAACCTTATGATTCCTACCACTGGGCTTTAATGACTAACTAATGCTCCCTGCAAGGCGAGGCTGGGTAATTAATGCAGTTTAGGAGAGAAAAGAGAACATTTTGCTGGGAGTGGTGGGACATCAGGTGGCTGCTGTCCTGCAGAGGTGGCTCCCCTGGAAGCTGCACCCTGGCTCAGCCCCCTCGTCACCCCCAGGGACCCCCGAGCCCTCCCCTGCCGTGGCAAGGGACAAACACTGAGCCACGAGAAGCCTTGTGGGACAATAGATCTGTTTGGTGGCAATAGCTAATAACCACAACAGCTTAGCTCCTCCCATCTCTGACTCAGTTTCCCCGTTAAAGTAGAGTTTTTGGAGGGTTGGGTTCACTTTTCCAATTGGATATGACTGCCCTCTATAAATAACACTCAGCCTTTGATTTGCTGAGACCAAGCATGCCAAAGGTTTGATTTTCTGCAACAGCTCCTCCATCATTCCAGGATTCCTTGTCGCTGCTTATTTGAGTTTGAATTCATCTTTCTAGAACGTGGGGTTAAAGTGCATTAGAATTCCAGCACAAAAAAAAAAAAAAAGAAGGGTTTCGATCCTCATAAAGTAACTTTTGCCTCCTTCTCATGTGTGAATTAGCCAGAAACTTCTACATCTCCAGTACCAGAACTATTGGAAAGAAAGGCTTGGGGTTAGGTCTGGTGAAATGAATAGTTTTCTTTATTTTATCACTTGAAAAAGAGTTTTGGTCTCCAAATCTTGTTGGCTATGGTTTTTACAATTTCCTGCTTTTTGCCAGCGTGGACAATGATACATTAAGGGAAGAAAGTAGATCAGGAAGACAAAACTCATGGAATGGTAAATAATATTTGCAAAGCAGCATTGCTGGCTGAGGGGTTGAATTCAGAGATGCTATTCTGAGACTACTGTCATTTCATTGATTCTCTCAACTGAGAAATCACAGCAAAAAATTTCCTGCCAAAGCTCAAAATATCTATTAGATAAAATATCTAGTACTGCAATGTAACTGGGCATATTGGTTGAGAAATAAAAACAAAGAAAAGAAAGAAATTTTTGGTGTTAAATCTTTATATCATGTATTTTTATGCCACTTTATGTTTCCAAAAGACAATGTTTAAAAGCACTTAAAACAAGTGAGTAAAGCTCAGCACATTTTCTTGCATACATTTAATTGTACCTTTCGCTGTGCAGTAATAAACTGGCATAGCAGGACCATCATTGTGGTCAGAAGAGATTTCATTGTAATGCAAGTTTAATTGCCGTGGAGGACTTACAGCCATGTAATTAACAACACGGTGCATTCGATACTTTTACATATTTGTGGGGTGCAAGGCTGAAATGTGTTTCCCAGGAGCTGACAAACTAAATTCTGCGTCAGGGACTAGAACAAGCTATTCCACCTCCTGCTGATGAGCCCTGAGATCTAGAAACCACTGCAACAGAGCACGAGAGTGCTTTATCGAAGTCATTCGATCTCATGCGAATCCCTCATGATGAGATGACATTTTCCACCTGTTAAAAAACCCAAAGAGAGCACTGCACACCTGCTGAATCTGAGATGAAGAATGCAGAATGACAGCGTCGTGGGCAGGGTTTCACCTCCCGGGCGCGGGGTTTTTGTTTAGGTGTGGTGTGTGTCTGGCAGCATCCTGCAGCTCCTGCCTGCCGGGATTGCTGCCGGGCCGGGCCTTTGGGGGGACACAGACACCCCGGGAGAGAGGCTTTGACATGAGGCCTGCGGATATCACGGGGCTCCATTGATCCGGGAGGGGAAAGCTGAGGAGGACTTGGCCTGCTGGCCCTTTCTGGATCCCCCGCCAGGCCCTGTCCTTGGGAGGCGGCTTGGCAAGGGCTGTGGGGCTGTGTGGGGACGGCAGTGCCCCTGTGCCGCGGAGCAGGGCAGGGCCCTCACTGCGGCCCCGGTGAGCTCTGCCCGTGCCCCCAGCCCTGCCCGGAGCGCTCGAGGGGAAAAGCGGGAGCGCCGCGCAACCCAGAATCTCCGGGGAGATCGCCCCAGAAAATGGCCGCCTGAGGGGAGGCTGAAATGACAGGAACAGCGCCGAGGGCTTTGGAAACGGAACGCAGCAGCAGCTCTGCGGAAAATTCACGGATGGAATTCCTTGGAAGTTTGCTTCTCCTATGAGTCCAAAGTTAATCACGGATTAAACCCCTTAAGCTTACCTGGCTCCTTGGCCCACTCACAGCTACCAGCCATTCCCCAGTATTTTCTTAGGCTCAGCAGATTTTCCACCTCTTTTAATCTACTTCTTGCACGTGCCACAAAGCGGTCACTGCCTTGGGAAGGTCATCCCTGGTTTGTGATTCCCTAAAGGCCGAGTTTTCTTGCTCCAGATGTGCTGGGAGCTGCCTTTGGGGACAGGCTGGTGTTGGGATTTCGTGCTGGGGTTTCACTGTTCTGCTGCAACGCTGTAGGACAGGGGCGTCTCTCCTTCACAAACACAGGGTTTGGACAAAGACGGAGTTTTTACTGCCTGCCAGCAGTGCTGTGTTTCCTGTGAGCAGCCAAATACACATCCACAGGCTGCTGTGAGATGGTTCCGTGGCTGAAGGGAGGAGCGTGTGTTACCTGGAGCGTGCCTCTGACTGGAAACTCAGTTACTGCACTGACTGCCTGCAGGTTAAGGGCAGGGGAAGGGATTCGCCAAATTATCTGAAGCTGATGCTGATGGCTGATAGCTTGGCCTAAATAAAATTCAACCTCCCCCAGATGTTGCAGTTTCTTGAGGTTTCTTTGAGTTCGTAATAGAAGCAGTGTGAAGGAAAATTCCCATCCCAAGCATGCAGGACCCACTCCAAGGGTCCCACTGGCAACATCTGAGCTGGGACCAAGGCCCCTCCACAGCTGCTTCCTCCACACTCACACCAGGTTTTCCTCTGCTCCAGGCTTCCCATGGAAGAGTCTCAGATGTCCTGATCCTTAAAATAATTTAATTATGCTGTAACAACAAAATCACAGCTTGAGCTGGCGCCTCTGAGGAGGGACCTGAACAAAGGATACCCTGGTGCCACATTCCTGGTGATTCCTGGCACCTGTGGCCAGTCCTGGCAATCCCTGGCTCCTGTGGTCACTCCTGGTGATTCCTGGCCCTGTGGCCACCCCAGATCATTGATGGCTTTTGTGGCCATTCCTGGTGATCCCTGTCTCTGTGACCACTCCAGGTGAATTGCCTTCTCTGTGCTGAGCCCTTCTGTCCTTCTGTCACAATCTGGTTGGTGTTACTTATTAATTATACTGACAGTGGCAGTGAAAGTGATATTTGGGGTTTTTTCAGGTTGAAATGTGACATCTATCCTGGTTTACCATGCACAGAAACTGATTCCCACGTACCATGCTCTCAAATCTCACCTAAGGCTCTCAGATCGCATAGCCAGTACAGGCATTTCAGTCACAAGAAATATATACCTCCAATAATTAATTTAACTCTGTGTAACATACAAATGAAGCTCTTCAAAGAGAGCAAAACAGGCGCAGTAGAGCAGTTGAATCAAAAGCTGCTTCTGTACTTGGCTGCCTCTGGGGAAAATGAAGGGGAGGTTCCCAGAGCTCCTGAGTCAGCAGGGAGCCTGAAACTGTTGTTTCCATGAACCTGAAAACTGCTGGTGGCTGCTGCCCTTTGGTGATTAGAATTCTGAAGTTTAAAGACCTTGCCTTGGTGAATTTTGCATTAGTCTGGCCTGCAACAGAAGGAGAAATCCAGGCAGCTGTCACAGAGCAGGGTGCTTTGGAAAGCACACCCTTCCTCCAGTGCAGTTCTCAACACCGAAATGTTTTAAGCTCTTACTAGGATGTTAAAATAAATGGAGTTAAACCAATCTTTCTTTCGAGCAGTCTCAGTGTGTATGGGTTATACTGCTGGCGTGGCTCTGATGATGAAGTCCTTTGATGGCACAGTCTGCAGGATTATTTGCCCTCCTACAGACCTGTCACTACTAATTTGGAGTGTAAGCGTGGCAGGAAAGATGCTTCATTTCTTTCCAGCTAAACCAGGAAGCATGGGTGGATTCTTGGATCCTTGGCTTGTGTGTGTGCCTTACATTCCTGCTGTGGATTTTAGAGTTTAGGGTTTGTATTTTTTGTTAAAATACTGGTTCTCCTCTTCTAAAATACTTCAAAATACTTGCTCATAGCTACTGTTTTAATGCTGAAGTCAAGCTGTGACTCTGAGTAGGCAAAGATCAGAAGCTGCCCCGTCCTCCTGTTCCGAGGGTGATGCTGAGAGCTGCAGCAGGCAGGGGCAGGGTTTGATGGTCCCGGGAAGGGGAGGCAGCAGAAGGTGCTGCACGGAGCCCGGGGGCTGAGGGACAAGAAAGCTGAATGCAGAAAGGGTCCCAGGCCGTGAGAGGGGAATGCAGAGCTCAGGCTGACAGTTCTGGCTCTGGGAACAGTCTCTGGCTGCTCCCTTGATGCTGGGCTTTGGCTTGCTGGAGAAGAATCGAGATTATTCAGTCAGACTCAAAGTCACAAGGGGGGAGCATTAGGGTCACTTTTGTCTTTTGTAAAAATCCCTAAATCTTAGTGATGAACCATCTTGCTGCTTTTCATCACTCATTAAAAAAAATGCTTTTGGAAATGTCTCCCATTTTAGAACCAAATTCTCCGCAGGTGTAAACTGGTTTTCCTCAGTGAAGAGGTGCTGACCTTACCAGTGACCTTCTAGCCTCTGCCACTATTTCAGTGCTTTACCCCCTAAAAAGCAAGGACACTGTCCTGCTAGTCCCTCTAGCATCCTAAAATTTCAGTCCTATTCCTTTCCAACCTTGCTTTTCTCTGGTGAGTACAGTGGGGTTCATCCTGAGTTGGGAGAGTTTGTGCTGAGTGAGGTTCAGTGAGGCTCATTTTCCTTCAAAGCTTGCAAAACTCTTTTTTCAAGGTATTAATTATTGTTAACGGAAACATTCAACTTACAGAACCTATTTTAAAACTTTTTTTAATGCTTATAGCTGATTGTAAGATTGTTTTCAAAGCGCACACTGCGCTGCGTTCCGGTGGCTCAGGTTCCCAAAGTGAATGAGCACTTGGCTTTGATTTACTGCTGTGCTCCTCAAACGTGTTTAAAGCAGACAGCGCACGTCGCTCTGTCAGCTGCTGGTCTGAGCTGTTGTTTGTTTTGCTGAACTCCCCTTCTATTGCATAATTGCATTTGCCAGGTGGAAGTGAGAGCTGTCTTTTTGAAATCATAATTAATAGTGTCTTGGGAGTTTCCTCCAACTAAATCCTGCTCCAGTTTGTTCATCTCTGTGCACATCAGTCACCCTCCCACAGCAGCTTTCAAGGTTAGCAGCCTGCATGCCCAAGGATAGATGCCCTACTTAGTTATTAAACAAAATTACTTTCGGTGAGTGACAATGGATTCAGTGATGCTGGGGCTTCTGGGGGGGGGGGGGGAATCTTTTAATCAGTAAAAATAGGGGATAGTTTATACAGTGTTAGAAAACTAGAGCTACATAAGGAAAATTATTTCTGTGAAATAATTTCTTCTAAGTCCTATTAGGATGTAAATGTGATTTAAATTAAATCAAGGAAAGTGACCAACAATTATAAAATCCCATTTCTGAGAAATCGAGTTTAGGATTTGCACTATTTCTCTATCAGACCTTGGTGCTATCTCTGTAATAAAAGGTGAAAAGGTGACTCACGCTATTTAAAAAGGAGGTTATTGCAAATTGAAGCTGGAGCTATAATTGGGTCTCCCGCTGATGCAAGTGAGGAAAAAACAATTAGTGGAACACTCTAGGAAAAAAAGGCTAATCTCCAAAAGTGATGGAAAATAGCAAGTTCTTTCCCTGGCAGGCTGACACGGATAATGACAGTCAAGGCTCTCCTGCAGAAGATTCCAGGCTGGACAACTGGACTAGCACAAGGTGCTTTTTTGTGTGTATTTGCTGCACACCTCTGGCATTCCAAGGGTCTGTGGGGTTCTTTTTTGCTATATTTTCCTATTAGCAATATTGTCATTTTGAACTGTGCTCATATTTTTTCTTTCAGTGAGGTGATGTGGGAGTAGCTGAGCTGCAGCTGGCCATTGTACTGCAGAACGCACAAGAGCATCCCAGACCTGCTGCAGTTCTCGGAAAAACCTTCCCTCTCCTGACCGGATTTATCCTTAATAATTGGCCTTATATTACTGAGTTTTTCTAAGCTTTTGTAAGGCCTGCCTTATCAATATTGTATAGAAAATGTTCTTTCCTGAAGTCTCATATGAGCAGCAAAGGTCAGGGATGATGGCAGTCTGAAAATCCACATTTCTATTTGACCTCTCTATGCTTAACAAGTGTTTAATTCTCTTCCTCCCCGACAGGGAGGGTGATGTGCTGGCTCTGTGACACCAAGGTGTCTCAAATTATCCCTTCTGCCTCAAACTGACTTTTGTGAAACGCTCCAGCTCTGAGACTTGTCACTCTTGGGGCTGGCAGATCCCTTTGCTGCTGCTGCTGCTGTTTGCAGGGTGGCTGCTGGGCAGAGGGGAAACCTCAGCATCCCCAGCTTCATTCTGACTTAGAACAACACTGTTTGTGAAATACTGTTGTGGTGAATGAACCAACCACAAGAATGACCAGGGGGCCACAGAGCCCAGAAAAACAGGTTTGGTGGGCTGGTTCCAAAGAGTAAAACCCCCTTCTGTGAGGATGGCTTCTGCCTTTGAATTCCTGTGACCTGATGTGGGCTCGGTCTGCCTGACTGACAGTGGACAGACACCCCTTGTATCTCCTAAGGAAAGGTAACCAGACCTGTCCCACCCTTCCCCTCTTCCTACAGGTCCCTGCTATGTCATCCCCACCCCGTTCCCTGTATCCCTTAAAAGCCCCCTCAGTCTCTTATCTTGTCCTCTTCACTTCCAGTCCCCTTCAAGGGAGCTCCTACAATAAACCCTTGGAACCCCGGCCGAAGGAGCCTCCTCTGCTCATTTGTTTCTGGTCACCCCTGGGCTATCCACAAGCCCCAGGCACGCTGGGCTCCGTGCCCTGCACCGCCCGGGCTGGGAGGCTGGCTAGCGAGGCTCCGAGGTGCCACGGGGTGTGCTCCCTTTGTGTTGGGCTGGGCGGCTGGCTAGCCAGGCCCCGAGGTGCCACGGGGTGCTCTCCCTTTGTGCGGGCCACACCTGGACAAGCTGCTGCCCTCTCAGCCCGGCCAGCGCGCCGGCGTACTAATATAAAATACGACCTTTCCTGTAGTATGGAGCCAGCTGAAAGTTTAATATCGAATTAGTGCTTGTAGGAGTTGTCAGTGTCAGGGCCATTTGGCAAAGCCTGCGAGGCATTTCTGTCTCCTGTCGAGGCTGGGAAGTCGCTGGGATTTGACAGACAATGTGACAGCCACGTTCATCACCACGCACACAGGGATGAGGTCGTTTTCCCCCTGGGTCAGGAAGCAACACCCTTATGAGCTCTGTGTGTCCTGTATGGAAAACAGAGCTTGCACCTTGGTGCAGGGGGGGAGAAAGTGAAGCTGGAGCTCTGGGATGTGCTGTGGGAGCTTGGAATTGCCCTTCCCCGCCAGGCATTCTGTGCCTGATTCGAAAGCCCAGAATCCCTGGAGCAGGCAGATGTAATGAAGGCAAACAGGAATCCCTGTGCTCCTCAGTGCACACTTCCATGGGTTACAGTTTCAGTGGGGTGTGGGATCTCCTTGGTTGGTTTGGATGGTGGGGACGGCTATAGATGAGAGATCTCTGTGGTTAGGGCTTAGAGTGTGTAGTTTATTTATGAAGGGCGTGGGTACAGTGGCCCTTCTTGGAGCTGCCAGCTGCAGCTCGGGGCAGGCCAGAAAAGTAAGAGAGCAAGAGAAGCAAAGGTAAGAGCAAGAGAGAGTAAAAGGGCAAGGGGAAGTAGGGGAAGTAGTAAAAGGAGAGGGAAAAGAGAGAAGGAAAAGAGAGGGAAAAGAGCACGAAGAGAGCATGAAGAGAGCGAGGTTCTCGTTTACAATACAATAAATCTTCTTCTGTGTTGAATATTCTAATTCCCATTAACCAATCTAGTACAAGATACAAATCCTATAGCATTTACATACAGCCTATAAGAATTGCCGCATTACCATACTGCGTTACATTTTAAACTCTAGAAACTCCTCTTTGGACCCCTGCTGCCAAGCTAGCAGGGTCTGCTCTGACCCTTGGAGCTGTCTGCAGGCAGAGGGGATTGTTCAATCAGAGAGGGGATTACCTTCTGCCGGCCATCCCATTGTTTTCCAATTGGTCAGTAACTAAGGCTTGGTATCTCTGTGCTTGCTTTAATTTCAATCTCACTTATAGATTCCCTATTCTCAGCATCTTTTGCCAGGCAATCATATTTATAAGGCTTTCCTGTTTCATCTTCCCCAACAGTGGGGTAAGTGCAGCCTGGCAGGAGGTTGCAAATATTCAGGCATTCTTTCTGTCCTCCATGTGCCAGTTTTTTATCAACCCAGCAAGTGTTGATCCCCACACGGGTACGTCTTAGGCAGTGCTTTACTTAGGTGAGTTCTCTGCCTTGCAGCTGATTAATCATTGATTGCAAAATCTGGTTTGAGAGAGAAAAGTCTCAGAGAGATGTAACTACATGAATGTGATTTTTTTAAAAAATTTCCCCCCTCTTCCATTCTTTTACAGCAATGTGAGGTAACCTATTGGGCTGTGAGGCTTGGCTCCCTTGGGCTGCATATTGTAACTAACCCAACCCTAAATCTGTTCATTTAGCTAATGCTGCTGTATTACAAACCTGCTGCAAGTTACCCTTTTGTCAGTTTCTAGGTTTTAATAGCTGTTTTCATGTATTTTTTGCCTTATAAATTTCAATCAGTTGGAAAAGAAATGTTAATTGATTGTAAGTCAGTGCTATAGTTCCTTGTTGCACCTCCTTTAAACAACTGCTTTCTCATTTCCTTTTCATATATATCCATATATATATTTCTAAAATGAGGTAGTCAATAGCCATCATATCATTGGAATAATAACTAAAAAACTTAGGATTTTTGGAGAGCCCTTTTCATGTGGTGGTTCTTTAAAACATGGGGGGTTTTTCTGTGGTTGACTTGGGTTTTTTGTCTCTGTGTGTCCCCCTTCACTCTTTTCTCCTGCATTCTGCTTAAATAAAATTCTAGCTTTTCTTTTTTTGTGAAGATTCTTTACAGAAGAAATTGCCTGACCATGATGGACAAATAAAGGAGGCATTTTATTCACTTAGTGGCTCTTGTTCATGATAAGCTGCACAAATTGCTCATGGAACAGGGCAGGGCTGGGGGTGCTCTGCTGAAGGGGAGCCCTGCTTGGACACCAAACTGGGGATTTGGTCACAGATTTTGATGTCTCGTGACTGGTTGGTTGAGACAGAGCAATTGGGGGCCTTGCTTTCCTGGAATTTCTGAAACAACTTCAAGTGCAACTGTCCCTTACAGCAATTTTTAATAACAAGCTTAAATTACTATTATATTTTAAACCGAAAATTTTCTTAGTATTATCCTAATTCCCAGAATGCAATATAATAAGTTTCTTCTTTTTTTTCTAATCCAAAGTACATATAAAGTTAATAAAAAGATGCATTCCTACACGATTACTTAAAATGAGGATTAAACAGACATTGAACAGCACAGCATTAAAAGTGAAGATGGTATCAAAGCTGGGTAGTGATACACTCCAGATAATGCCTCATCTTGAAGTACAGAAAAACTAATAATAAAGAGTCCCATAATAAATTGCATCTGAAATAGCTCTAAACCTTGGAATAAGAGGTTCTTGTGGGTTTTCCCCATCAATAAAAACCTCAACACAGAAATCAAGTCCTTTCACTTGTCCAAGCTGACAAAACTCCAGCTTTTCTGTTGTTTCAGCACTGTATTTATGGAGATAATCTGTCATTAATCAGAAATTCTTGCATCTGTGATTTTTTCTCTGTGTGTGATGTATTGGAGATGTAAAACCTGGGCGTGTCGGGAAGCGTGAGTTACTGGTGTTACTGGTGTAAGTGTGAGTTACTGGTGTTCAGGGCAGGAGTGGGGATGTGGAATGTTTGGGAGCAAAGAGGGATGGTTGAACTTTCTGGGCTGCTCTTTACAAGACATTTTGTTGCCAAATCAGTCTTCAGCTTCTGGCTGAGCTGCTCATCACACTGCTCTAGGAGTATGTTTACCTGTCCCAGGTGTGGTATTTGGAATTTATCCGAGTGTTTCCCCCAGTTCTGTTTTCCCCGAGCTTTGAAAATACAGTAAATAAAATCCCAGATTCTATCTCTGCCCTTTAGGATTTTTTTCTGAATTTCAGTGAGATTGGATGCACTGGATGCTTGGACACCCACACAGGTGACAAGGACTGGGAGTGAAGGAGAAAGAGGGAAGGGAAATTGCATCCTGCTCATTCTCCATTTTTGAACAGCTGCAGCCACTCTTTGCTCACAAAAATTCCCTCTTTTTTTCCCTGACCCCTTCCTTCAAGAGGATATTTTAAACCTAAAACATGAACTGGAGTTTTAAAATTCCTCTAAACCACTTTCTTAGTTTTAGTATTGAGAAACTGGCTCATAAAGAGTTTCTGTAAATTCACCTCTGCTTAGGACCTCCGTGTCACTCTCTTGTGAACTTGGGCTCTGAAGGAGGTTTTTGTTAGATTTTAGGGCTCCTGTGGGATAGATTGGTTTAATTTAGATTTTCTAAACTGTACTGAAGGGAGCATGAAGTAATTATTGCTAATATTTAAAAGCTGGTGATTATATGGTATTTACAATATATGGTATTTACAAAATATGGTATTTACAAAAAACCCCAACCAATCCCCAACAAAACCCAAACCAAAAGCAACCTGACAACAACACCTCTGCAAAAAGGTGCCTCAGGGCTCAGATCTGCATCTCGCCAACCTTCAATAAGTTTAGTTGCCAAAAAATATTTTTGAAGTTTTTGCAATAAAAAACCAGCAAAGTGCCAGTTAAATGTTGTGTTTGAACAAACACAGGTCAGCAGTGCTCTGTGGAGACCTGAAATTCTACCTTAGAGAGATTTTTCAGGTTTTCCAAAGCTCATTCCCATTCAAATCTAGAACGTGAAGGTAACATTACTTTGTTTCTGTAGAGTGTAAAAGTTTCCACGACATTTGGTTTAACTTTTTCATATAACTCAAATGGAAAAAAAATAACAACAGAAGTAAATCTAAAATGCAGCAGCTCCCTTCAGCTGTTTGGCTTCTCTTGTGTTCCTTTGCAAAATGGTATCTGTGCAATTTCATAACACATCCTATAGATAGGTTATTAAATCTATTGTGTAGCTGAAAGCTGAGGAATCCTCTTAGAATGCTTTTACTCTAAAACGCAAATAATGCTCTTTAGCTGTATGTACACATTGCATTAAATGACCCCGGAGCTTGTTGACAATGTTTGAATAGAGTTCCAAGAGAGGGATTTAAAAAAATTATTATTTTATTTGTGATTTCAAACGTGCTGATGAGCAATTCAGCAGCATGCACTGAAAAATCAGCCCTATATGGGAAAAATATGTTGGAAGTGGTACAGATCCACACACACCTGGATGTGTGAGATATGAAAACATCAACATGTATTTTCTTCCTTATAACTGGAATTATACCCTTCTTGAAGTCTTGAAATACGGTACTTCTATCTGGATTTATATGAGCTCTGTGGCAGAATGTAATTTTAGAACAAGACATTTCATATTTACAAAGTCATCTCTTCCTGAAGTTTGAAAGATACTTTTAGTGCTCTTTTTCACTCAGGTTAAGAGGCTTAAAATGTCTGTTCAAACACCTGTAAATAAAGTTATAAGGTCCAATCCAAGTTTTAGACCATAAGATAGGAGAAAACAAAGCTAGAATATGAAGTCAGGAGAAAACAAAGCTAGAATATGACGTCAGGATTAATTTTATTATATTTACTGTACTTTTATTTTATTTTATTATATTTATTCTTTTCTTAAAGTGGTGTTTTTGTTAAAAACATTGAGTTGGACGTATGGTTGATGCAGCAAGACTCTTCCTGGATAAATGTGCTGTGTTCCTGCATTTCATACGTTCTGCACTGATCCTGAAGATCCTGGTATCTGTCCATGTATTTCATATCCTGCCTGTGTCTTCTCTTTGAATAGCTTTTCTTTTGTGCCAATCCCCATTTTCCACTCAGAATAAACACTTTTCCCGGGAGCTCTGCCTGTATTTGAACTTGGAGCTCAGCTGCCATTTCTTACAGTGATGAATGGTTGCTGCTTTTGACCGATGGACACGGGGTGTCAGCTCCAAACTCACATTTTTGTTGAATCAGATTAATAGTGCAACTCTTCTGGTGCTCAGCCTCACGTGAAATCCAATCTATTTATGCTCTTTCCAATTCTCATTGTGTTACTGGGAATCAGATTTAGCCAGCCTGACTAACGAGGACCCTACATGGGGAAGGGAATTCATGTTCTTCGGGGTTAAGCTCAGCTCTCTGCTCACACGCAGACACAGAGGCTCTTCATGATCAGTCCACCCGCCTGAGCGTTCCTCCAGGAACTGAGGAATTTTATCAAAAGGGGTAAATTCAGCAGGAGGACTCATGATTAGAAGAGATGACTTTCTCTACACCCACGTGCTGGTGGGATTTCCGGAGCCGGTAAGCTCACGGGCTGCCGGCAGGGCTTGTTTGGGGGTGCAGGAGGCAGTGGGAGATGTCCGAGCAGCGCTGTGAGCTCGGGGGCTGCTCCAGGTGAGAGCAGGACACGGCCCGGGCAGGGCTGGCAGTGGGAGCCCTCCCTGTCCTTAGGGAATGCACGGGCTGGAAAATATTGCTGCCGTTTCCAGGCAGGGTCGTGTCTGGCCTAGGGACAGCGAGAGACGAGGGCTCCCACCCAGCCTTTCATGTGGAATCTCCCTTCCCTTGCAAGCGAGTTCTCAGCCTGATGTGCACAAACAATGAACTTTCTTCCCCCGAGCCCCTGTGAGGCCTCCCGTGTTTGCTGCTCAATGCACTGGGAAGCTGCTGGGGCAGCAGGTACCCGTATTTCTGGCCAAAAATAACTGGGCACCGAGCAGCCTTCCCCCTTATCTCCAGGCTCTATTATGATACTCTGGAATCTACTTGTATTCCCTACAACTGTGGGGTTTTCATCCTTTAGGACCCCTTTTTTTGGGGAGCTTTCTATTTTTATTTTTCCTAGAGCACATGTCAGTGGTGGCACAAGGGAGACAGGGAAAACGCAAGAAGAATGTAATAATTCAGAAATTTATGAAATCTCTGAGGTACAGCGTGCAAGAAAGCATGTAAGGCTTTGGCTGCGTTAAACAGTTGAAATTTGGCAACTGTTCTACAGCCGTAACTCTTCTAAGATGCTACAGTGTGTCTATTCTAACATCATTCTATTGTATATAAAATATATATTTCAGAGAAAACTTTTTTTCCCACCCCTCAGAAAGCTTGTTGTAAAATTACAATTTCCTTCACTAAGTCCAAATTGGGGGCAGGGGATAGAGGCAGAAAGGGAAGAATTATGATTAAGTGTTTTTCTTCATAATCTGCATGTAAACTTAACTTTCAGCTGGTTATTTTGCCTTAGTTCCACTGCCTGGATCAGTGTGAGGCTGCTTTGGGCTTTTGGACTATTTTACATCATCATTTGTCCTGTGCAAAATACAACCATTTTTTTTCCTTGTGTGTTCATTTGCTTTCTTAACCTCATTAATTTCCTCCTTTTTCTTCCTCCACCAAAACCGTGTGGTATAAATGTTTTATGGTTGCCCTTTCAGCTGTACCTTTTAATCTCAGGAACAGTTCCTTTATCTTTTCAGGTGCTGGAACATCACTTTAAAATGCAACTACTAACCCTGCACATAAATTCTGAGTAACTCATACCAGCTGTTTAACCTTAGCATAATTTTCTCAGTCTTAGCCTATGATCTTTAATTACCTGTAGCGAGCATTTTAATTTTCTTTTTTAAAAGTGGCTTGCCCTCGTTGCCAGGAGATGCTATGGGGATGATAGGAGCAGTGAGGGCTGTCCAATGCCCAAGGGGCCATGGCTCTTTAGTTCCACTTATTTGGACTTGACGTTGTGCCAAGGTGTGTCATTTACGTGTCATTTACGTGTCATTTACGTGTCATTTGTGTTGGTCAGCAGTGAAGCACGAGGCAGCCCTGGGTTTGTGAGCACAGCTAAAGAGGGACAAGATTTGTTAACACAATTAAAGAGGGACAAGAGTTTGTAGCGCAATTAAGGAGGGACAGGATCTGTTAACAGGACTAAAGAGGTTCGAGGGTTTGTTAGCACAATTAAAGAGGGGAAGTGTTTGTTAACACAATGAAGAGGGACAAAGGTTTGTAGCTCAATTAAAGAGGGACAAAGGTTTGTTAACACAACTAAAGTGGTGCAAGGCTTTGTTAACACAATTAACGAGGAGAAGGGTTTGTAGCACCATTAAAGAGGTCCAAGGGTTTGTTAACACAATAAAGAGGGACGATGGTTTGTTAGCACAACTGAAGAGGTGCAAGGGTTTGTTAACACAACTAAAGGGGTGCGAGGGTTTGTTAACACAACTAAAGGGGTGCAAGGGTTTGTTAACACAACTAAAGGGGTGCGAGGGTTTGCAGCACAATTAAAGAGGGACAAACACCCGTGTGCTTCATTCCTCGTGCCTGTATCCCCTCGTTCAGGGTAATGGCTGGTGCTGGAGAGAACCAGGCTGAGCCTGGAATCCCAGTTTTATTTTGATGTGTGGGATGAGTTCAGTGTGCTTCCCTTGCTGAAAAGCAAGGAGAGGGGGTGTGAGAGCCTCGTTGTTGTGAGCTGTGACTATTACAGGCTTTTACAGTATCTCCAAAGAAGGTTTCCAGCACCCTGTGATCCTCCGTGGTGAGATGAAGAGGCAGAGCACTTGTGTCACTTATCTCCCACATCTCCCACCACGTTAGCACTGCAGAAATACAGGCTTGCTCGCTGAGGAAGTTATTAACCTTCGCGTGCTGGGGGAAGCAGCCACCGTACTGCAGTCAGCTGAAATCTAAAAATTCATTTGGGTAATGTCAGCCTGGAACTTGTTTTATAGCACTGAGGTTACCTCTGCAAACTTCTCATTGATAGAGACCTGCCTGGTATGAAAAGCCTGGCTCCTCCTGTCTCCTACCACTGTGAGAGCTGAGCCTTTGCTTGTTTTATTCTTATTTTCATGGCAGTCGTTGAAGGGTTTTAAACACCCCCCTGGTTTCTTGAGGAATATTCACACCTCTTACGAGATGCAGGAGCAGAGGTCGGGAGCATCCTGGGAAATGCTGGATGGAGGCAATAGGAAGCTGTATCTCCATGATAATGTATTTGTTTGTTAAGAAGGGATTTGTGTATCTCCAAGATGTTTACTTTGGGGAACTGAAGCTACCCTGCAGAATTCTAAACAGAATGGAAAATGGGAGCCTCTGCGAGGTTGGGTTAAGTTGGTATCAACACTTCAGTGCTACTCGACTGAGAGATGGGGCTTAGTTGGTACAGGATTGGGTCTCTAGAGTGCAAAAAAATATTTAAAATAGACTATTTTTAGAAGAGAGGGATTATTGAAAAGATTTTTGCTGAAAATAATAAATTCTCAGTGTCGGGAAGAAGAGACTTGTATCTTTTTCTGGCAGCTAGTTTGTGTGTAGGTCTGAATATCTTTCTGGCTTAATTTAAGTTATTAATGCCTTGACTTCCCTGGAAGTGGGCTGAAATTAACATTTATTCTCAAGAACTTGCTCCTTAGACTAAGAAACAAATTGAGATAAATTTGAATGAAGATACATGGCCTGTCATCCCTGTGAACAGAAAGTCAAAATCTTACTTAACACCTGTTAGGAGAAGTGTGAGGAAATGGGGTGGAAACGGGCTGTTTGAGGGGGTGCTGGTGGTTTATACAGAGTTGTCAGCCTCAAGCCTTGTCTGTCTGCAAAGATAAAAGTAGAAAAATCATTATTTTCAGTTTCTTGAGGACTTTATTTTTGAGGGGACCAAATGCTTTTGATCTTCAGTTGCAGTGAAGCTTCATTTAGGTACTGGTGTCTGGGTGAAAGTTCAGGATTTACCACAAAGGAAAAAAAAAAGGAAAAATAACCCCACCATCGTCTTGAAGACACAGCTTGGAAAAACACCTTTCAAGGAGAACAAAGCCTTCCCTGCTCAGTTCTGCAGCGATCACAATCTCTGCAAGAACAGCGAGCGAAGGGAGCTCTTTGGAGAGGCAGGACTGCTTGGATGTGGGGATGTTGTGTCACGCTGTAATTGACCCGTGGCGTTCTCAGTTTTCCATCCAATCCTTTGGGAACTTTCTACTCTTCTTTTAAATGCAATGAATATGTAAGCCAGAAATCAGGAAGAAGGCAAGCACGCCTTTCTCACAGCCCAAGTGTACTTCTGAAATTTGTTTGCATTCACAGGAAAAATCTGAATGAATATTGTCAAAACTATTCATGCGACTGAATGTTCCTGCCCTGGACTCAGATGTTTTAGTCTTGAGGAAGCAAATATTATTCCAAGGGTATGAAAGTAGGAAATGAAGCCTTGGAAAGTAACAGTTTGCAAGTCTTTGTTAGCAGACATTGTGTATCAGTCCATCTCTGCCCTGCTCTAATTGATTTGGAAGTGTTAGGCGTTTAGCGAGCGTGGGCTTATCATTTATTGAGATCAATCTCCCTCCTGCTTTCTCCTCCCTGGCAGCTCAGCTCTGCCCCCAAAGCCGGGCTGGAGGAGCCCAGCCTGGATTGACCTCACCTGACCTGGAAACGCCAATCCATTAGGGAAAACAGCACTGCCTCCGACAGCAGAGAAATGCAGCCCTGCACCAGGGCAGAGCCGGCTGGAGCACAACGGAGCGCTTGCCCGGATAATGGGTTCACAGGCTGCAGCACAAATATTTTGAATGCCCTCTAATGAACGGTTGTAATTAATATGCATATGGTTATGTTTTAATAATAGCCATGTCTCATAAAAATGCCACTCTGATATTCCTGTGCAGCTTGTAGAGTAATTAATGTAGTTCAGTGTACTTGGTCTGTTACGCATTAAAAAACCCGACCGTGGAGCATCATCTTTTCCACTACGTATTTTAAAGAAAACCTGGGGATTAAATGAAACCTGTCTGGTGTTGGGGAAAGTGCCATATTAGCTACAATTTATGGTTACCCAAGTAGCTTTTATGGCTGACAAACAAGGAATGTAAAACATACAAGGCAAGTTAAACAAACGAAAGCTGTGCTGCAATGGATGAATGGGATTGTGACCTCTAAGGAAATGTCTGGAGCTTTCAGAGCTCTCTGAAGTCATAAATTGCAATCAGCTCCAGGCCCTGAGGAACTCTGTCATGTTTTCCTTGTATTTTGGGTGCAGCCATGGCAAAGGCCCACATCTCCTGACAGAGTGAGCAGCAGGTCACAGGGCCACTGTGCTGCATGTGCACAGTCAGGACAGGCTCCACGGCCAGTGCCTTGTGTCAGCATTAATTCTGGTAAGTGCTTTTAAAATACTGTCTAATTAGAGAAAAAAGAGAAATGAGAAAGGCCCCAGCATAGCATCACTCTGAATTGCTGGCATTATGCAGAGCAAGAGTTGTATTCCAAGAAGACACTGATGACTCTAAAGAATAAAGGGCAAATTCCTGTTTTGTCCCTTTCTTCCCTCCTTTTAAATAAAAAAAAAAAGCCAACATAGAAATACTGTAAATTCTACAGAAGTATCATGGAGGAAATCTTCCTAGAACTGCATTGTTGGTTAATGTGCTGCCTGTGCACCTCCTCAAATTTGGGATCCCTTGTTCCATCAGGTGGTCCCTTGAATGCCTGGCTGCATTTCATTTCATTTCATTTCTGCCTGACTCTGAAATCCCCTCTGCACTTCCATGAGATAGGTGGTGCTTGTCCCTCTTGCATCCCCGATAAGCCAGTTCCACGTCAGGGCCCTTCTGTTCTTCAGGATAACTCTGCTCTGTTCCCCAGGTTATGTTTGGGCTGAGTAACCTTCCTGGTTTTTCATGCTGATTTATCAGGTAGAGATGGGTTTCTATCAGCTCACAATACTCTTACCCATTTCTGTATAGTAGCTTTAATTAATTCCTTCTTATTAAGTTACTGGATCTTTTCTGTACTGCTACTGCAAGGGATCTCTGCATTCCTGGGTTGCACATTTGATGGCAGAAAAGAAAAATATCTACTATTTTTTTCTGTTGGATTTGTCTCTCCTATCTAGTCAGTGGCATGGGAAGTGACCCTTCACGCCTGTGAGACTCTGTCAAATTAAATTCCTTGGGATTTTTTGTCTGCTATGACAGAGGTTATTACGAAAGTGTTTGCTTTTCTAGCTATTTAGAGAGGGAGAAAATGGCCCTGAACGCTTTAGAAATGTTTGGCAAAGGTAACCTTTGATATTAAAAAATAAAATAGGAAGATCTATGGATGTCACTAAATGTACCAGCTGCATCTGGATTAAGACATTTCTGAGCTGAAAAATAGAAACATTCCTAAGATTTATTATGAGGAATCCTTGCTTGGTTTCACATGCTCAAGCCAAGAGTTTTGGTTTTTTTCCCTTCCTAATCGTTATTTGTGTTCCTTCACCTGAAATAGACTCTGAATTCCTTTAATGCACTTACAAATCTACTTTGCATTTCCCATCCTGGAGTTTCATTTTCTCCCTGCAATATGGACAGCTCATTACTCAGGCTATCAGGGAAAAAAGTTTCCTCCATCCCTTCATCCCAAGGCTTCTGTCTCTCAGTGTTAACACTTGGAAATGTTTCTTTTGGTATTTTAGTGATCTTTCTGAAATGAAATGGGCAGGTGTAGGCTGCTGATACCGCATTTAAAAATTCCAACCTTTTCTAACAGGTGAGAATTTGTCACTTGTTAAAAAAATCTCATCTTTGGAGAAAGTGGTAGAGAATTGGTCTCATTCTCAGTTTGGCTACTGAGGACAACCCAAAGCACAGAGGTGCTTTGACAGTGGCAGTGCCTGCCGGAGTCAGCGAGGAAGCACTGACAAAATTCTGTTGGCAAACACCACTGAGCAGATGCAGATGGAATGGTGAGGCTTGAGCTGCACCTACAGCTCATTACAAGGCGCATTTTGGCGTTATGTTTTTGAAATATGAAGGGCTTGGCTGTGTCTGGAACCTGTCAGCTGAAATGCCTGGCTGGATGTGGGCCCTGCATCCCCCGTGCTGGGATGCACGAAGATGTCTCGTGCCCAGAGCAGGGATGTGGGGCCCTGGTGCTGCCCTGAGCCCGGGAGGGGCAGGAGCCAGGTGCTTTTGTCAGGGATAATGCAATTAGCTGGGACATGCAGGAGCAAGGGAGGCTAAGTCTGAACGAGGGATTTAACTTTGGTCAGGATTATAAAAGGGGAAATTGGATCTTTATCCAATGATTCCTATTGACTGTTCTTATAGATTTATGCAGAGAGATTTATTTCAACAGTGTCAAAGAGGTCCCTCTGTGGTCACAGTGGCCTAATGTTGACTTATCTAGTGCTTGATTTGGGCTGGCTTTGGGGATTTAATTTTGTCTAACCTTAAGCATCTTTGTAAGCCTCCCAAATCAAGAGTCCAATGGCTCTGAGAGCAAGTGAAGCTGGTGGCAAAACCAAGCCTGGTCAGACGTTCCCGTGGGTCGAAGTACCTGTTTGAGGTGATGGTTTCTCTTTTTTAGCTCTGCAGGGAGCTCAGAGTGATGGGCTTCAGACTTAGGCTCCGAGCACTTCAGAAATCACGCACGTGGCTCTGGAGTTGTGGCAGGCCTGCAGGGCAAACCCGGCTGTGAAGTGCAGCTGGGGCCAGGATGTGCTGCCCACGGGAGAAAATGCCAAATTCAGCCTCTCTATATTTCCCAGGCTGGATTTCCTTGGCTGAAAAACAAGCAGCTTTTATTTTACAGCAAATATTTCAAGAAAATGACATCAATCCCCATCTGAGACTGCCCTGGGGCATGAAAATAACATAAGGGAAATGTTTGACCAGCGTCTTTCATACTGAAATAAGCGGTGTCTAAGCAAATATTCCTGTATTGTTTCTAAAGGCAGACTCTGCCAGGCAGGAGGTTCCTGCTGGAACGGGACTGATCCATTCTGGTGCCTGGGCCTGCAGTGAACTCAGTGTGAGAGCTGCTCCTTTCTCCTCCCGAGGCTGTTCTCGGTCCGCACGGGCAGGGACCGTTCCCTCCAGCAGAACCCCTTTGCTGCAGTGGGGTCATTAAAACACGTGCCTGCACTGCCAGCCTGGCTCTGACGAGCTCAACCATTGCATCTGAAACCGTTGCTATGTCTTTCAAAGCAAGAATTCAATTTTTTTTTTCTTTTTTACAACTTTTGTCCTTACAAATGTTTTTTGGGAAAGTTGGCCGGTGAAAAAATATTCTGTATTTGCACAATGAATGGTATGTTTATCTTTTTAAAGTGTTTTCTGCGAACAGCTTAAAAAATTGAAATCACTTTTGCAATGTAGAGGAAAAGTGAACTATTTATTTAAGTACTTAATCCGTTGTGCATCGAGGCACTTTAATGAATCAGACAAGAAACAGGCCTGAAGCACGACAAATGCGGTGAGAAGAATTTGTGAGGGAAAACTTGATCTCATTTACTTCTGTTCGTGAGGTGGAAGGGAAAAGTGGTTGAAATCTCCTAGGTTAATGGAATTCTGAATGTTATCTTATGTGACCATGGTATCTTGAGGAGCAGATTAGCAGCTGGCTGGATCAGTTTGTTGGCAGAGCAGCAGAATTCCTGAACTTTGGCTATCTTTGGTCTCATACCCGGAGGAGCCGCGTTCCAACTGCAGACTGGAAATCAGCTGCCCTGGGCGGCTGTCCTGCCTCCACTCCAGCAGGCCAACTTCATGGGCAGAAACTGATGATGAAAAAACCATTTGAAGGAGCAATATTAATCATCAGCCCCAGCAAACATTGTTTGGATCAGCGGGGAGAAATGCTTTTGTCTGGGCTTTTGCAATTTCCTCCAGCAGGGCTCCCCGGGCTCGTTCCAAAGCTGTGGAATTCTCATTTTTACTGAGGGGAGTTTGCTCCGAAAGCCTTGTCTGCTTGGTCACCCCTCAAGGAGAAAGAATGCCTCTCCATATGTCTTCAGCAGAAGGCAGCCTGGGCTGACAGATAGGAAGGAGATGATGTATTCCAAGAAATGCTCAATCCATGGCAAGATAATGAGTGTGGGGGGAAGGGGGGAGCGGAACAAAACTCCTGACAGAGATGGATGCCAGTGAAGGACACGATGCCTGCCCGGCCCCAGAGCTGGGCAGCCACAGGTGAGGCTTGGCACGCAGCACAGGGTTTGAAAAAATAAAAGTGTGAGGAACAAGAAGTTGAACGCTTTCAAGAAGGAAGTTGTAGAAAGTTCAGATGTGTGAAAACCGACAGTGGTTTTTAAAATTTCCTTCTAAAACAGCTCAGAAACATTCAGGAAGTGGTAGATTGAGTGGGAGAAGCAATCAATGGAATTTAATGGGTGGTGCAAACAGAATTTGAGAATTTTCCTAAATCTAAGGAAAAATCTGTTTGGATATACACGTGCCAACTCAAGCGTCTGTGCGAATGTTAATGTATTGGCCTATTTTGTGCATAATAAAAATGCTTCGGTTGATGAAGTTCTCTCTGTGGTACAGGACTACAAAGGACAGGGTGGTCACTTGCAAATAACTGGTCAGCTGTAAGGCCATAAGGAAAATCAACGTTGTCATCAGAGCTGTAGGACAGCCCAGAACTGACACCTGCCCTGCTGTCACTGCCCAGGTAAGAACACCAGGGGAGAGCCTGGGCCGGTCTGGCAACCAGCAGGAGCGAAATCATCATTACCTCTCACTCTCCAGCATGTTGCTGGATGTATTTTAGCTGGCAATTTATCCCCCAAAGCTGCAGCTGATGTGGAGTTTCTGGCCCTCTGAGTCAGCAGCGTAGAAAAACCAATATAAACCCTGATCTTATGTAACAGAAAGGAGTCAGAATAAAGGTAGCCTGCTTCAGGCAGCCTCATTCTCAAGGCAGTTGGATTTTGTTTTCTTTCTTTCCCTGTTTCCTACTGATAAACACTTTTTCCCATTCTCCTCTTTCATTTGTTTGTTTCCAGCCTTGTTCATGCTGCATCCCACTTTGTGCTGCAAAAAGACCGGTCTCCTACTTTGTGCAGAATTAAAATTGGTTGCAAACTGTGTGTAAATCACTTGCAAGGCCGAATGTCTGTGGCTGGGCCCCGTCTGGCCGAGGGATGCTCTGGCAGTGCCTTTTCCCCACCCTCTGCTGTGGAATTTCTCCCTCGGTGACCCAGCTCACACCAAACGCCTCCTCCCCAACATCCCCACCGCTTCCCAAGCCAGTGTTTGGCAGGGTTAATGAGTGCAATTAGCTCAGTGCAGCGTGCTGTGAGCAGGAGGGCTTCTGAGGGGCCGAGGGTTTTCCGGAGGCGTTGGGAAGGCACCGCGGCACTAGGGGTGGAGGAGACAGGGCCGTGCATGGTTACAGCCACATCACTGAGTCACTGCCCTTTGTCCTGACCAGTGTTATGAACAATTTTTAAAGGTTCATTGAAACTAAGTTACTGGATTGCCTTAAGTTCAAATGTTAATGAAGTTTAAAGGGTTCGATTGTTAAGGTCAGGTTTACCTAGTTCAAATGTTTCATTTATTCCTTATGTAATGCTGCAGGTTTAATAATCCTCAAGAAATTCATGTTCAGTGTGGGTTGGGATGTTGTACTGAGGTTTGTTTGGGTTTAAATGTTGTATTTAATTGATGTTCAATGTTAATCAATGAAGGGGGGGCTGCCAAGATGGCGACGCCGAGCCAGGTTCCAGAATGTTCCAGGGATGAAGTCACAGTGTTATGGTGATTTCGGGACTCTGATTGGGTCAGACCTCAACCAATTGGGGGGAACTTTGGGGAAATGATTGGTCAGGAATCGCCCTAGAAACGAGCCAACAGCGTCGAGCGAAAAGGACCAATCAGGCGGCGGATTGAAAACCCAACCAATCAGAGAGCCAGGCCTGGCTATAAGAGCTGTGCTGGGGCCTGGCACGAGCTCCTCCGCCCTTTGGACGACGGCCGGGCCGTGAGGGGAGCACCCAGCACCGTGAGGGGAGCACCCAGCGCCGCGCACGCTGCTTTTGTCTGCCTCGGGCTTATCCCTGGCTCCTTTGTTCCTGGTTGTGGTTTTTAATAAGTTTGTTAAATTTCAGCGGTGTGAGACCGTTATTTCTCAGAGTTTGGGCCGGCCGTGAGGGGAGCACCCAGCGTCGCGCGCTGCTTTTGTCTGCCTTGCCACCTGGAGCCTTGGGCTTATCCCTGCCTCCTTTGTTCCCGGCTGTGGTTTTTAATAAATTTGTTAAATTTTAACGGCGTGAGACCATTATTTCTCACAACCAGCAGTGAACTCATTCTGCTTTTAGTCCAAGTGGAGAAACCCACGGCCTAATTGCTCTGCAACAGCAAATGGCATTTCCCAGGCATTGTACGAACTGAGTTCACTGTGACTTGGTCCCTGCCTGTGATTCCTTGGGCTGGGATCACTCCAGTCTTCTCAATAAAAGCAGTCATTTCATGCTGCAAATGCAGTATGGGCTACAAACCAAGTTATTTGTCAGGTTAAAAAGACGGGACATGAGAATAAGGTTAAAATCCCGCAGATCTAAGTCCTCAGGCACTGGAGAGGGAAGTACTGTGCTGCTTTTACAGAGTGTAATCTGTCAGTCAGGAGCAGCTTTTCTGTCCATCACACTTTGGACCTGGTTTGGTCAGGGAGTGTAACTTGCAGAAGGGAAGAGAGAGACTTCACAAAAGCACTAGCATTTTTTATTATCCACCTGCCTGTTGCTCTGTTGTTGTGGGTTTGGGGTTTTTCGAGAGGTATTTTTACTGAAGGAATAAGGAAAAGGTGATTTTGCAGTTTCAGGTCATTTGATCAGTCTCCAGTCTCCCTGATTAGCTGTACTAAACTCTAGTGGACTCTGAAAAAAGCAGGTGTTGAGGAACACAAACTTTCCACAGCCCAAACCAGACGTCTCCCCCAAGTCAGGGGGAATATCCGTGCGAAAAATGAATTGAATGTGGCAAGGTCTTGCTGTCCCGGGAAAAGTGAGTAAGAGAAATCCATCTTTTCCCATGAGCTCCTCATTATGAAGAGTTCCTCATATGTTTTTATATAGCAGTACTAACAAGCCAGTTGTGTTTTTATTCTGTCCCTCTCTGATTACATTCAGCCCCTCAGGCAAATCTTTATACTCAGTAAGTCTTCTGTCAGACTATAGAAATCTTTGTAGCAATAGATTGTAATGAAGATTAAGTTGATGGGTTCATGAGTGATTTATTATAAATTATGGTGCAGTAAGGTTTTTTTTTTTCCCTTGTGTAGTGAAAGAATTATGTGAGTTTGGTCTCAGGGCAGCCTCTCAGGGAAACGAGGAGGATAAAATAAGTCAAGAGTGTCCTCAGAGTGTCCTCTGCTCTTTGATACAATTCTGGAAGGCTTTCTTGGAGATGGAGGGGTTCTCTGGTGGGAATTCTGGAGAAATGCTTTCCCATGACACTCTAGCACAGGGTGATGCAGACCTGGGGAGGAACTGTACCGAAGTACAAGAATATAAATCAGCTTCAAGATGAAAGCTCTTAAATCTGTTCTCTGCTGCTCACGCTGATTATCATGGCCCCAAGGCATAGTTACAGAAGGATGCACTCAGGAGGGCTACTTCAGAATTTCCACAAGTCATTACTGATTATGGATCTGCACTTCTAAGTGTTTATAGGTGGATGATTGATACACTGACGATGTACCTTTCAGAACTGCGCAAAGAGGAGCAAGACTTGATTTGCACTTGGATTTTCATTATTTTACCATTTCAAGTGGCTCCTATTTCATAAACAGGAGCTATGGTAATGCATTTAGGATGGTTTTCATATTCATGGATACATATATATGCATATTTTTACCAGATAGACACCTTAAAATTTTCCAGTCATTATTATGAAATGCAATATAGCCTCTAAAGCTCATTCTGAAAGGATATCTATAATCAATTAACTGACTCTCTAGAGCAGCCTTAATATGGTGTTTTAATTAACACCACGTTGGAGAGCAGAGTTGAGCTCCCGCAGAACTCTTGCAGCAGGAGCTGGAGTTTGCAGCCCTGCTGTGCAGGCAGGGCCTCTCTCGAGGTCTGAGGATGCTTTTAGTGTCCCAGTGTTTCACTGCTCAAGTCCTACCTGTAGGATCAAAAGGAGGAACGGAGAGGGCTCTGTTTCCAGGACAAGCACAGAGTACTGCAGTAGCTCCCAAGCAAACGAGGTGAGGTGATGTTGTTAGAGCACAGCCGAGCAGAGCTGTGTTTTACCAGGGACTTGCGAGGTCTGTGCTTGAGCAGAAATGACTTCTGGCAAACCCCAACGCAGGAGGCAGGCCCAGGGGGGAGGTACCAGGCAGCAAGACTGCAGAACAAGAGCAGTGCTGGCATGTACTCCTGGCAGGGGCATCTGCTTTGGGATCACGCATCGGAGTAATCACTGGTGATATCCCTTTGTCAAAAATAGTAATTCTTCAGCTGTGATTTGATAAATCTGTATTTATTGGTTAGCATTTCAGTGGGTCTCACTTGGCAGAATTTCATTACACTGAGTCTGCTCTGCAGCTGTCGAAGCTCTTCAGAGTCAATAATTTACACCAGGAAAAGCTCCAGCGTCTGTATTTAAAACTTTACGGTGGATTTTTGTGCTTCTGGTCTTTTCCCTGGGAGACAGCTCTGGGCCATACCCCCAGTTCTGTAGTTATTATCTGTAGAACTTTTTTCTTTTGTTTTGTGATAATAAACAGGAATGACTTAGTGTAATAAATAGTTTAGGTACAAATCCTGTTTGTCATTCTCTTAATTTATTTTCATGTAATGAAGAATTTATCATGCTGGAAGTTAATAATCCATTTTTCTGAGTGTTTCCTCTTTTTTTTTTACTATTTCTGACTATATAGGAAACTCTACATTTAGAAATACAAACTTTTCTGATTGTTTGGGGCCCTCAGGTTGCTGGAAATGAAAATGAGACTTACCTGCATATGGCTCAACACAGAAGACATCCAATGGTTTTGAGGGGCAGTGACCTTTCCTCCATAAAACTTACATCAATTTCCTAAATCTCTTCTGGTGTTGAAGGATTGGAAAGAAATCTGATCTGAAAATGAGATCAGAACTCTTGACTATTTAGCTATGTGAGATGCATATTTTCATTAGTTATTTGGAGTTTTAATTGCTCTTACAGGTGGATATTTACTGAAAAGGCCTTTTTGGATAAATGAGAGAACTAAACGGCACTCTTATTTTTAGGGTTCATTTCTGTATTTCCTTTGTCTGCTGGCAGACTAAAATTTGCCACACAAACCGCAGGGCTGTATTTGTCCATATTGAAATTTCCTTTTACTGGGCTTTATAAAAAGGCTAAAATGTTTCTGTGCCCCTTGGCTGCCCCTTGGCTGCCCCACTGAGCAGGGAGGGGAGGGCCAGGACCTGCTCTTGGTGCGTGGCTGGGGTGGAATTCAGCCCAACAAGTGCTGGGCACGGCCTGAGTGCAGCAGGAGAGTGATTAAATTCCTGCTGTGTGTAATAATTGCTGTATTGATAGAACAATGGGGTAAGTGAATTTGTGCTTAATCTGCTGTGTCAACCTGGAAAAAAAATGTGCTTTGGGAGTGAGGGCATTTTTGTGCTTATATTTAATTTGATACCACTCTTGGTAAATGGGTCAGTGATCTGAGGTATTGTATTTTTGGCATCAAGAGAAGTGCTGGGTGCTCTAAAATGCATTAGCTTTTCTTCCCGTGAAAATCACTCCACTTTGTTTTCCTGGGCTTGGAGATGATGAAATCTGTTTGTGGCCTTTTATTTTTCTTATTTTATTTGAGAGATGGGCAATATTTTGGTCTGGCACAGGCAGGAAAGAAAGTGCAGTAACATCCAAACTGCTCTTTGAAAATACACAAATAAATTGAATAATAATAACATGCTAATCAAATAATTTGACCTTGGTGGGGCTCTAATACATCCAGCAGAACCGGGGATGTGCTGACAGGAGTTTTCCAGCATCCTGTTCTGCTTCTGTGGAAAACATTGGTTGTTTCAAAGTGAAGTCTGTGGGAGGTGACTGAAGAATGCTGTTCGATTTTGGTGGGAAGAAAGTTCATTTAATGCTTCACACACTATTATGCAGACCAAGGAGTTCAGGCATCTCAAAAATAATTCCCAGATCAGTAGCAACAAATATCAGCTTTGCTGAAATAGCTGAGTGCCGCCCTGAACTGAAACAGAGCTGGATAATTTTGAGCTGGATGCAATGAAAAGTCCTTGCAGGCTACCAGAATTAACATGTTTGGTCAAAACAAAAGAGCTGAGATTAAATGATGTGGTTTCATCCCCATTTGGGACTTCCAGCCTCTTTGGGATGAGATTTCAAACCCAGAAATAACACTTAAAACAGCACAGGGCAAGTGTGAAGAGGCAGAGCTGAAGAAAACCAGCTGAAGGCGAAGCCTGGGGAGCTCCGGGCACGGCTGGAAGAGGGGGAGCACAGGCAGTGCTCCAGGCGGGGCTGCCTCCAGCCAGCCTTTCTCCTCGTCGCAGGAAAATGCCTGTTCCAGGGCAGCAGTGGCAGCTGGCAGAGAGCAGCCTCCTTGCTTTGCAGGGGCCACTCTGCCAGCTTGACCCGGCACTTGCGGGGACGGAAGATTCCTGCCTGGAGTGGGAGCTGGGAGTGCACTAATTATGTGCTGATGACAGGCTCTGTATAATAGCAATTTTCACTCAATTACTCAGTGCACAGTGTCACTATTAGAACCCAATTAATTTTAAAAAAGCATTCCAGTTTCAAGGAAGGCAATATGTTGCATTTCCACAAGTTATCTATAGTGTTGGGATGGCCAATTTAGCCAACTCTTCACTGCATTAGACAGTGATGCAAACAAAGCAGCAAAAAGTAGCGTGAGGAGAAGTAAATGTCTGTCCTTCTGGTGCTGAAAGCTCCCGAGGCTGTGCACTGCAGGGCTTTCTCAGAGTCTGCCTCAACACATGCAGGAGCACAGAGGATGTTTTAAGCCAAATTTAGTTTAGTAGTGGTCTGCCGTACTTATTGTTCAAGGTGTGCATAGAAAATAAGAACCAGCTCAGGTCAGTAGGTCGTTAAATAAATATTCAGTGTTTGACTTCCACTGTGATTTAGGATTGAATTTCACAGAATCAAAGCGCTGTAGAATGATCTGGGTGGGAGGGGACCTTGCAGACCTTGTCCCTCCCCTGCCATGCCCAGGGACACCTTCCACTGTCCCAGGCTGCTCCCAGCCCCAGTGTCCAGCCTGGCCTTGGGCACTGCCAGGGATCCAGGGGCAGCCACAGCTGCTCTGGGCACCCTGTGCCAGGGCCTGCCCCCCCTCCCAGGGAACAATTCCTTCCCAGCCTCCTTCCCTCATAACGAACAGGGTTTTACCTGCAGGTCTTTCCTGGAGAGAGAACACCACAGTCGTGGCAAATATTAACAAGAGGTTGCTAATTTGAGGCTTCATTTGGTCTATGGGAATTGTAAGCTTCTGGTGTAACGTTTAAGTAAAATGTGATAAAATATACGATGCTAAAATAAAATAGTAATAAAATATATAGCTCGAAACAGGGGACTAGAGCCTTCTAAATAGTAAAAGAAAAAAAATAATTGATTGTGTCCTGAGTGTGAGGCATGTGCTAAGATAGCTCCACTCTGTTTCCTGGCTCTTAGTCCAGCTGGTGCCATGCACAGCTGGAGAGCCCAGATAGCCCCACGAGTGTGTTTGAAACAGCTGGGGAAAAAGGAGAGATGAGTTTAGGTTTGGAGAAGGAGCTGTCCCTTCAGCCCGTGGTGACAGCAGAGGATTGGAGCCCTGGCAGCTGTGCTGTGTCTGTGCCTCTGACACGGGCTTTGGGGGATCACAGCTGCTGCCACGAGAGGAGTGTCTTCCCTTAGGAAGAAGCAAAGAGCACCTGACAGCCCATGGCTATAGAAAAATTAATTGGGTAGTGAGCAAACTGCTAACCTTATGCCTGGCCTTGATGTAAGCAGCAATGACAACCTCTTTACTCCCAGATTTTGCTGTCACTTGGTGGTGAGGTTTCCATCTGGACTGCAAGAAATGTTTTAGATTTGAATCGACTGACTGGAAGAATTTAGTGGAACAGCTCCATTTGCACTACTCCAAAATGCAGAGGGCTGTTACCTGACAAACTATTTAAGAAATGCTTGTAAATGTGGGTTATTTGTCATTGTTTCTTTGACTAGGAGGAAAACCTCACCTGTTTTCCACCAACAGCATTTGCTTTCAGTTGTCATTTTTAAAGTTATTTTCACGCTAGGGTTGCATGATTTTTGCGTTGGGTTATGATGGGGCAGTTATCACACAGGTGGGAATCACAAACCCGTGGGATTTTGTAGCTGCTGTTCCATCCCCAGCTGTCCCTTGTGAGGGTGCCGTGCAGCCCCCATGCCTGCAGCTCGTATTCACTGCTGCTGGGATGATTTAGCCATTTGGAGAAGGAGGTGGCAGCAAACACGTTTAAAGCACAGCCAATGTCCAGAGAGTCAGCTACTCATTAACAGTATCTTCCAGCCATAATCAGTTAGCCTTGGAGAGCATGTTTTATCTTGCTCTCCGCCAACCTTTCTGCCCACAAGTGATTTGCACTCTTATTGAGCAAAGTTGGAGGAAGAATGGATAATAACAAATCTAAAAATGCTCTGAAAGCAAAAAAAAAAAACCAAAAAAACCCAAAAAAACCAGCCCCTGGGCTCAGGGACAGCAAACCTGGAATTTAGAGCAGAAAGTAAAGAACGTTAAAAGGTCAGGGCTATTGTAGCTACAACACTGCGATTATGTCACTGGATAATAAATCTTTATTGTAAGAGAAAAGGTAGGAAAATATTCCTGGGGCCTTTCCATGTGCTTCCTCTAGGGCAGGAGCGTGTTTACCCTGATTAGCATTTCTTGATGGTGAAAGCACACCTCGTTTATTACCGTGGGGAAACAGTGATTAGAGCAGAACATGATGCACAGTGTGAGACCCCGCTGCTGCCACAGCCCAGCCTGGCTCAGCAGCTCCTGCGCTGGCAGGGAAAAGCCATGGGAGGGAGTGAAGATGGACAGGGTTGCTGTGGGATGGGGTTGGTGGGGGACGGGGTTGCTGTGGGACAGGGTTGCTGTGGGACGGGGTTGCTGCGGGAGGGGGTTGCGGAGGGACGGGGTTGCTGTGGGACAGGGTTGCTGTGGGACGGGGTTGCTGCGGGAGGGGGTTGCGGAGGGACGGGGTTGCTGTGGGACAGGGTTGCTGTGGGACGGGGTTGCTGCGGGAGGGGGTTGCGGAGGGACGGGGTTGCTGTGGGACAGGGTTGCTGTGGGACGGGGTTGCTGCGGGAGGGGGTTGCGGAGGGACGGGGTTGCTGTGGGACAGGGTTGCTGTGGGACGGGGTTGCTGCGGGAGGGGGTTGCGGAGGGACGGGGTTGCTGTGGGACAGGGTTGCTGTGGGACGGGGTTGCTGCGGGAGGGGGTTGCGGAGGGACGGGGTTGCTGTGGGACAGGGTTGCTGTGGGACGGGGTTGCTGCGGGAGGGGGTTGCGGAGGGACGGGGTTGCTGTGGGACAGGGTTGCTGTGGGACGGGGTTGCGGGGGGTCGGGGTGGCCCTGGGACGGGGTTGCTGTGGGACAAGCGCGTGCCTGGAGGATGGGAGTGGGTTGGAGGATGATTGAGATGCTGCTCGTGCTTTATAAACCCCTCCTGGCCTGCACTCCTGTGCTTGTCAGGGGACAGATTTTGGTGTGTTGGAACACTATTTATTTTTATACTTATCTTTCCATAATTATCAGAATGGCTTTGGTACGTGGCGAGTTCCCTAAATTTGTGGTGTGAGAGGGCACTGGCACAGAGGAGCCCTGTGTGGATATGCAGGTGGGTGTGGGAGCAAGCTGAAGGGAAAGCTGCAACCCTGGGCAAGGCTGAGCCCACTCACCACCTACAGGCTGGCCAGAGTTGTCCTCCAGTCTCATTACAAATTTACAGACCTCATCTAAAAAGAACCACCTTCATCTCCTTTCCTCCGTCACTCTCAGTGCAAATTTGGTGTTTGTTTTATGTATGTTTACTCATTTATATGTTTTAATAACATGCTAGCCACCTAATTTATATCTGAATTTATTAGCTATAATAGGGTTTCCGTGGAAAATTTACTGCAGCCACCACTGGATGTTTCTCTTGCCATAAGTTTATAATTTACCTCCAGTATATTACATTTCCATGAGAAACCTAATGATGGCACAACATACTCTTAACAACAAAAAATTCCTTTATTTTGCTGTTTAAAATTTATATTTTAAGAATTATATTTCCCCCCCTTTAAATAATGAACTGTAGATGAGGGCATATGCATCTTTCTGCTGTGATGTTTGATTGGCATGGTTATCAAGTTATCTTTAAAGATTGTTTGTTGCAGAGCATGAATTGGAGCCAAGTTTAGTAAGTAGGAGGTAGATTTGTGCTTGGAACAGTTATTGAGGGAGAAAAACTATCCAGAGTGGAATTGCACTGTTAATGAGCGAAAGCTGAAGGGTTTCCTAAAGGATATATTTGGATTTCACCAAAGGAACACTGACTCGGGGCAACTTAAACACAAGACGTAAACATCCTGTGCCTAAAGCTTGTAGTCAGTGTTGCTCTGGAGAAATCCAGATATATCCTTTATTGGAGGATATTCAGAGTTCCTCTGGAGAAATCCAGATATATCCTTTATTGGAGGATATTCAGAGTTCGTTTGGTGAAATCCTGCACGGCCTTGGGAGCTGCAGGGTGGAGCGTTGGGGTTTGGTCTGGCTTTATTTTTAATTTCGGTTTGGCAGCCCGAGCTCGCCCCAGTGCCCTGGAGAGGAGATCCCCCTGCGTGGGGGTTGTGTGCGCAGGGGCTGTGTCTGGCCAAGCTGCAGCCCCTGCGTGGCTTCAGCACTGGCTAATGGCACTGGCTGGACTTGCAGTTGGCTTTATTAGTTAAAGTCGAGTTTAACAGAGCTCAGTTAGCGTGCACAGCTACTGTGCTTGACCTAAGATATTTCTAAAGAGGGCTGAATGCTGTTTTTGAATTTAGTGAAAGCCTCTTTAAAAGCACTGCATCAGCCCTGTCCCCTTTAACCAGTATTGTTGAAATGTCAGTGTTGGTAGACACGCCTAGTTTTGTTCTGTGTCTGAATTTGAACGGAAGGATGACAGTTATGGACTTTAATATGACTTATCTCTCTCTTCAATCCCAAGCTTTAGGTATTCATGTTAATTAAAATGCATAGTAATGTCAAGCTGGTGAATAGTTACAATGTAAAATGCCAATTATCCTATTTTTGAATGCATCTGAAATAATAAACGAATTCATCAAGCCATGAGTCTCCAACTAAACAGATGTCTGGGATGCAAACGGGTGGGAAGGACCAGTGCCATAAATCCTACAGGCATTTGTCAGGCCTCTCCTCGAGTTCTCTGCACCTTTGCTGTTTAGTCTGTTGAGGCTGAAGGTTTGTCCCCAGCAAGAGGGGGTTTGGCTGTGCCTGTGCCAGCCCTGCCAGGTGCCAGCTCTGCCAGGTGCCAGCCCCGGTGCAGAGCTGCAGGAGAGGCTGCCTTGGAACCTCCAGCGGCTCCTGGGGGATGGAGAGGCACCAAAACTGGCTGTCACTTCTAAGTTCAGGCCCCCACATTGGAGTGGGATATGTGAGGTTTGTGGGAGATTTTGTTTTGTTGGTTTTTTTTTTTTTTTTTTTTTGTGTGTTTTTTTTTTTTTTTTTTTGGTTTTTTTTTTTTTTTTCCCTTTAAATTACTGTTCCAACTAAAGCACTCAGTAGTGCTAATGTTTCTTTTTTCCCAGTCAGAACTGGTTTAAGCTGAGTATCTGCAGGAGTGATTTCTGCAGGGAGGCAGTTCTCTCTGTTGGTCAGTCTCCACCAGCAGGCAGGTAGGAAACAGCCTTTGAGCAAATTGGGCTGCATTTACAGGCATTTGATCTCTGCTGAACTGGTGCAACCATATGAAACCTCTTCTATTATTCACTCTGCCTCAAATAACTCAGGACCAGTGGTCTCCAGCCACTTTGTGATACAGCTTGCCTACAACATTAAATTTTCAGCAGCTGCATTTGAATCAGTTGACAGTTCAAAAGCACGGTGTTGGTCTGTGTTTAAGGCATCCAGATTTGGATTTAGAACTACCTCGTGCCTGGAAGTGCACCAGCACATCCAGGCTGTGAGCAGAGAGTCCAGAGGCGTTTTCTTGCTCAGCTGATGCACTCTACAGCTTCAGCAAAGAAGGGATGCGTGCTCCAGAGCTGAGGCAAGCACACACATCTATATACATGATTATTTAAAGTGCTGTGCTACTAATACCAGAAGTCTATGAGAGTTAGGGATGGGTGAGATGATGTCAGAAGCAGCTTTCAGCTAAGGAAATGGGTATTTTCCATGCTGAGTTCTTTTTAAAGGATTCACTTTCCAAATTGGTGAATGCTTTCAAGTGTCTGAACTGCTGGTTTTGCTTTCCTCCAGAGACTTTCACACACATTCCTATCTATTCAGAACTTGGGAAATTTTAAAAATACAAGGTGTAACCAAAGACTGGCTCTTTCTGGAAAGAGTCAGGCAGAATTCTGGTTAATGTCTCTCTACAGAGCAGGTTGGAACAACAGGGGCATCTCAGTATAGGCTCTATGCAAGGTTTGAGAAGCCTGGTCTGCGCTGGTGATGGGGAGTACTGCAGGTGCAATAAAGGGAATATAGTGCACCTCACACTGAAGAACACTGGGACAGGAGAGAAGGAAGGAGCATCTTTTTGTTCTCCTCTGACCCCACATCTGATACCTGCAGACCTGGGATCAAACCATAATTCAGGATAACTTCAAGGCAAAGGCGTAGGTGTGCACCCACACAAAATGAATCTTTGGCTACAATTAAGACCCACTAACATATGCCTTGTTTTGTCCTTAGAACCTGAAGGACATGATGTGCACAGTGCACACAGGTGCTGCACTCTTCGTTAAACATCTGGTTAATCAGGGAGGTAACTGTGTTATTTGGAAACTTGGACTGTCCTTGGAGGAGCAGGGGGGCATTTACAGCTCTTTGTGAGGGGAATCTTTGCTGAGCACTGAAAATGCCCCTTCTGTCCAGTGCTGTGCTCTGAGCAGTGGTCAAACACAGCTGACTCGTTAATTGGCTGCTGTGGTTAAGCTGCAGTTGTGAGGGTGATGGAGAGCCAAGAACCAGGGGAAGGAAGGTGACATCTGGAGACCCTGCGAAGAGAAAGTGGAAGTGCTTGCACTCTGAGAAAAGGATCCTGCCAGGAATGTAAAAAGTACATATGGGTGGCTCTCAGCCAAGCTGTAGAAATGTTCTTGATCTTTGAGGTTTTCTTCTGCTTTGTTTCTGCGCTGTGTCTCCACTTGTCTGGTGTCTGAGAAAGAGCAACTGTCAGAAGTCAGTGAAGGCAAGAGAAGTTTTGTTGGGTCTGTGAGAGCTCTGCTTTGAGGTAAAGGATCCCTGCCGATTGACTCCCTGTATGTGATATGTGAGAGTGAAATCTAGACCATGTAATCCATCTGTCCTTATCTACTTGCACGAAAATGTTCACTATCTCCTTCCATGGGAAGTCAAATTTTACCCATTCCTTAAAAAATCCCCACAAACCCAAAACCACAGACAAACAACAGAAAACACCCACAAGACAGACATGAAAGAAAGAAACAGAAGTTTATTTAGAGTGTGGCATTAACAACACTGACGTTGTGGGTGCAAGCCCTGTGTGGGCCATTTTCTTCAGCACTGGACTCCAGGATCCTCGTGGGTCCCTTCCACCTCCGAAAGGTCTGTGACTGTGATCTGTGACTGTGACTAATTCTAACTAATTGACCTTTACCAGGAGTAGAGCAGAGTGCCCCCAGCACTGCGTGGGACACAGAAAGAGTGCAAGGACTGTTCTGCATTAAAAATGCATGAACACAACTTATTCTGCATAGAAGGTCAAAATCTTCTGTTCAATGAATAACTAGGATTTTACACACTTGATGCTTGGATAGGCAAGCATTTCTGTACATTTTATTTACTGGTAGAAATGTGTATGTTCTCGAGGAATCCATGGCCACACTTTGGCTGTGTGATGAGTTGTCAGTGACCCCCAGACTGTCTGTGCCTCGGCAGGGCTAATCCCGTTCTTGTCCTTGGGCCACCCCTCGGTGTCAGGTTCTGTGGCAATCTGACATCACTGCCTGCAAACAGAGCCCAGCTCTGCTCCAAGCATAGCACCTGTTTTCAAAGAGGTTTTCAAAGAGGTTCTCTTAACAAAGTTGTTCTTTCAACCAGCCCAAGTACCCGGTGATAAAGCACAAGGAAGTGAATTCCTGAGGCCGCAGAGGGATGTGCTTACATTAGTGTGCCTGTTTGGACACAAATCCAGGAGGAAACAACCCGAGAGGGGCGTCTCTCTCTCTCTCTCGCTCCTGCCTGCCAGGCAAGCAGGCCCCGGCAGCACCTCCCCGACGGGTTCGGGAAAATAATTTCTCGAGCGAAAGTGAAAAAACTATTTATTTAACAAACAGCGTCCCCCGCTGTCATGGGGAAAAGAGGATATTGAAGCCCCCTCCTCTGTCCCCTAAAAGAGGACTATGGATTTTAGAGTTCTTTCTGTAGGTAAAACCTGCAGTCCTGAGCTGGGCCGGGCCAGGCAGGGTCCGACGATCCCCCTTGGAGGGTCCCGCCGAGCAGGGCCGGAGATGGGAGCTGGTCTGGGATGAAAAGCAAGCCAAAAACAGTCCAAAAAGGAGCAGAAGCCGCTGAGGCAGATCACAGTCCCTTCTCCGCTGAAAGCCGAAGAGACTAGAGAGCAAAAGTCCTCTAACCAACAAATGTTGTCAGAATCGGGAGAGAAAAGAATGCAAAACATTCTAGCTGCAAGGTCAAGCTGGCCGCGTTGAAGAGTTCTCTCGGCTTCTCTCTCCCCCCTTTGCAATTTAACGGTACACTAGAGATCAAGCAGGCGATGGGGAATACAGTGTGGCCATAGAATCACCCCAAGACAATCAGTCATCCTCCTCCTCCTCACTGCGATGTCTCTGTGCCTCAGGCAGCAGGTTTGAAGTTTGGGAGCCGGGGTTTGTGCTTGGCAGGTGGGCAGTGCTGCCTCAGAGGGCTCTGGTGTCACAGGGTTTTACCAAGTTGCCGTGTGCTTCATCAGGAAAGGAGCATCGTCCTGCTGGAAACCATCCCTCAGGGAGGACTGACTGCTGGCCAGAGGCGATGTAGGGACTCGCCAGAAAATAATGAAACTATGGATATTCAACTCTCAGCTTCTCAGCTGAAAGGAGCTGCAGTTCTGGGTCAGCGTGGCCAGAGGTGGGAACTGTCCTGGAATTCAGGTGCTGGAGAAAGCCCTGCTGGGATTGTCGGCGTTACCTCAGCTCCCAGTTCAAAGGCCAAAACCGTTCCACCCTCAACCAGCTCAAGGGTCTGGGCCATGGGCCTTCTGTCCATGACGGATGGTCCTGGCTGGTGGTGTTGGACATCCCTGGGATCCCCCTGGAGAGGGCTTTTCCTTACACTTCTGAAGCTGTTCTCACCCAGACATCTGTGCTTGGCCAGAAACCAGTGTAGAGCTGAAAGACAGTTCAGCACAGGGAATAAAACACCAGAGTGTCAAAACCAAAATGTGCCAGGGCTGTTGGCCCCTGAGTCGGGTGGGGCCATTTATTTGTGGACAAACTAATTGTTATCCCTTTTCCTTTTACAGCAAGAGCACTTTACAATGGCTTTTACTTTTCAGCCCTAATTAGGAAAATGTTCTGGAAGTTCAACATTATTTATTGCCTGCATGTTGGTGACAAAATGAATGAATTCTAGAGTGATGAGTGATGGTTATAAACTTGCTCATGGAGTTTGGGAGAGATTAAAATTATTTTGTGACTAAATGAAGGTGTTTTGGTGAATTCTCGTCTTATTAAAGACATGCAAAGGACTGAATTATATTCATAAAATGAAATGTAACAGATTCTTTAGATCTGAGAGCTCATAAGACTCTTCAAAACAAAGTGGAGAGCCTTGCCCCTGCAGATTTTGGGTCAGTTTAAAACACTTTGTGTTTATCATAGGATAGTTAGCACAAACCCCTTGCTGTTGTTTGGTGGTTTGGGTTTGCTTTTTTTATTTGGTTGGTTAGATTGTAAAAGTATTGGAGATTTTTTTTTTTTTTTTAAATCAAAGGAGTAAATTGACCTTCTTTTCCTTTCCAGTCCTTTAAATTAAACAGCCTAACAGTTCTTCTTACTGCTTACTTCCTCAGAAAAAGATTTAATCTTTGGGGGGAAAAAAGGAATTTATTATCCTTGTGTGGCGTTGTGTACTTGCAGCTGATCCCACCTCCATTCCTCAGAAAAACTCTGAGCAGTGAAACTTTGGCTCTGGAGTTTTGCTGTGCACTCACTTGAACGTTGTAGCCAAACACCAGCTGAAGATGATTTCAAAGTATCCTGTTCAGGAGTTGCAGTGACATCAAATTAACATGCTTGTTTATTTTAGTCCATGTTGCACTCTCAATTGAAATTGGGAAGAAGGGGAACTGTTCAGAACTTGAGGTCACAACAGCTTGATCACACTCTCCTCCTCTGGTCATCCAGAGCGGTCTGTACTTGGAACAGACCATTTCATTTGGAGTCTGAGTTTAACAGCAAAATCAATTTACAGGAGCAGGGCTTGGTCAGTGTTTCGTCAGCAGTTCACACTTCAGTTACCTCTTACTGCACTATGAACAAAGAAACTTAATTTTCCTTAAAATCTGGTTAACTGCTTTGTCGTAATAAACCAGCTGATCTCTGGATGTATTAAGAAATACAAATGTTGAGTTTGAACAGCACTGTTTATTTTTACATAAGAGATATAGATGACAGAACGAGAAAATGTGTGTAAGAAACCTTTCCTTACCTATTTAATTTCTTGTTATCTCTAAAGCAAGGGATGCAAACCAAAAATTTCCTCAATCATTGTGGTGTTTCTGCCTCAGTAATTTCTCCTAATAAACCTTCCTCTGCACTCGCCATCTCTGAACAAGAAATTGCTTTGAGCTATTAATTATACATGTATTTCTTTTTTTTCCATCCAGTTCTCTCCCTTTGGCCTATTATCTCTGTGGAGCAGCAAATAGCAATTCAGATGGATGTGTATCATTACATTTCAAACATTGTAGGATTGAGGGTTTGTTGTAACCGTCTCTTTTATTAAGGTATGTAGGGTTTTTAGATTTTTTAGTGTTGTCCAGCAGACTGGGAAGGCACTGGGAAGGGAGGTGCTGGCATTGTGATTCCATAAAGTCTTTAACAACTGGACAAAGTGCTGGCCAGTTACCTTGGTTTGCAACATCCTTTGGGCAGCCTCACTTGATGGGCTTCCAAACATCTAAAGCCAATTATCACCTCTGCCATTCACTTGTGTTGCAGGGTGGGAGTTAGGGACCATCCTTCCCCTCATTTTCATGGGATTGCATTGAGCTGGATGCTAGATTCAGAGAGCAGGGGCACAGGGACCCCCACAGTTAGGAATGTCCAGTCTCTTCAGCTTGAGAATGTCAAAGCTCTCAGATACTTTGGTCCAAGCTGTGCCTCCAGACTCTACCTTAAACCATTAGGTTTGGATTGTGCCTCCAGTGATGCAGACTCGTGTCTGTTTGCTCTTTGTGCACACTGCTTCCAGGGGGTAACCTTTGCTCCTCTCTTGTGTTCAGTGTGGGGTGTTTTGCCCCATTTTTAAATCTGAAGACTGAATTCCAGCTGTCAGCACACCAGGGGAGGGAAGGCACAGCTGTGCTTTGGGGTTCTGAAGATGATGTCCTCAGGAAAAATCTCAGGTAGAAAGGTGACAGCAGCTGAGGCAGTACCTAGAGGGATCTTGTCTGTGTTGGCACTGAAGTTCCCTCTCACTGCTGCCTGTAACACAATTTGCCTTGAATTCATTGTAGCCGTGGTTTCTCTATGGCTTGTGAGTCTCTAGGGAGGTAGAAAGCCGTGTGGTCAGCTTTGAATTGTTCAATTACAGCATCTGAGAGCACTGGGCACAAGCACTCAAGAGCTGTCCTTGACGAGCAGGGTCCCGGCTTGCGAAGGCTGCAGATAATTCCCTTTTGGAATTCTGCTCACATTGTGAAGCAGCTGTAAAATTTCAGCCTTAATGTGTGCTACCTGGAGAATTTCAGTCTGAAAATACAGTACATGGTTGTCAAAAAATGGTTTCAGGAAGCATAAATTTCTTTCGCTGTGTCCTGACAAAAATGATAAAATTTCCAGATGCGTCAGTGCTTTCCGAATTGAGGTCTTCATCTGGCAATATTATGAAGATGATTTAAAAATAAAAAAAAGAAAAGATTTAGTAACAAATACATTTCCCTAGATTTATCCCCTATTTAATATTGTAGCAGCCAGGACTTTTATGTCAGAGGATCCTAAAACTAAGTTATTGTTAGAATTAATCACAAAAGAAGTTGTCATGCCTACCAAGCACCCAGAAACAGCCAGTAGCTTTTCAACCTCGGGTTTAAATCTCATGCATTTCTCAGCTATTCATGCTTAATATCCTACACCCTGTTATCTCACCTGCATCTCACCAGGGAACGTGCCCTGGGAGTGGGAGTGACCCTCGTCTGAGGCTGCACGTACTCAGAAATGCGTAGTACGAGCAGCAGGTCTCCTGTCAGACCCCACCACGCAGGAGCTTGTCTGGCAATGAAGTGGGTTTGGTTTTCCTTTTGGGATCCTGGTTTGTAAGAGGATCAGTTGTCCCTGCAGGGAATCACACCCAGGCAAGGGGCTGCAGCGGGGCCAGGGGGTGGGTGCAGCGCTGGCCCTGCAGCTCTGGGACCTCAGGGGTGACAGGGACAAATCTCAGGGTGCTGAGGGGTGCAGGGAGCGGGGATGGGAAAGGGAAAGGGCAGCAACTGGATGGAGACCCAAGGAAATCCACAGTGCTGAGGGAGGAAGCAGTGCAGAGTTTTAGGGCTGTGAGAGGTGAGGCAAAAGCAGGAATTAGCAGTTGTTTTGTGTATTTGTGCATTTTCCCACTGTTTGCAGCAGTCACTAAAGGCAACATCTTGAGCAGGCTGATCACAATGTCAGATGTGTGGATTCTTCTGTCCACCAGAATCCCTTCATGCAGTTCTAAGCTTTAGCTGCTTTGTCTGCAACTTTTAATCTGCTGCATTGCTGTGGGCTTGCTTTGTTTGTTTTGTGGGTCCAAAAGCGCCAGGAAAGAGGTGTTAGCACTGAGGTGCACTGGATTCCTGTTCCTGTGTTTTCGCCCATCCATGCAGAATTCTCCTTCTTAGCATCTGCTGACACTCTGATTAACTTTCCTCAGCTCCTTTCAAATCTGGTCCAGAAAGAGCTCCTCACTGGATAGGCACAGCATTCCAATACCTCCCATTCCTGCTGCTTTCTTTATCAAAGTTGGTAATGTCTGCCCTAAAACTAAAAATATTTGGAAATGTTTGTTATAGAATATAACATATT
Organism: Callaeas wilsoni; assembly: GCA_013398955.1. Classification (NCBI taxonomy): domain Eukaryota; kingdom Metazoa; phylum Chordata; class Aves; order Passeriformes; family Callaeidae; genus Callaeas; species Callaeas wilsoni. The sequence goes on along the minus strand of VWPU01011652.1, from coordinate 52,920 downwards.
GTGCACTATCTCCTGTGTAAGACTTCCTGGCAATGGAATTGCTGAAAAAATGAACCCCACAGACCTTACTCCCAAACCTGCAACCTCCTGAAATCTCTCAGAACAATTCTGTCAATAATTACTATGTGCTTTTGTTTCTTTAATATGTGCTCGGTCGCAGGATTGCTCAGGGATCAATCCTAGTAAAAATAATTTGGAACCCCACAGAGCCTTCAGAGTGCACATGGGGTGCTGAGCACCTCCTGTTTTTTGTAGTTGCTGTTCTGCCAAATTTTTCCCTTTCTTTACTCTTCCCATCTACTTTACTTGTGTGGATTACAGGCTCAGATGCAGATCTGATCGGTGTTTCAGTGAGAAGAGGCAGCTGGTGCTGCAGAGCTGCCAGGAGATCCCGAGGGGCTGCAGGGAGGGTGGGAGGAGATCCTTCCTGCTCCAAAGAGATTCCCGTGAGGAGTGGAGGCTCACCAATGAGGAGAAGAGGTCTGAAGGAGTAAATGTGCTTCAGAGCACCCCAGGGAGTCTGCCGAGATCTCTTTGGCCGTTCTCCAGCTGGGTCAAAGTGGCCCAGAGGGTGTGAGGGTTGTCCCTTTGTCCTGGTTGTTCCCTGCTGGAGCAGCAGCTCCCACTCCTTAAGGCAGAGCAGCCTTTGCTGCAGGGACCGAGAGTGCCCCAAGTTCTGATTTGCTGGGCAACACAGAAAATTACCTGCTGGGAAACTGCAACAGCCACCTGAACATTAAGAACAAAACGATAAATTAAGTAAAATGAGGTCCTAATTTTGTTATGGGGCTAAGAAGATCTTACTGCACCAAAATGTGCTAAATCCATCAAGTATCAGAGTGAACCCACCAGGAACTGTGATGTGAGAGCCAGCAGGGCTGCTGCTAACCAGAGGCAGGGAGTTGTGGAAGCAGTTTCCATCTTTCCATGGCATGTTACAGTTCAGAGGTGTTCCCTGTCTGCCCTCCTGCCAGGTTTTGTTAGCAGACCTCAGCAGCTGCTGTGCTGATGTCTCGGCACCATCCTCATGTGAGCTTTGCTTTTCTCCTCAGGGCTTTGAGTGACAGGTGAAACAACTGAACACAACGTATTTCAGGACCCTTCTGCCCTCCTTCAGAGCTGTGTTAAAATACTTTGTTATTTATATTTAATGTGCCTACGTGGGGTTTGATTTAATGCAATGGCTTTTTGAAATCCAGAGGGTATGGGATCACACACTTGCACTTGGACAGAAATTGAAAATGTAATAATACTGTGAACTCCTGGATCTGGCTGATTCTTCCTGTGCAGGGGTTCCTCACCTCCTGCGTGGTTCCAGAGAGCAGCCAGCACGTGCAGAACCTGGATCTGTCAGGCTGCCACTCAGTGAAACCTAAAAATTAGGCTTTAAATTGGCACCAGTGAAATGTCCAAACGCAGCTGCCTTTCACCACTGTGGCCCATCTCGTTTTCTGCTGTTTCAACACATATTCATTGAGTTAATACAGTATTGTTAACAGAAAAACCCAAAATTACACAGGTTTTTCTAGCTTGGGATATGCCTTTTTCTGCTGGATTGCCCCTTTTTGTGTTTTCCCCTGGCTGCAGCAAATTGAGCAAAATCCTCAATGAGAAGCTCATTTCAAAGTGTTAAAACATCCCATCTGACCTACAGAGCTTAGGGCTCCTGAAGTAGAACGAGCAGCTTCCTTCCTATTGAAAACTATTTTGAAAAGATTTTTTGGGATTCATTCCATGATTGGTTTGGGTTTGGTTTCTTTGGTGTTTTTGTTTGTTTTTTGTTTGTTTGGCTTTTTGTTGTTGTTTTGGTTTTGTTTGTTTTGTTGTTTTTTTTTTAAAGTAGGTTTATTTCTAAGCTTTTTCTTAAGGTGCACTTAGCATAGACACAGTACAGTACCAAATATATAAAACCTGCCAAGAGAACTTCCCAAGAAACTTCCGATATACAAAAAAAAAGGAAAAAAAGCTACTGAAATATTCATCATATGTTACCTGAAATATCTTGTGAATAATGGGCAGATACTGTACCAGCAGGTAATCTTTAAAATAACTTAATCAAGTAGCAACTGGTAACATTGTGTGATGTTGCTCCTGGGAACAGCAGCAGGCAGCAGAAATGTTGATTACTTGGCCCTTTGCCTTTCTGGTGCTGAATTACTGAAATCACAGTGAAACTTTTGCATAAGTGTATGTAATTCTCATTTTTATTCTTAGACGTTAATATTTTTTGACTGGAGAACATGCAAGTCAAACTTTTCCCCCATTTTCACTGAGGTTTCTGTCTGGTTTGGATCTGTATGGGTGCTCTGTGTAGGAATATTTTGCTAGTTTGCAGCAGACTGAAAAAAGTGTAAGCGAAATATCCGAGATACATGAATGCACATAGGTAAGATGTTTCTCAAAATTAAAATGTGTGCTGCTGCAAAAGACAGCACAAATCTAAGCTGCATCTCAGAATCTTAATAATTGAGACTTTTCTTTTGATCTTGCAGGATTTATCAGAAGACTTGATTTAGTTATATTCCTGCTTATTATAGGGAAGATGTTTATGGATAATAATCTGTAAAGTTTAATTTGGTGGTAAGAATAAAATGATGAAATATATGTTTCCTTGGACCCAAGCCTTTGGTTTTGCACTTGAAATGTTAAAGGAGCTGTGAAATTGCTAATTTGCATCCCCAGGAAATGTGGAACACCTGTTTTTTGGCAAAGGTCTTTACTGAAGAGGAGAAAATAGCTTCCCAAGATGCGTGCTCCAGGGCTGATCACAGCTCAGAGGCCTGGGTCAGCTTTAGTTTAAACTGGAGTGAATTCCCATCTTGAACACGCTATGAGCAGGATTATGGGGAAGTTTTAAACACAGATTTCCCTTTATGAGTGTGTTTTTCAAGTTCAAAACTGGCACTTCTTATTCTGTCCCTCAGTCACCTGGGGACACGAGCTGTGGGGTTTGGAGCCTGTCACACCGTAGGTACAAACTGAGCTGCAGATCCTCTGAGCTCTACCTTTGGGAATACAAAATATTGCCACAGGAATCCTTGCACCTTCTCCCAGAACTTGTCCAAAAGAAAAATCAGAAGAGGAGTACTTTGCTTCTGGGAGGTGAACCTGCCACAGCAGCGAGGAGCGGGGTGATCGGGGAGCACTGGGACTGAGCCCTTTGGGATTGAGCCCTTTGGGACTGAGCCCTTTGGGACTCCGCCCTTTGGGATTGAGCCCTTTGGGCTTGAGCCCGTCGGGACTGCGCCCTTTGGGACTGAGCCCTTCGGGACTGAGCCCTTCGGGACTGCGCCCTTCGGGACTGCGCCCTTTGGGATTGAGCCTTTTAGGACTGCGCCCTTTGGGACTGCGCCCTTTGCGACGGAGCCCTTTGAGACTGACCCCTTTGGGATTGAGCCCTTTGGGCTTGAGCCCGTCGGGACTGCGCCCTTTGGGACTGAGCCCTTCGGGACTGAGCCCTTCGGGACTGCGCCCTTCGGGACTGCGCCCTTTGGGATTGAGCCTTTTAGGACTGCGCCCTTTGGGACTGCGCCCTTTGGGCCTGCGCCCTTCGGGACTGAGCCCTTTGGGACTGCTGGACGCCCTTTCCTGACTTTTGTGCTCCTGAACGTGGGTTAAAGGAAAACCCTGCTACAAAACAAACCCGTTTGTTCTGCTCTTTTCATAGCACAGCCACCTGCTTGAAGCAAGTCAGGAGCTGGGAAGAGCTGAATCTCCCAGCCTTATGTAACAAAGGGAGGGCTGGGCTTTGGGGCTCGGGACTTTTTGGCTGGAGCAGCCCTGCTTTGAGCCAGGCAGGAGAGCAGGACACTTTCTAGAGGTGCTCAGCCCCTCTGCCTGGCAAGCAGAGAGATTTAGCACAGCCAACTGAAAGCCCGCTGGGGGTGCCATTAGAAATCTGCACAGAACAAACAGAGAACACTTTCGGAAACCCCGAGAAAAGCTATAACCACCTTCAGCCCCTCAGGTTCCAGTAAAGCAGCAAAGTCAACTGGTGGAGAAGTTTCGACAGCGCTGCACACATCCTAAAAGAGCCCCTCATTATGGCACTGCCTTCTGCGTCATCCCTGCTGGATAAATCACACAATTTCTCATCCTTACCTGGGGAAATACGTGTTTGGCTTGTGCTCTGCCCACACCGTGTCCTCCAGTACCCCCTCATTTCACACTGCCACCCACAGAAAGCGCCTCACAGCAGGCAGAGGGCCAGCCTGGGACCCTGTGCTGTAACTTGGTGCTGGGATTTTGTGTGTGTGCGCAGACAGCTGCTGTTTATTCCTATCGGGCATATTGCAGTGTTCTCAATTCGCCTCCCACACCAAGTTGTGTTCCTGTATTCGGCTGAAAGGCCACTTAAAAAGCACTATGTCACTTCCCTGTGCTCCAGTCAGTGCAACAAAGACTCTACATTTTCCAGACCTGCAGCACAGCATCAACTGCATTTTTAATTTAGGTTAGTAAGTATTGAGGCCAACAGAGTGCAGAAAATTTATTATCACTTCTTATATGACTTCATCTGTAAGTTATCACCGTGTTGAGCCTGGCTGGACATTTGTATGTGAGCCTGCAACTCTACCTGAGGGGAAAACAGAAGGAAATGATGTCTTGAAGTCCTCTAGTCATCTCTCTTGGTTGTTTTCTCCACTGGTTGCTTACCCTGGGTCTTAAAATGCGTGCCTTAATGCAGACTGATTTTGGTTTGGATTCAGTGTCCTGTTTGCCTCCTCTCACCTCATTAAAAATCACCTTTTTGCACATCACTTTATTCCTGGGAAGGAGCCTCTCTCTGCTTTACTGTGCAGTGCAGCTCTGCAGAGATCTTTGGGAGAGTCCAGGGAAAGCATTGGCATGCCAGTGGGATGCTGCTCCTCATCCAATTAGTCTGTCTTGGAGCCCTCCCTCCTGTTTTTCTGTGTTTAATTAGCAGGGCTCCCGGAGCTGGCAGGGCTCTGAGGGGGATTTAGGATGGCCCTGAGTCGCTGCTTTAATGGGTTAAAGACACTGAAATTGTTGAGGGCAAATGTAAAGCTCTGTTTTTCCAGCACTGAAATATTGCCCTGCCATAATGGGTCTGTTCATTCTGCAGATTCAAAAATGAGCTCAAAGGAGTTTTAAACTTCTCAGGTTTTGTAAATCTTGAAAATCTGGGAAGAGTGGCAAGGAGAAAGGAATGGAGCTGGGGAAGGATCTGGAGCTGAGGGAGCTGGGCAAGGGGCTCAGCCTGGAGAAAAGGAGGCTCAGGGGGGACCTTGTGGCTCTGCACAACTCCCTGACAGGAGGGGGCAGCCGGGGGGGTCGGGCTCTGCTCCCAGGAACAGGGACAGGAGGAGAGGGAACGGCCTCAGGCTGGGCCAGGGGAGCCTCAGGGTGGACACCAGGAAAAAACTTTCACAGAAAGGGTTCTCCAGCCCTGGCACAGCTGCCCAGGGCAGAGGTGGAGTCCTCATCCCTGAAGGGATTAAAGCCACGTGGATGTGGCTCTTGGGGACATGGTTTAGTGGTGGCCTTGGCAGTGCTGGGTTAATGGTTGAACTTGATGGTCTTGGTTGGTGTTTTCCAACCTAAATGAGTCTATGATTTTAAAGTGGAGTGAGGTTTGTAGGCTCCAGTCTACTACACTTGGTATCCTGTAGCATTATTTCCAGAAAAATGCTGCGTTGCTGCACCAGTATAGTTGGTGGATTGGATAGGACAGGACAGATTAACACCAGCTAATCTTAATTTACGAGTTAACAACTGAACTGCGATACTTTGGGCAGTACATGAATATTTTTAGTATGTTTTATATATATTACTACATTTTCCTGCATGGCACGAGTGACTATTCATGCTGGAAATGGTTTAGAAAATTTTTTTTTATCAAATTGACAACTTTATTGCAGCGACTTCCTTACTTTTTTCCCATCCAGAGTCTCTGTAAAGTTTCCTTAACATGTGGTGTTTTCTCAAAGCGCAGTTTTTCTTTTCCAAAGCTTTTATCATCTGAGATGCTTTTCTCTGAGGTCCCTCTGATCTGTCCATCTCCCAAGCCTGCTGCTCCCAAGCACAGGCGCTCCGGCGGAGATCTAATGGGACTCGGATAATCGTGCTTATTTTACATACTTAGTGCTGTGACCTAAATAGCATCACTTTTTATGTGACAGGGTTTCATTGTTGGCTTGCATTCAGTGCCTTATCCAGCCTGACACCCAGCTCTGTCTCTGTGATGCTCCTGTATGGAATCTATTCACGGGGAAAATCCTCCCGGCCCTGCTCAATTTAAACTCGTCGCATCTCCCAGCAAAGTCAGTGGATCTCAGTGGGACTTGCCAGATTAAGACTGAACAAAGACCTCAGGATTTGCTTCCCTGTCGGTGCATTTGTTTGTTCCTTTCAGCTGAAACTATTTGTCATTTGTTTCTGTTGAATCTTAGGACAAATTGATTTAATTATTTTGGTCCCTCAGGGTCTGTGACATCTTGAGTACTGTTTAGGGGAGGTGTAAAGCCTGGCAGTTTTCTCTCTGGTTTCTTATATTTAATAAAAAGCAATAATAAGGTTGCTGTATTTGTATTCTAAATGCATGTTTGGATACTTTGAAGAGTCTGCTTCGTAGCTTCTTGTCTCAGTTTGAGACAAGTTAGGAGGAAACACTTCTTCATCATAAAAACTTGCAGAAAAACCTGGCTTTTTCAGGGAGGTGGGGAAAAAACCTTCCAAACAAAACAAAACAAGTAAAAAACCCTTTGTATCACACAGATGTACTTCTGAGGGGGAAGGAAAAAATCACCCCAAAAGTCCCAAATCAGTTTGTGTTCGTAAAGACTCTTTATGTTTGCGTGTTTAGAAGTAAAGGTATCAAAGGAAAGAGGAAAGAGTTAGAAAAGAGTTACTTTATGCTTCTATTTTTGGGTATGATGACACATAGAATTATGTCATACAGAACCCATTTCCTCTCCATATTTACATGAAATCTGCAAATATTGGAAGCAATTGTATCTCCTGCATACATATGTGCATTGGTGAATCATGCTGTGAGCTGATATTTAAATAAGTTGCAAAATACCGGTGTTTTGCAAAATCAATGTCTTAAGGACTGAATTTATCACTGATTCTTTTTTTCTTGAGGTAAAATCAGCAGCTTTGTCTCTTTCCATTACATAGAATCACCTGTTCAAATAGAATCACAGAATGGTTTGGGTTGGGAGGGATCTTAAACTCATCTTGTTCCCGCTCCCTGCCGTGGGCAGGGACACCATCCAGCTTGCCCAATTTGATTTTTTATATGATGTATATCCCACAGCAGTGAGTTTGGGATCCTCAGGCTGTGTTTGCATGCTTGGATATCCCCCCCTAAAACTCGGTGCAGAGTTTGTGGCTGGAGGAAAGGGGGAATGACTGAAATGGTTTTGAAAGGGACTGATCCTCAGCTGTCGAGGCCAGAGCGGGCTGTGGTGGCACCCTTGAAATGCATCTCTGCAAAGTGACATTTTTATTTATTCATCGAGTTCTCTGAGTGGAACACTGACCTGTTGGAAGAAGGGCTGTGAGGGTCTGGTGCTGTGGCTCTTGTGTGAGTATCTCCCCTCACAGCCGTTCCTGCTGTGCCACATCAGTGCAGAGAAACATCCTGAATTTCATCACCTTCGCTGCTGTGGGTGCACATGAATATGAAAGGAAAATGCTGAAAGTTTGAAGCTTAATCTGCAGTGTTCTTTGTTACTGTCCCATCCTTTATTGTCCCTTTTTGTCCATTCCTCCAATTCATAATTGAAAGGGAGGAAAAAATAGGAGGAGGAGAAAGAAGGAGAAAAAAAAAAGAATGAAATCCTTCCAAGACTTTTGGCTCTAATTAGATTTTCATTAAGGTTTTATAAAATCTATTACACAAATCCTCGTAAGAAATGAGAGCACAGTTCATGGAGATGATTAACAAATTGGCTTAATGAACTTATCTTGAACCTCTCAGACCCACTGCGGCGTTCTCGCTCCCCTGAAGTGTTGGAAGGAAACACATCCAGAGTGTCAGTTCCGAGCAGCGTAAGGAGGAAAAATGAGCTCAGATGGGCCCAGCCGTGCTCGTGCTTTTCTGGGCGAGCACATCAGCAAGCCACGCTGAGCTGTCACTGATCTGACAGCTGCAGCAGGGAGCAGCCCCGTAAAGCCGGGCTCAGGGCCCGGGGCTGGTGGCAGCGGAAGGCGGTTCTGCCCTGAACAGACTCACTGGAGTTGTGCCCAGGAGCGGGGAGTGCCTGAGCCCTCCTCTCTGTCTGCATGGGCAGCGAAGGGAGGGCAGCTCTCAGTCCTGTCTGTTTGCACTGCTGGGAATCCCAGCACTGTAATCCCGGAGTGACCGGCTCAAGGGCTGCCAGCAGACACCCCAGCCAAGATGAGAACTGCCAAAACAGGGGGTACTTCCAAAAGTTATGTCTGAGAGGGGAATTAAGAAACTGCTTTAACTTCCACACCTCTAGGATGGTCATGACAGACCATCTAGATGACAATTCCTAAAACTCCTCTATGCTTTGTGCAGTGATATAGATATAGTCTCGAAACATTTTACAAAAAAATTACATTTCTTGATGTTAAGCTGGTACAGGTGGGAAAGGTCTCCTAACCAGATTTTGTTTGAGATGGTGTGCTTGGTTTCTGACTGTTCTGGGATATTTAGGTTTGGATATAGCCATGTGACATCTAAAAGCACAGGTGAAAGCAAACTTTCAATCAGGAATTTAGACCAGGGTCATCACGAGAAACACCCATCAAAGTTACGTTCTTTAAGGAATATTATTGAAATATAATGATTCCAGACAGGATTACCAGATCCACTGGGACAAAGAACTCCCGATGGAAGTTCAGACTCCAGAGCCATGCCCCTGCTCTCCCTTCTTTCTCACACTGTCACTGTCTTCTGCTCGTGGTCATGGTGGGATTAGCGCTGTATGAATCAGGGAGGTCCCTGACTGGTGACCTGTTGCAGTACCTCACNAGATGACAATTCCTAAAACTCCTCTATGCTTTGTGCAGTGATATAGATATAGTCTCGAAACATTTTACAAAAAAATTACATTTCTTGATGTTAAGCTGGTACAGGTGGGAAAGGTCTCCTAACCAGATTTTGTTTGAGATGGTGTGCTTGGTTTCTGACTGTTCTGGGATATTTAGGTTTGGATATAGCCATGTGACATCTAAAAGCACAGGTGAAAGCAAACTTTCAATCAGGAATTTAGACCAGGGTCATCACGAGAAACACCCATCAAAGTTACGTTCTTTAAGGACTACTATTGAAATATAATGATTCCGGACAGGATTACCAGATCCACTGCGACAAAAACCTCCTGATGGAAGTTCTGGCTCCAGAGCCATGACCCTGCTCTCCCTTCTTTCTCACACTGTCACTGTCTTCTGCTCGTGTTGATGGTGGAATTAGTGCTGTACGAATCAGGGAGGTCCCTGACTGGTGACCTTTTGCTGATGGGTTGTTTTCTGCTGAATCATTCCCATTCTGGATCTCTGAGTGTGCTGTTTGCCCCAGCACAGCGCCAGTGAGGGTGATGGGAATGCGTGGCCGAGGAGAGCCTGAGCCCTGGCACTGCCTGGTAGCTCTGCTCTTGAATGTCCAACCTCACTCGGCTGTTTCAGCCTCAGGATTAACATTCTGCAGTTGCCCCTCACTGGGAGGGGGTAAACACCAAAAACACTCTTCTTTGCTCTATTTAACCCCTCACTCAGGTGTGTGGGATGTCCGGGGTGCTCCTCTCCCATCCACGTGTGCGGGAGCAGCAGCAGCATCTCCTCTGCCGTTCCCAAAGTGCCGCCTGGGAGCGGGAATTCAGCGGGGAAAAGCAGCTCCCTGTGCCACCGTCTGTCCCCACAGAACGGGAGTCACAGCTTGTCCTCATTATCGCTGCCTCTTGCCAAGCTTAAAGCATGTCCTTTTCACTCACTGGAGAGGCTTTCAAATACTTGGAAGAAGCAGAAGTTCTGGAGACCCAAAGTTTGGAAATGAGGCAGCAGCTCGCTGGGCGTTGTGCCCTTTTATTCGGCAGCCCTGTGCAGGAACCAAAGCCTGACACTTGTCAACACGATATGGCCCGGCTTCTTTTGGGCATTGTGCTCCAGAGCTTCATCTCAAAACCCATCTGGGGCTTGGAGCTGCGCTCTGCTCGCGTTTGCCAACATTTATCTGCAGGATACAGCAGCCTTCAAGTAATGTACAGCATCTCGTCTCTAATCAGCGCTCCAGGAGATAAGCTGGATACAGGTATTTTGCCAGCTCTAAATACCTATTAGGAAAAGTCTTTTATCTTCATAATATCAAGGTTAAAAAACTGCTTTGCAGCCTTACAAGTTTTTTGAAAATTAGGTCTTAGAGGTTAAGAATTAGAAAAACCTTAGCTTGCCCTTCTAACCTTGAGTCACTTCTTTGTGCACACACGCTATTTTACAATTATTTTAATTGCAGAATAGCAATCCTAGCTTCACGTCTTGCAGTTCATAAAGGTTAAGAAATTGCACCTGAGGGCAACAGCTATGTCACATCGAGACTTTCTTAAATGTGTCTCTGCTGGAAGCAAATATGCCTTGCTGTTAAAAGGAGAATTTGTTAGTCAAATAAACCGGGACTGTCCTGGTGCCACCCGTGTCTGGTCTCGCAGTAACCTTAAATGTATATGAGGAAATGTCCCTTAAGGTAGCGTTCACTTTACTTTTTAATTTCATATTAAAGTTCTCTGCAGTTCATTATTTATTTATTATGGGGGAGGATGAGTTTTAATTCCTGGAATGGGGAATAATGCAGAGCTGCAGTTGGGGGCTGGTTTTGGGGTTATTTTCCTGCTGCAGGAAGTGCCAGGACCCCACTGTGGGCACACAGAGAGTTGAGCTCACAGTGGGGCCCTGCAGCTCTTTAAATTATGGTGCAAAAGAAACCCTGTTCCCTTAAGGAACTGAGCATCTCATTTCTGAGGATCAAGCCAAAAGTTGGTGAAATGTGTGGCACTGGGTTCGTTTACCTTGAACGAACTGTCCTGAGCACTGGAGAAGCTGGAAATTTGGAATACATGCCAAATCTTGTGCATGCAAAGGCTACCAGTAAAACTGGAGTAAAGAAATTATGGCTCCCTGTTTCCACTGCAGTCAGCCTCCAAATCCTCAACGAGTTCAGGAGGATGAGGATTTGGCCAGTAACTCCTCATCTGCAGACAGGACAGGGCTGGACTGATAAAACTCAAATGATGTATTTACTGATGAGATTTTAGTTTTGATAGGAGGACGTGCAAATTAGCGTTTAATATTTGCAGCAGCTTTTTGACATTCTGTGCCTTGACACCAAGGACTTCTACTTGTAGATCATAATTCCAAATATCAGACAGCAGATGTTTCTTTGGGAAGAGAAAAAAAAAAAAACAAACAAAAATTGTGACAGCAGATGCAGTCAGGTATGTAAATAAACCCAAAATATAGTGCAGGCTTGTTTTTTTTAGGGGGTTTCTGCTTTTTTGGTGTAGAGTTGTGTTTTACCTATTCACAATTTTAAATTTTATTGTATAGTGTGATCTCTAGTCACCAAATTGTTCTTTAGCAATAAACAGCTCTTTGAAACTGTTCTCAGAGGAAATGCACAGGAAATTCTATTGCCTGTTTGGTGATGTTTACTTGAAAGGACTTACTAATTAAAAGCAGAGCAAGTTGGGACAACCATCGTGTTTATTGACCATTAGGATTTTTAAGCTGGCTAAGTGCATGATCCATCTTAGATCTATTTTTACACAACTCCATCTCATTGTTCTTGTACATGACATTAAATGATTCATGTATTTTCTCTTTTTTTTGTGTTTTCCTCCCACTTCTGTGAACTGCATTATTTTTGGGGATGTTTCCAGCTTAATTTATTACGTCTCGCTGTGTGTATTTGTTTCTCTCTTCATTCAGAGACAGTAAAATTCAAGTTACTGAGTACTAGTAGGTGGAGTAAGGCACTGCAATCAAGGAAGTTTTGCTGGTGGAAATGCTGGATGTCAGTTTTATGTGGTTTATTGCACAGGCTACGTAGTAAAAGCTTTGGTTTTCATTCTCCTCATGATTTGGCTTTCCCACAGCAGCACTGGCACTGGGAGGCACTGGAAACCACTCCACTTCCACCACGCAGCCCTGGCTCTGAGCAGCAGTGGATGGCACGGAGCTGAAAATCACCTGAGGAACTCGGAGCTTCCCTGTACCTGCTTCTGCCCCGAGCCACAGGGACATTTGAGTTGTGTTTCTTTGATTTTTTAAACCCGTTGTACTTGAATTTTCAACCCAATGGCATAAGCTATTAACATCTGTTCAGGTTTATAAAGATAGCAAAAAGTGTCTTCTTTTTTTTTTTTTTTAATAAAGATTGATTCATCTCTGGCTTTTTGGCTGTGGTGGCATGAGGTTCTTAACTTGTCAAGCAGTGAGTAAAGACATTCAATTTTCTGTTCTCCCCTCCCTCAATTATATATTCTCAGCTTATAAACCCCAATTTGATTAATATATCTACAGTTTCCAGGGCTGTCTGTAGAGCCAGTACTGGTTCAGCACACTTTTTTGGCAGTTCTTGTTGGCACAACTTCTATGAGTTGCATGCTGTAAAAGAAAAAAAGTTAAAAATACAGAAAAGAGAGAGAAAAAGAAGAATCATCTGACTTTGGGTTCATAAATGAAGATATCAAAACTCTCCTCAACTTCAGTGTTGCGACATCAGTCATCAGAGGGTTTTATCCAAGAATTTATTTTGTTTAGATCCTTCCAACAGAGGATTGTCATCAATGTATTTTATGTGAAATTCCGTTCTGGACTGTCCCATCCTCAGTAGCAGAACCAAAAGCAGAATTGTTCCTCCTCCCCTGGGGAATTAACACCCCCCGTGCTCTGTGACAGGCACAAATCCCAGCCTGGGCTGTGGATTTTTACACACAAATTTTAAAATGGCATTTTCTTTGGGGCCCTACTAACAGAAGCTTCTAAAAGCAATTCAAATTACTGCATTTCTACCTCACAGAGTAAGAGCATATTTCTTAGTGATTTATGTACTGCACCCTCACAGTGAATGTACAGTTTTGAAGGTAAAGTGAATAATTTGTAGCTCTAAATAGAGACGACGTTTAGTGTTTAAAGCTTCTTCATGATTTTTTAAACTCTTTTCTTCAGAGAAGCCTTTTTAAAACATGAGGGACGGTTGAGAGGAGCACTTTAAACAACTTTTCTAATCACGTTTCTGATTTTCAGGCCTTACTTCAGGAAGAATATGTTAGACAATGAGCAGGAGTGGACTGAGGGATGCTAGTGTCTAAAGTTGTGGTGTGTCAGTCTCTTACACCAGGGATTTCTCCTTGCCTGATTCTGGCATTCCCCACACTCTGGTGGGTTGTTGCTGTTGCTGTGTGGAATCCTGCTCTTCCTTAAACTTCAGTACTGTCTTTTGGGGAATTGAAAATAAATATAAGATGTCGCATTTAAAAATATAGAAAGTATTGCATCAGGAGTTTTTTGGTATCCAGTTTCTAGTTCCATTAATCTCAAAATTACACCCTTCCCAGTTTTGGTCCCAACTGTCTCCTTGCAGAAACTATTTTAGGGTAAGGTATTTCTGAGAAAAATAGGTTTGGCCCCATAGATAAACATCTATATTTTTATATATGCATGCATTTATTGTGGTGGTGGTGGTGATTTTTCTGTTCTGTGTATGTTTTGTTCTACTTTGTTGTAAAGATTTCATTCTCTGGAAGGTTGGGAGGGAACGCTTCAAAGTCCAAGATATTGCCTTGCCATATCCCTTGACTCCGGAATAGCTCCTGGTGTTCTCTGTCTCTCTTTACCTGTTCAATGTCAGCTGGGTTTGACTTCCAGCCTTGCTGGAGCAGTAGCTTTAGTTTGGAGCCAGAGAGCCAGAGAGCAGCAGCTGTAGCTCTAATAGGCCTTTTTTTAATCTTGAAATTCCTTATTTGTATTTGGAAAGGTTCTGAGATAGAGATGCCGTAATGTATTCATGCTTGGTTGAAAAAAAAAAAGTAACCAAAACCCAAGAAAACAAACCAGATTTTAAAATCAAGGTAATTCTTGGTGTAAGAAACTCAGTGGGGCTATTTCCATGGGATTTGCTCATGATGTAGGGCTCAAATGGCATTTGAGCAGTTGCTGCATCCGATTTCAAACTTCTGATATGCAGATTTTCCCCCATCAGTCAGGGGGATGAAGGTTCCTCCTCTCCAGTTCTACTTGGTCCTTATTTCCATGATAACAGAGGTAGTGGTTGCCTGCTAATTTTGTGTGTTAAGACTTTTTCCCCCAAGAAATTTCAGTGTATTTAATCTGATCAGTAACTAGATGTTGCTCATGATATTTCAGAAACTAAGAGGGAACAAATTGGAACTTTTGGACTTACATTTGCTACGCCCCAGAATTTTCTAAAGAGGAATCAAGGCTCAGAGATTTAATTCCCATCAGCCAGCTGCACATGGAGCTGGTTCCTAAAACGGTGCTAACGATTGTATCAACTTAGCAACAAAAAAAAGGCAACCAAGTTTCAACACTTCCTTCAGTTGTGTCTTGCTCTAAACCAGAAAAATAATTATAACAATATTCCCCTGTTTTAATTGTGACTGTGGATGACTGATGGCAAACATGTAATTAACTGATGCAGGAGTTGACATAAGACAGTTGACACCAATTTTTTATACACTATTATATGAAGACATGTAGTGAAGCAATTAGTCCTTCATTAGTTCGGAGTTATTTCAAAAGCTTTGAAATACTTTTGTGGTTAATTTTTAATCATCAAGGAAATGTATCTTCTAATGGTGTTAACTTCAGGGACTGAAATTAAACGTGCTCCCATGAGACTCATTGCAATAAGATAAACGTCCTGCACAGCTGCTGGGCCACAGAAGCTTTGTGAGGCTTTTGGGGCTCAGCAGGGATGAGGCTCTAAAGATTTTCCTTGTTTTTTTCAGTTCTTGGTGCCTGCAGAGTGTCAGGGATGCTGTGCTCCTGCACACAGGGGAGGAGCTGCTGTCTGCACCCACCCTGATCTTGGCCGATGCTTTTGGCTCTTCAGTTGGTGGAGCCAAAAGCAGCAGGCCAGGCTTAGGTGTCACACGTTCCATTTAATGTGCCTTCCACTTCTCCTTTGCCTCTCACAGTTAAATGGAACTGAAATGTCACCTGGTGAGGACAGGCAGCTGCTTAGCCAGGGGATTTACTTCAGGTTTCCTTTGGGATTCCTTTTGCCTACAATTTGTTTTCCTGTTCTCAGCTGGCTGTTGCGATAAACCTTTTATGAACTTTGACATCTTTCCATCTACTTGAAAACTTTAAAAAATTGTTTTATAAGGAATTCCTGAAAAGATTATCTTGCTGGGCTTTCACTGGCAATTTCACCTTCTTTCCTCTTACAAAATCTCCCCTTTGCTGGGCTGGAAGCAGTAAACAGAATAGCTGTGCACTGCAGTGTGTCATGGGGGGGATCCTCGTTCTGTGCAAAGTCTTTGTAAAAATCCCTTTCTAACTTACATTTATGTTGTGAGGTTATAGATAGCTTATATAAAAAAGTAGGAAACTGAGTTGTCAAAGCCTGGACGGATCTCTGAGCAACCTGGTCTAGTGGAAGTCCATGGCAGGGTTGCAATGAGATGATCTGAAAGGTCCTTCCACCCCAAACCACTCTGTGGTTCTAGTGAACTAAAACCATGCAGTAAAAAAGAACCTGTTGTGTAAGAGCTGAAGAACTCGGGGAAAACCACTTCCCAAATGCAGATGTCCTGTAAAACTGTTTTGTTCATAAATTTTAGCAGATTTCTGATTAAGCACTGAAATCTGCTCTGGAATAAGGCCAGTTCTGTGGATGTGGGCGTGCCTGGAGTCTGGATAGAACGGCCTTTTTGTTCATGTCGCAAAAATCTTTTTCAGTGCACTACAAGCATTAAAGCCGTGTTAGGTCGTCAGCTAACAAAAATTACAGCAGTCTGAGTTCAGTAAGGAAAAATTATAACACCTGGGCCTTTGAAACAGACTTTCCTATTTTTTAAATTTTAGTAGTAATAATTACTTTGTAAGTCAGCTTTCATTATTATTTACCTGATGCTGCCCAGAGAGGAGTGTTTAATTTCTCCCGTGATATTTCAAGGTTCTCCTTTTCCTACCAATCTTCTGAAAATGCGTTTCTGGGGGTGCTGAAATGAGCGGTGGCACGTTAGATTCTTTCATCCCGGTGGCTATTAGTCACTGGTGTCCCCGAGATCACTGTGCCACCCGGATTTGATAGTGCAGCATTCAGGTGTTCAGAGGCAGCCTCTGAGAGGATGCTTTTGCTGGGGATGTGCTTTCACCTTCCTTTGTTAGGCAGAAATGAAACTTCTCAGTGGAGATAGCTGTGCCCAACACCTGTGAACAGCACAAGCTAATTATTTTTCCTGATGCATTTGTACCTTTAGGACACACTTCCAGCTACTTTTGGTGGAAAGGGAATGAGGGAGAAAAGGGAATCATATTGGTCACGTTTTAAGCTGCACAAGACTTCCTTCCCATACATAATTTTCTGCTGTGAGCAGAGGACACGTTCTGAGGTACACGGGGAGGAGAAGAGGTTGAGGATGTTTATGGAGGATTGGAGGCTCAAACAAAGAGAATGTTATTAGGCTTTTTAGTTTTTAAATGTTTTCCACACACTTTAAGAAAGTTCTGAGGTACACGGGGAGGAGAAGAGGTTGAGGATGTTTATGGAGGATTGGAGGCTCAAACAAAGAGAATGTTATTAGGCTTTTTAGTTTTTAAATGTTTTCCACGAGCTGTAAGAAAGTTCTGAGGTACACGGGGAGGAGAAGAGGTTGAGGGTGTTTATGGAGGATTGGAGGCTCAAAGAAAGAGAATGCTATTAGGCTTTTTAAATGTTTTCCACACACTTTAAGAAAGTTTTGAAACAGGTTTAGGAGCAGTTCCACTAGTATCAGGTGGTTAGACGGCTTATTTGTTATCGTATAGCAAATTGTAGTGAATAGTAGTGCAGAGAAGTAGAATTCATGTGAAAATGAGGGCAAAAAGGAGTAAAGCAGCACTATACATTAAAAAAAAAAGAGAAAATATACCCCGAAGCCAAAACAAAAAAAAGGAGAAGAAGGAGAAGGAGAAGGAGAAGGAGAAGAAGAAGAAGAAGAAGAAGAAGAAGAAGAAGAAGAAGAAGAAGAAGAAGAAGAAGAAGAAGAAGACGAGGAAGAGGAAGAAGAGGAGGAAGAAGAAGAGGAGGAGGAAGAGGAAGAGGAGGAAGAGGAAGAAGAAGAAGAAGAGGAAGAAGAGGAAGAAGGGTGGCCTCAGTTATTTGTGATTTGAAGTCTCCAGGATACTCAGCCCTTCTAAGGACCAAACCCTGTTTGCACGTGAGACACAAAATGGTCACTCTTCAGGCTCCTGGCTGTGTTACAGCATCACAGAATCATTTAAGTCAGAAAAAACCCTGGGGACCATGGAGTCCAAGCTGTGCCCGGTCCCCACCTTGTCCCCAGCCCAGAGCACTGAGTGCCACCTCCAGCCCTTCCTGGGACACCTCCAGGGCAGTTCATTCCAATCACCCTTTCTATGAAGAAACTCTTCCTAAAGTCGGACCTGCACCTTCCCCAGTGCAGTTTAGGTTTGAGCTGCAGGCTGAGACTGCGTGGCACCACAAATCTGCGCTCCAGGATGAGCTGCTGGCTGTGGAACACGAGCCTCCCACAGGCCTCTCCCTCTGCATGAAGGTTAAATGAGAATTTTGGGGAGGAAAACAATCTCTTTCTTTTAATTTTCTTTAAAATTTTTTCTCCTCCTCCTCCTGTTGTGCTGGCCATCTGCATCCTCCAACGAAAGGTGAGGGAAAACGCAGCATAAAGCACTTGAGGGGATTGGTGAGGCCTAGGAAAGCAGCCTTTAACAGGAATGGCATTCTCATGCTTTTGTTCCAGAGAAAAGTGAGTGCAATTATCTATGAGTTTCCAAAGGAATCTTGTTTACTCTGCTGTGAAAAAAGGAGTGGTGCCAGTCTGTGCCTGAAATGTGTCCCAGCAGCAAGAGATGCCTGAGTGGATCTGGCTGGGGACAGGTTGGTTTGCAACACACAAATGTCTCAGACTCGTTCTCACACTTGAGCAAGTCCGTGGAGGTGAGAAAAATAATTCTGGGAAACTGATGATCAGTGCCTGCGTTTTTTAATTTCTCAAGAAGAGGGAGAATGCTGGATGCTTTACCCTTGGGTGACACACAAGGTTGCTGATGACACAGGCATTATTTTCCCTGTATGCTGATAACTCAGGAGTTGACAAAGTTGAGCGTTGCATTTCACAAGGTATTTTAAGCATTACAGACTTGGCACTATGGAAATGGAAAAATGTCAGTCACGCTGGCATTAGAGCAGGAGAAAAAGAATGATAAGTAATATTAAGTGACAAACTCAGTACTTAACACCAAATACTGAAGGTTGTTCCATTTCCAGTGTTTCTTTCATTCTGAGTATTTCGACTTATTCTTTAATATCAGAAATAAACCAGTGGTGGCTGTCTCTGCTCTCCAACCCATTCCCCTGTCCTGGGTAACGCCAGGTGAGTGCACAGCGTCGAAGATGAGTGTGCAATACTGTTCACTGGTGTGAATTTCCTGTTTTGATCCTTGATGTTGAATTCCTCTGCTGTGTTTTGTGCTGGGAAGGGTCCACGAAGTTTTTGATGTGTAGCACGGACTGCCCTGGGCTCAGCTTGGCCATGGTGAGGCACGGCTGGACCAAGGCTAATGTTGACTTGAGCAGGACTCTTTGGTGGCTTCTTCAAACTCTCAGCGTGGTGGCATCCACAGACCTGTCCCAGACCTTATTTAAGCAGAGATGTTGGCAAAAGAATGGAATTTTGGCTTTGACTTTAACTTTTTTTTTATAGTGTGGAAAAAAAGTCTTAGTTTTGTATCTTTTCACTTTGCTTATATATAGTGGTTATTTTAAATATGAGTTTTTTTAAAAAAAATTCTGTTCTTTAAGAATAATTTTATTCCTGGCCATACTGGGCTGTATCAGTACTTGTAACAGAAATTTGGTGAATAATCTTTTTAACAAAAAGTAGAAATTCCTCTCTGTTGGAAGTAGATATTTTTCTTTTCTTCTTCAAATGTAATTTGCGGCCAGACTTTTTGTGCTTTCCTCTTCCGATGGAGGGCTGCAGGGGAATTCTTCTCTTGTGGTGACAAGAACACTTGCTTTTGTTGGATTAAAGAATTAATTGGAGACTCAGTTAATGGTCATTTATTGGCAATGATCAATAGGCTCCTGCAGAGCTGAATATGAAGCCCATTTTATGGAACTCTAATGCACTCTGAGTGCACCCTGTGCTCCTTTTGGCCTGGGAATAAATTAAGTTCTTCTCTGTGATGATTGAAACCCAAATTTACCAGAACTTTAAAGTAGAATTATAGAATTTTTTTCCTTGATGTTGAGAAACAGAAACTACTGAAATGTCTGGGATTCTAAGCAAGAGGAATGGAAGTAGACCACAGAAAGTGAAAATAGATTAAAGATGAAATTGAGACTCCATGGAAATCATCCTCCCAACTCTGTGCTCTTTCAGAATGGATTCTTTCTTCCAATGCAGTTATTTTGGGTCACTAAATTTCTGTAGTTTTCTCTTTTGCTTTTCCAGAGAGGCTTCCATGAGGTTTTCACTTTGCTGTGCCCACGGAGGGGGGTTTGAACGATACGCTCTCCAAGGTCCCTAAAGCATCCCGTGATTCTGTGCTAGGTATAAAATCAATAATGCAGCTGGCAGCCACTCTGTTTGCACAATATATACATTACACACATCATTCAGTGGGGTTCTCCACCATCTGGACTCCGTTCCTTATTTTGGAGCAATGAGGATTGAATAATTTGCAGTGTACCTCGTGTCCTGCCGCAATGGAGTCCATGGGAAGGGCTTGCAGAATTCCCTTCTCCTGGACAAACTGCGGTCCCTGTTCAGCGGGTTTGTCGCTGGCTTTGCCACCTGGGTGCGGACACAGCGGGACCTGGGAGCGCTCCCAGAATTCACCTGGAGTGGGTGTCAGCAGGAAAACCACCTGGAATTGTTGCAAGCGACAACAAGCGGTGCCCAGCAGGCTCGGGAGCGCAGCCCACACCAGGTGCATGCCAGGAAAATTGCAAAAAGGCCCAGGGAGATTACTGAAAAATTGATTGCAAATTGGCAGGCAGGCACGGCAGCCACTGCTGCAGAGGAGTTTATGATTTGTTTATGTTTACCTAATCATAATTTAATCTTTCTGCTGTTAACACTTAATGCTAAATCGGTTTCCTGAGATCATCAATTCCCAGTTTTTTGAAGAAGATTCCAAGAGATTAAATGGTAGCAGCAGTCAGAGAAAACATAACTGGGCTCTACCACATGCCAGAGTTTGGAACAGAGTTGCCACATGCAAGATGTTAATTAATAATTTAAATTAAAATGCTCCTGTTTCTTCAAAAAGAATCTCAAGAGTTCTGAAAAAAATAAATGTTGGTTCCTAAATCCATTTTCTAGTTTTCATTTACCTTTGTTACTCTGGTTCAGAGGTTTCCTTGAAGCTTGCTTGGCTGCTGGGATACAGAGATACAGCTCATGTTTGTGTTTCTCTGCATCTGACTTTTCATTTCCATAAAATGAAATCTTTTCCTAATGAGATTTCTATCCTGCCAGCTGTAGTGTGTTCCAAGGAGAATGCCAAAGGAATGAGTCTGGGGAGACCAGCCCTGTTCTGTAAATAGAGCAGGAAAGACAGATTCTTTCTGTAGTAGATTCTGTTCTGTCTTAAAAGAAATAAATAAAGGTGAGGGAGGCAAGAAGGGATTTGTCTCTTGCTACTAAATTCAGGTTTTCCCTTCTGGTTTTCAAAAATGTAAGACTTTAATTTACTGCCCTTGTGATAATTTCAGCTCTGTGCTGAAACAAAGATGGTAAATTCTGACAGGAAGAATATGTCTTTTTCCAAAGATATTTGAAGAACAGTGAAGGACCAAGAAAAGAAGAAATCCCCAAATTAGCAAATCTTAGTAATACACATTCTTCAATATTAATTCCCTGGGAATCAGAAGGAAGATTAATATCGGCTGTTACTTCTGGCTTGCCACTTACCCAGCTTTTAGCTCACTTAAATTCCCAAATACTGAATGTTCTGAGCCTCTCCACAGGTGCCTGTGGCTATTAAGTGCAGGATTAACAGCACGTGAGTAGTGACATAACCACTATTTTAAATTGTTGTCCTCACCCATTACATGAGAAGGCTTTTCCTTGTGTGTGAATGATGCTACACCAGTTGAGAGGACACCTGCTGCTTGCAGGATGTTTGGATACATCACAAGGATTTCTGTTCTGCACGGGTTTGTTTCCA
Organism: Callaeas wilsoni; assembly: GCA_013398955.1. NCBI lineage: Eukaryota > Metazoa > Chordata > Aves > Passeriformes > Callaeidae > Callaeas > Callaeas wilsoni. The sequence continues at coordinate 31,548 of VWPU01011652.1, read as the reverse complement.
TGGACTGGTGCCTAACTTGGAAATTCAAGCTCAGTATTTGCAAACAGCCCTGGGAAGTTTTTCACAACGTTTATGCTTCCAGTGGCAAAAATAACTTGGAAGAAATGGGTGATGGTTTGAACTTGGTTAATTGCTTTATTAAAGGAGGAGCTGCTTTAGGAAAGTCGTGCACAGGGGTGTTTGCTGGGTGTATGGATAATAAACCTACTGATGAAGTTCTACTCACCTGTGCCAGGGGAGTGAACACAAGCCACTGATTCTGCTCTACTACTCTTCCCCTCTATTCCTCTCAGTGTTTCAATATTTGCTGTGTAACAGCATAAATAAGGGTATACTGCACTTTGGCCTGACTGGGCTGTCCCAGTTCAGCTCCATTTTGGCAGATCTGCCCTCCCTCACCCACAGCAGTGGGAGTGAGGTCAAGGAGCAGAACTGGGGCTCAGTGTACAGGATGTCCTTCATGGCAATATTCATAGGGTTTCTTTGTTATCAGGAGGGGTTACTTGGAATTATGACTGGAATTGTGTACAATTCTAGGTGTCTGGAAGAAGGAAGCTCCTCCCAGCTGGGAACTGAGGACACATGACCTTATTTACTTCAACTGAACGTGTGACTGAGGAAAGGAGGGTGGCCAGGGCTGGGTGGCAGACAGCAGAGTGCCAGCTGTGTCAGTGGGGTGCTGAGAGGCGGGGAATGAAGGTGTGTGACTTGTGGAGAGCGAGGAACGAGCTCTTTTCCTCTGGAGCCAGCAGAAATCACTGTTCAACCCTGCATCAGATGTCTCATCTCTGTATCAGAGACTGAAGGCGTGAGGTGTCACCTCAGGTGTCCCACTCGTGGCACAGGCACTCGTGCTGTACCCAAGGCCATGATGCTGAAGAGCTCCACGTTGTGTTTTGATACTGATATGGAAAAAAAAAAAAGAGGAGAGCAGGGAGATGGAATCTATTTCTAAAATAATAAGAGTTGTCAAACCCGCTGCAGTGGAAGGATAGGATGCTCCCCTCTCTCCTGCTCAGCGTTCCCCCTGGCTCTGGCAGGAGAGTGTTTGTACTGCTGTCACCAACAGCTGGGCTGGTGCTCTGCATCTGACTCCGTGTTTGCATGATTCCCAGGAATTCTGGGCACTGGAGTGCCTCTCGGGCTGGTTTATTATGGATGGATCCAGACTGTCAGGCTACTCTGAGAGAGAGATACATGCTGCACGTATTTATTCCTTGTTTGCACATCTCCCTGGAAAGTCCTGGACACAGATGTGGGAAATGAAGTCTTTTCCTCGAGTTTGATATGTCTGCATGAATAAGGGACATTTGTACCAAGAAGCAGAAAATCAAGCTGCAGTTTGGTGTGAATCTGGGTTAAATCATCCTGGTGATGACATCAGAGGCTTGCATCATGCCCATACGCATGGAAAATACGGAATTTGCTTTAAGTAGCACAGAAATAATGTGGATTAGTCACTGTGGTAGCATGAGATCCAGAGCAGATTTTGCTGCAGTAAAAGTGCTGGGGAAGGACAGCCATGTGCTGCAAAAAGGGAGAGAGCAAAGGGAGGTGGGAAATTAGTGCTTAAATGTGGATTCTTTTCTTGGTTATAGCTCATATCTTGGATAATCTGCTGACCTTAGATGTCTTGAGTAGTGCTATTCCATGGAAGTGAAAATTATCCAGTACAAAGGACGTGGGTGGTTCGGGAGTGTTTGGTTTTTGTCCTTTTTTTTTTCCTTTGGCCTGATGATTAGCTGAATGTTAAACTGGATAGAAAATGCTTTTTTCCTACTGCACAAGGATAAAACATTTCAAATAGAAAACTCGCCTAAATATGAGAGGTTTAGGTGTCCACTTAAATGCTTTTTGTGGTTTTGGTTTGAATGATGTTTCTCAGTTATTGCCATGGATTGGATTCTCTCATTTAATGGTGCAGTGTCTCACTGGTTTTTACCCTAACTAAAAAAAAAAAAAAAATTACAGCTAGATTAGGCAGTCTTTAATCTTCAGTAATTAAATTATGAATTGATTTCACAACAAAAGATGTGTAGATGTCTCCTAGAAGAGATTGATAATGAATATCTGAATACTTAACACTGAGAACACACTGGGCTTTTTCCTTTGAAAGATAAGAGAAGGGTATAGGTTACTGTAAAAGGGAATTTAAATGAGTGTAGTCTGTTCACAGTGAAGCAATTTCAAGAATAGTTTAATGACTAAAAGTATTAAACATACTTAAATTCATATATATTGAAGAATGGCAAATGAATATGATTTCATTTATTGCATAGAGTTGATTTAGTTGTGCTAAGTGAACAAAAGCCAAGTTCCACTGAGGTTAAAACAGATCTGAGTTGAAAAGGAATATAGCGTAAGAAACAGGCTGGGCCGTGCCTTGTAGAGCCGCAGCCCGGTGTGTCTGCTCCTGAGCAGGCTGCTTCTCCCTGTGTCAGGGTTCCCTTGGCCTCCTTGGCGTTCCCCCTCGCCCCTTCGCGTCCCAGGAAAAGTTTTCCTTGCAGAAAAATAATCTGAGTTCAGTGTGTGCCCCTTGGCTTTGAAAGCACGCGGTACAGGTGGAAAGCTGTCCGAGCGTGCCTGCCTCAAGCCAAGCAATTCATTTATTGTGACAGTCCCTCTGTGCTCCGAGGAGAAAAGGATCCATGGCAGGACCCCGACGCCAAGGCCAGGGGCTTCCAGCACTTGCAGCAATAGATCCGAGAGTGGAATCCGCAGGAGCAAAGGACAGGCTAATGTGGCCTGCTCTCGTGAGGAGTGCCTGCTAGGGCTGAAGGTAGCCAGGGGAGAATTTCTACACGAAAAATAAGATGTGAGAGCTGGAGGGAGTGACAAGAAAGATTTCCCTCTGTGCAGCAGGACTGTGAGCAAAATAAAAGGTTATTTTTCCAGGCATGTCTCAAGCGGTTTGGGTCAAAATACTCATTGGTGTAAGGACATTAGACTACAGAAGAGTTACCCTGGGTTAAACTTGTCCTCAGTGTGTCTGAGGCAAGGGAGGGATTCTAGCTTTGAAGAAAGCAGGCTAGAGATTTATTCTCTTTTAAGTATCTCCTCCTACCCTGTTGTACCTTTTTCTCTGCCTTAAAACTTTTCACCAGCAAGCCCCTGGTTTTGACAACCATCTGTCAGCCCTCCAAGATAAAAGAGCAGAATTGCTGAAGGCTTCGCTGAGGAGCGCTGTGCAAAGCCTGAAAAGAATTGTCCACTTTTTAGCTGCCCTACATTTAATTATGTGGTTGGAGCTTTTAAGTGAGCACTGGGATTTGAGATGGGATGAAGCCTGCAATTTCTGTAATAGCTCTGAGGACGTGAGTGCTGTGACCTCCTGTTTATTCAGGATTGATGTTGTGTGCCTGGCACTGCCCAGCTGCACAGGCTCACGCAGCAGAATGCACAACGACACAAAAGGCAGGAGTTGACAGCTTGAGATAAGCTTCAATCCTTTGCAAATGTCGTAATTATAATATATGTGCTAATAAGAGTGCCTAGAGCTTTTATTTCATACTCTGGTTGTTGCTGCAGCACAGCTGAGCGAGGGTTGTTAAAACGCTGTGAGCTTTGGACATTGGTCAGCTCGTGCTGAAACACCCCCAAACACCCGAAATGGTCCAGAAGCTGAGTTAGTTACTGAAATTTCCCAGTCCAGGGAGGCCTGAAATGAGGAGTCTACTCTAGATTAATATCAGGATAGATGAGGCTCTTTGGCAACAGTGGAGTTTGCTGAAATGACATATTTTCTTGTAAAGACAGTGGCCACTACCTTCAGAGGCTGAACTAATTTAATACTTGAATGCACTGCAGGAATAAGATTCTCGATACGACACAGGTGTTGCAGCTTGAGCTTTTTGCCATAGATCTAAATTGTTATGGACATTGCTTTGGTTTCCTGGCTGCATAACCTGGTCTGTAGGGCAAGGGCTGCTGTGAGGGGCCTTTTGCTGTCACCCGTAACGGGAGCGAGCACCTCCCAACACTTCCCCGGGACATGAGGACATGAGCGAGTCTAAAGAATATTTAGATGTTTAAAAACTTCCCTTTCCGTGTTGACTCCTTGCATGGATCCCAGATTTAAAATTACCTGGCAGGTACAGAAAGCACTGTAAGCAAAATTTTTTGTCTATTAGTAGCATATTTGTGCATCTAATTCTCTTTTCTCCTGCCTATCACCAAGACACACAGGGTTGTCAGGCAAAAACAAATGCCTGTTTTCACAAACAGAAGGAGTTTTCCAAACCTTTGTGAATACTCCCAATATTGTTTGCCTCACTTAAGTGGGGAATGAAAAATGCAAGGTGAGAGAAAATATGACTGAAATTGGGAATGAGATGTGAGACTCCAACTTTTTCATTGCCTGATAACAAGTACAATGCTTCATATCAGCTTCTTGCCGGCAAAGGAACTGTGAATTTATATTTAAGAACACAGCCAGCTTAAAACATGAAAACTGAAATTATTTTTCAGTGATCAACCTTTCTTTGAGGAAACCTGTGCACAGAAGAGTTCTCTCAGTTCTCTCAGACCCAGTGATTGAAAATAACTACTTAGAAAGAAATACTTTAATAATTAAATAGTCAACATTGTTTGGGGTAGAAATAGTGATTACAATAGCATCCTCTCTGTGCCTGGGCCTCTTGCCAATGAGACTCACATGAAAATTGATGAGTAAGCAGCAAGTTTAATATTGCAGATTTCATTGCTTTGCTGGGAGCAGCACTGCTTCCACTGGAAAATAGAGGAGAAATGCATTCTCTTCTTGCAATTTATTTATAAAGAGAACAAGTTCAGAATTAGACTTTTTATTTTCTCTTTCTGATTTGCCATTATCAGGAATACATTCTCTGCTTTTGGAGGCAAATGTGTAGCTGTATAAATAGTATTGACCTTATTTTTCTGATTTGGACTCCATGGACTATAAGAAGACTATTTTCCGTTTCTGTCCTTCCAAACAAAAAGGAAGAAAAGCAGGAACCCCATGGATACTGATGTGGTGAGCCTTTTGCCCCTTTTTACAGAAGAGTAATGTTTGTTGTGCTGCTGAATGCAAGGGCCACCTCTTTGTTTCCCCACCCCTGTTTTTAAACTTTTCAATATGATCAGAATCAGCTCTGTAGAAGAAGGTTCTTTCCCAGTTTGTAGGACTACCTAAAGGTGATAGTGAATCCTCACTTGAGCTAAAGGGAATGCAGATAATCTTCAGCAACAGCACAATTCCTTTTTTTCATCCCTGGGTCCTGGTTTGAGGCAGAATTCCTCCCCTTTGCCCAGAGGTCATGCCCTGCCTGGGAGGCAGCAGCATTCCCAACTGCAGGAAGCATGGAGCCAGCTCCTTCAGCACCTGGAGAGGCTGTGCAGCACAGGAGCTGTGGGAAGACTGGGTGGAAAATCCTTCCTAAGCTCCATTCCCACTACCACAGGCAGAATCCCACCTTGTGTATTTGGGCAGAGCACCCTGTCAGCAGCTGAGAGCTGCTCCAAAGTTTAAAAAAAGCAAAAACCAAAGAAAGTCCTGATAAAGCAGGATGATATTTCTGCAGGGGGACAATGTTACGTGGTGTTGCAGTCTCACACCTGGAAGGGAAAACGTCCCTCCCACAGCTCGATGTGGTGCTGTGTTAGATGCAGTCCAGCAGACAAGGAGCACGGCCTCTCCTCGCCCTGGGTGCTGGTGAGATGTGTGTGGCATTTACCGTGGCGCTCACCCCTTTCCGAGGTGTAAACCCTGAGCTGCTTTGAGTCGTGTCTGCTCCATACGGAAAAGGAGAGCGACAGCACGGTGCAGCCCAGGGTGAAGGCAGAGGGCTAGGCTGGGGCTGCGGGAAGCACACGGGAGTTTCTCATCTTATTCAAAGAGTGAAAAACGCAATTTACTTTCCTGTTAGGATTTAAAAGTTTTTAATAAAAAGACAATAAGGGACAAGACAATAAAGCAAAAGTTACAGCGTTGGGCGGCCAGGGAGTCTCTCTGCTCCACCAACGGCGCGCGCCGACTGCAGCACTTATCTCTGTATTTATCCTTTAAAGTATTACATATGCATTAAACTTCCCAATGCGTTTATACATATTTATGACCTATCTCCACTTCGTATTATAATGAGCTCAAAGGTTATTTGTGCCTGCGCAGTGCATCCTGGTGGTCGTGGGCCAGGGTCTCAAAGACGAAGTAAGAAGTCTTCCTCTTAGTTGAACTTTTTACCTTTCCTTGTCACACATGCTCTTTAGGCTCTTGGATTCGGCCCACATTACGAACTTAGTTTCAGCTGGTTCAGGGGTTTTGGAGAGCAGGGACCAGGTCAGATCACTCTCCTTTTTACAATAAAGCTACATCCTCCCATCTTACTTCTGACAAGCACCAGCGATAACAAGGGGGTCTGGATGAATCATTCTTTAACCTCTGAACTTTCTTGTATCACATCTACATGGATTTCTTCCACTCAAGGATGGATTGGTTCTCTTATACGTATTTAACGAACAAAGTATAGTGATATTCTATTACAGGTGTTATCTAACTAACCAGACAGTTTAGTCGTTACAAGCATATCTACATCCACTATTAACAGAACAAACTGCATTCTTATAGTGAAATCATTTTATCATTATACATATAACATTCTTTAATATCTGCGGAAAGCCACTATTATAATACATATCTATAACAAAAGGGAAATAGGTAAAGCTTTCACAGGAAGCATTGTGTGGTGTCCCAGCAGATCCATTCATGTCCAAATGTCCATTGTCTGGCTGGAAACAGCGCCAGGGGAGCAGCACCTCGCCCTGCACTGAGAATGCTGTGCCGTTCTAGAGCTGCCCGGGGAGCGTGAGGGAAAAGATGGTGCTGTACTGGGAGGCTTGGGAGGTAACCTTCCAAAACGCCACAGCTGTGAGAGGTTAAAGAGAAGCTGAGCAGGGAGGAGGGCAAAGGCAGCAGGGTAAGCAAAGGCGGCATGTTTGCTGCAGGGAGGGAGGAGCTGGAAACAGGGCAAGTATTTTGACACGTGCAGGATCGTGAAGAGCCGCTGCGCCATTGCCATCTCCTACCAATGTGCTCCTCAGCCTTTAAAACTCCGGTGTTCTCCCAGATTAACCCACCCGTGACAGTGCTGTGAGACCACACAAGGTGTACCCAGGCTCTGTGCCCTACACCAAAGGCTGGGTGCTCCTGCCATACTGAGCTGTATATTAGTACGCCGGCGCACTGGCCAGACTGGGGGGGCCGCAGCTTGGTCCAGGTGTGTCCCACACAAAGGGAGAACACCCCGTGGCACCGCGGTGCCTCGCGAGCCAGCCTCCCAGCCCGGGCGGTGCAGGGCACTGAGCCCAGCGGGCCTGGGGCTTGTGGATAGCCCAGGGGTGACCAGAAACAAATGAGCAGAGGAGGCCCCTTCGGCCGGTGTTCCAAGGGTTTATTGAAGCTCCCTCGAAGGGGACTGGAAGCGAAGAGGACAAGATAAGAGACTGAGGGGCTTTTTAAAGGGATACAGGGAAGGGGGCGGGGTGACACCGCAGGGACCCATAAGGAAGAGGAGAAAGGCGGGACAGGCCAGGACACCTTCCCTGACACAAGNGGTGTCTGTCAGCTGTAGACAGAATCACCCCTCAGGAATCCTAGGAATTCAAAGGCAGAAGCCATCTTGACAGAATGGGGTTTTACTCTTTGGTACCAGCCCACCAAACCTCTGTTTCTGGGCTCTGTGGCCCCCTGGTTGGTTCATTCACCACAACAGAGCTGCACATAAACCCCTTCCTGCCCTCCCCTGGAGCTTCTGCCCCTGCTCTGCTCAGCGCCGGGGCCGCTCTGCTGCGCCTCCTGTTCCAGCAGCCTCCCCCAGAAGGGGCTGTGCCCTGTGCTGTCCCCTGTTCCCCCGTGCTCCTCACGGGGTGAGCCAAGACACGCACAGACCTCCTTGCTCTTCCCACCGGAGCTGAAGGCAGCTCAGTGTCTGGGGCAGCACTGCGTGAAATCAGAGCGTGGCGTGAGCACGAGGCACGTGTGATTCAGTAACTTCATCCCAGTGTGGGCTTCTCAAAAGCTGAAAGCGTGGATTTGTATTTTTGCTTCTGTCTGGCCTTGATTTGATGTTTAAGAGCTTTAATTTTGCGAGAATCATTCCTTAAACATCAGCAGTGCTGCCTCCTTTCCCCTGCTACGTGACCAGAGAGAACAAATTGGCTCAACCAAACAACTGAGCCACGCTGGATGCTGCTGAGGCTTTTTTCTTGAGGGGCATCAAGTATAATTGGCCAGAAATGGGAATAAATCCCTTTGCACCTTCATCTCTGTCTTGAATGAACTGAAAACCTGGGGAGAAGCCATTAATCTTTGGCCTGAGGTGGGGCAGGAAGGGAGTTTGAGAGGGGTTAGGCAGTGGGGTGGCACAGGGTCCATTAAGCCTGGGCAAGGGACCTCTAAGGGATTTTTCCCTGTAAAACTGCACTGCTTTGTTTAATATACACTGTGCAAGTGAAGGAGAGATCGCTTATGAAGAAGAGAAGGAATAATAGCTGCTGTCATGCTAAAAGAATTTTATGAGGACTTTTATTAAATCCTTAAGAATTCTAGTTATAGCAGCATCTTTCACAAGTTAAATTTTTAATTTCTGACTTATCTCATTTTGTTTTTTAACACTGTAGAACAGTCCATCTTAAATAAATGCACTGGTTCAGAAATAATAGCAGGGGAAGGACCAAAAAAGCACTACATTTGTTACTCAGACTCCTCCAAAAACCCCACTGCAACATTTATTTGATGATTGAAACAAGTAAATGAAGTCTTTATTTGCGATTTATTTGCCTTAAAGAGCTGAACTTATAATTATTGGGTACCTGTGATGACACGAAGCTACAAATATAACATAAACCAGGGGATGTGTAATACTGATTTCTAACAAATATCCACAGGAAAGCATCAATTAATTCAAATGAGGTCATTTTCACTGCAATGTAGATGTGGATAAATAATGCATGGAAACAAAGTCTGTTTGATAAAAGTCTCCGAGAGGTTGCATTTGTATTGTCGTTATCTGCAGCACGCAGGCTGAGCCTGTGCCCGTCGTGTCCTGCTGCAGATGCTCTATCAGGGGTGGCAAAAGTCCCTGTGTCACATCACTCTGCTCACAGAAATGGCTAAAAACCACCCAAACCTCCAGGAGCTGCTGTCCTGTTTCTGCAGCCTCTTTTGGTGGCTCTTTTGGTGATGACATAAAAGCAGTGGTGTCCCCCCAAGTCTCCCCAAAATGAGTTCAGTGGTATCGCTTCCTTCATTGATTGTTGTAGGGGTTGAAAATCCGCGTCAATAAAAATTAACAGGTCTCTTGTTAGGTTCTCTGGGTGTCACATATTAAGGATTCATTTGGATCTATTTTGAGCATCCTATTGAAATAATGTTGTGGTAATATCTGCCTGTTGAAGGGTTCATGTGTATATCAGAGAGGGTATGTGAAGGGGATGTGCGGCTCAGCAGCAGCAATGTAATGATACAAAAATCAGATTTTGCTCCAAAAGTTCGTTTTAGTAGATTTACCGCTACCTCTGCAGGGTTCAGCTGTATTTTAAACGAATTTATGGTGGTGGGGTTTGTGTTTAGTGTAATAATTGAAACCTGCCCATTGCTTTTCCCTTTGTAACGTGTAAGCTCAGGGCTTTTTAAAGCCTTTTTCCTTTTAAGTCTAAGTCTTTTACCTCTGAGAGAGGAAAATGGTACTGGGAAGAAACCAGCCAGAGACTGTGAGAGTACAACCGGTCTGTCTTAGTCCTGGTCACGTTCTTTGGCACGTCCTTGCCTTGGGAGCAGTGCTGATGTCCCGTGGCAGACGGGCTGCTGCTGCCTGGGGAATCCTGTGCTGCACGCCTTTTTCCAGACGTGCTTTTCCCTCCTTCCCACTTACTCAGCTGGCACTTAGAATGACCATATTCTGCTGTTCACGGGGACTTTGCAAAGCGTTTTTCAGCAGCACCAGAGCAGTTCTCTGCGCTGCTGGCGGATGATAAAACGCTGCCTGTGGAGGTCAGAGGTGGTGCTGTGTAATTCACCCTTCCTGCCTGGGCTGCCCGTGAGTGGGAGCAATTAAGGGCTTTGTCACAGTCTGGAATAAGCACAGGGCCTTGTGTCCCGTGGAGAAGGTGCTTCTTCACCCAGGAGAAATGCCAGAAATAAAGATGTTGCAGTCACTGCCAACCTTAGTCCCACCCATCATCTCAGTTGTGACTCTGGTGTTTGCAGAGGAATTGTTCTCCTGGCTTGGTGAACTGCTCCTGCTCCTGGGGGACGTGAGAAGCAGGATAAGTAAGATTTTCTGGTATAAATCATCCACTGCAACAGAAATATTTGTGTACTTCAGACCTTCTGATACAGGTTCTTGTGGTCTAACAGAGGAATCAGCACCTTCTCTGTTCACATTTTGGATTTTTGTTTCATTTTAGGCAGTGAGTAGAAACAAATTCTCTTTGAAATTCTGTTGGAACACTGGACTTTTTAGTTTGCTAAAAATAAAGTTACATGATTAAAGATGTATTTTTGTCTAATCTAACATTTGGGATTAACTGGTTACAATTTTGCCTGTTACATAAATATTTTAGCTTCTCTCAGGGCAAAGTCCATGTTTACTTGAATATCAATCAGTGTTAGGGGGAATTAATTCAATTCATATAATGGTTGCACTGATTGTTACTTAGGAAATTTAAAAGCAGAATTTATATAAAATTATTTGATTGTAATCTTCAGAAAATGAGGTTCCCTTTGAACCCAATCTCAGTTCTTCCATATCTGTTCCATGATAATATGGTCAGCAATTTTTTTCTACTGGGAGCTTTATTCATCTTGGCTGTATCTGTGTTTAGTTGATGATAGATTTAAAATTAAAAAATAACCACCAGCAACTGCATTTCTGTGTCGAAAGGGACACCTCTGCCAAGGCTTTTGAAGTTGTGACATTGCATTATTTATTTTTTCCATAGAAATTGGTATTGAGAAAGACTAGCCAGGTGTATCCTGATTTAATTCTAAATTTTTCACTTTTGGAATGAAAATTTTGCTCACTCTTTTTGAAGGCTGCTAAGTTTTTAATGTTTTTTAGCAGAGAACTGATTTTCTTTTCCTGAACTCTCACGGCAAATACCAGGTTTTTGGTTTACAAAAGCTCTTTGAGCTTGGTAATAATTCACGTATCAGAACTCCTGTTCCCTCTTGCATGGGATGTTCACCTGTTGGCTGCTCTTTGGAGCTGTGCTGGAGGAACAGCTGCCTGTTTATCCAACAGGACAGGATCCAAAGAGGAGAAAAACAGCCAGACAAAATATCTTAGTTATGAGTTCTGGTTTAATAAATGTGCTGTCTATGGATGATTCATGGATTTTATGATTACATTCAATTATTTTTCAACAGCTCATGCTTCATTTCATCAAGAACTTCAATCAATGCCAACTGATTAATTATCATTCTCCTAGTAGCCTTTTGTCTAATAAACAGTCCTAATGAGCATGTTCAGTCTTGGCATGTATAAATGTCAGCCATGTACTAATAAAACACTCCTGGAACTGGATGCTGGAGGTGGCCACGCTTTGGGTCTCTTTTTGAGGAGACAAAACCCCAATCTCCTCCCCTTGGCTTCCCCTTTCCATCAAAGATAAAAGCTGTAGTTGAGCAGCAAAGGCCAAATTTCTTCATTCAAGAAGAATTCCATTGTGCCAGGGTGAAATATTGTTAATTCCACTGTCTCGACCTTTAATTTCTCATCTCCTTTTGCACAGTGCATTCAGGAAACTTTCTGGAGCGGCTTTGCCCACCCTGCTCTGGGTGTTCATTTCCATCCCCTCTCTGGCAAACCGCAGATCCCCACGAGCCAAAGGGAGCCTGTGGCAGAGCCGTGTGCGTGTGTGGCACATGAGGCTGATGGTGGTGCCCTTTTTGGGTTTCGTTCCGGAGCACGGGCACACAGAACCTTTCCAAAGCAGGGCTGGGTGGCCAGAGCTGCCTCCTGGCTCCAGCCACGCTGCTCTTACATACCTTGGAACAGATGGTTCATTTAGACACTGGCAGAGCACCTCAGCTAATTGCTTAAGACCTCCCGTTTTTCCACTTTATTTGGGTAAGAAGTGGGCAGCCCTGCCTGCACAGACATGTGAACATATGAACGGTAAATAAAAACAGAACGGGAAATGTGAAACCGCCCTTAATTGTGAGAGTGGGTTTCTTGAATTCTCACAAAATGTATTAGAGAGAAACAATGACGATTGTCTGGACCGGACCTTGGGGAACTGGCTGCATTTGTTGCCTTGCAGCTGTGTGTTCTTCCTGCCCTCTCACAGTTTCCTCCTCTCCTGGTGGAGTGATGATTCCCCAGCAGGGCTTCCTAGACTCTGGTGTGTTGTCTTTCAGCACTGGATTTTCTGTGTGGCTGTGTTTAAAGGCCTTTGACAGATTTTTGGTTTCCTAATTTAATGGATTTTTAAAATTTTTTTTTTAAACATTCCTAAAATCCAGAGGACACAATGTGCCACCTAATTTCTGTGTGAGGAAGTGAAATATTTGTGTTAATTCTGGACACACATTCACATGTACACGTGTACTTGTAGTTGTTTTGGTGAACACTGAAACTTCCCCACCTTCCCTTGGTTTTCCTGTTCTTCTCCGTACCTTTCTGTGTGTCCAGGGAATCCGGAGTCTTTTGGGGCTGGAGGAACAAAATATTCAGTAGGATGTTCAGTAGGTTTTTTTCTTATGATTTCTAAGGCTTTGATTTCTCTTTTTGTCCTTCTGGAACATTGAATGGATCTGTTTGAATGTCAAGGGCTCCTTAACACAGTCCGTGGGGACTGGGAGGCCTTTCTGCAATTCCATGCCCACTGCCCTTGGTAACTTCTCAGGAACTTCTGCAGAGCTTTGCTCCCTAACCAGTCCCTTTTCCTGATCCCTGGGAGTGTTGCTGACTGGCCCAGAGTGCTGCAGTGCTCTTTCTCCGGCTGGAAAAGTCTGTCCCCTTATTCCTGTCCTGGGAGCCCTTCCTTATCCCATGGCAGCTTGGTACGAGGGACTTTGGGGATGCCTGGCTGAACGTTTTGGGAATTGTCACTTTGGTCTCCTGCATCTCCATTCCACCCTTTCGGGGTGTGTTTGGTGTGTGGTCACAGCCTGTCCCTCCGACCCAGCTGTGCTGTCCCCGCTGAGGGATTGCACTGCTGAGGCTGCTGTGACGGTGCCATTTATTTAAAACTGAATCCCCACGTGTACGCCTCTCAACACAAAGTTAATTTTCCCCTTTTTTATCCTAAGGCAGGCTTACAGCAGAGGGAAGTGCCACTGCCCAGGGAGTTTTTTTGTTGAGTTTAGACTGTAGTCTTTATTTTGATTTTGGAAAGATATTTTTTTTTAATATGATTGCTTTTGACCTAAGCAATCCTAGATCAGTCTAAAGTGTGCTGATGTGCTGTGGTTGCACATGACCAACTTTGAGTTTCCAGTTAATGAACTATAATCAAGTTAAAATGAGCTTTTTCCAGATCTGGTGTGAACTTAATTTTTCTGGCGTTTTTGTTGCACTCTTTTATTGTCGTGGTGCTATGCAAAGCCCAAGGCTGTGCCATACGAGCAGGAACTTGGGAAGATGAGTGAGGATCGCTGTCTGGTGTATCCTGTGCCTTTTAAGCTCTAGACATGTACTCCAAATTTACAGTGCCAAGGAGACAGTGAGAAAAAGTCCAAGAGAAAAAAAAATTACAAATTTATTATTTACTGTGAAATTCTGTGTGGAAAAAATCTTTTTCTTTGGCATAGTTGGTAATCGTGGTTGTTCCTAGACCACTAGCATTAGCAAACAGATGTATTTCTACAGTAAATGTAATATTTCAGCCCTCACAGCACTGCAGAGAGCCTTTGAAAGGCAGTTTTTATGCAGCAGGGTCATTGAATGTTTAAGTTCTGTGCAAAGATGGAAGTGCAGTCTATTGCCTAAAAGGAAGAGAGAGGGATAATATTATAATATGAGGTTTCCATGGTGTGCCAGTTTGGACACAAATCCAGGAGGAAACAACCTGAGAGGGGCATCTCTCTCTCTCTCTCTCCTGCCTGCCAGGCAAGCAGGCCCCGGCAGCACCTCCCCCACGGGTTCGGGAAAATAATTTCTCGAATGAAAGTGAAAAAACCCCCTATTTATTTAACAAACAGAGTCCCCCGCTGTCACGGGACAACGTAAAGAAATATTGAAACCCCCTCCCCTGTCCCCTAAAAGAGGACTATGGATTTTAGAGGTCTTTCTGTAGGTAAAACCTGCAGTCCTGAGCTGGGCCGGGCCAGGCAGGGTCCGACGGTCCCCCTTGGAGGGTCCCGCCGAGCAGGGCCGGAGATGGGAGCTGGTCTTGGATGAAAAGCAAGCCAAGAACAGTCCAAAAAGGAACAGAAGCCGCTGAGGCAGATCACAGTCCCTTCTCCACTGAAAGCCGAAGAGACTAGAGAGCAAAAGTCCTCTAACCAACCAAAAGTTGTCAGAATGGGAGAGAAAAGAATGCAAAACATTCTAGTTACAAGGTCAAGCTGGCCGCTTTGAAGAGTTCTCTCGGCTTCTCTCTCCCCCCTTTGCAATTTAAAGGTACACTAGAGAGCAAGCAGGCGATGGGGAATTCAGTATGGTCATAGAATCACCCCAAGACACATGGAGTGATTGTTGACTGTCTCTCTCTGACTACTGAGCACAAACAAGTTTAAAATACCTGCTCCTGCATCCTGCTCCCCTCGCCTGGGTGAGCAGGGCTGTTCCAGGGAGCCCCTCGGCAGCGCGGGGTGAACGGAGCCCGGGGTTAGGAGAACATCAGGGTGCCTCTTGCAGGATATCATATACAGGACAGGAATTCTTCATGCCAGCGGTCTATCCACACTGAGCACGGAACAGGAGGAACAAATCTTTGTCTAGAATCTAACAGGGGAAGGGGGAATAACAGCGAGATAATATCTGTAAGTATTTTCAAGGAGCGTTTAGAAGGGCTACTGCTGTGAGGTAGGGCTAGCCAAGATAAACATTTCATTTCAGGGCAAATCACCTCTCACAATGGATACAAATATTAGGAAGTCTGAAATGGGCGGTAATGTTGGTTCTCAGTTGAATTTCTGCTGCACTCTGTATTTCTTATCACCTGTATACATTAATAAAAATACACTCAGGGTTGGGAACTGTGAAGCACTTAAGTGTGATAAACGCTCTGTCTAGTATCTAATAAGGATGATATCTAGCAAATAATATCACAATATTAAAATATATAACAGTATTGTAAAGCATGCAGTTGCAATCTTGCAGGGCACAATAAAAGTCCATCTTAATAGCAGCAGGGACATGATCAGAAATTCCAAAGAAACGCCCGATGAGAAACATCATTCTTCAGCTTTTCTGTTGAGTGGCTCTGTCTGAAGGCCAAAATAGCCCAGTGCCAGATGGAAAAGGTGTGATCTGCATCTTCTTTCAAGGCTTCTTCGAACCTGGATGAGTGGTTTTGGCATCCAGATTGCTTCATTTGATGGAAAACTGAGGATGATCTTCAGTACATCTCATTCAGGATGGGGACATGAAGAGCCCGTAAAAGTAATAAAAGTAAGAGCTGGAAGAAGGACTGAAATAAAGACGTGGCACTTCAGTATAAAACCTGCAGTAGCTGTACACTCACATAATACCTCCAAAGCTAGTGACAGGCAGCTAATCTGGCTCTAACAAGCCTGACACAGAGCCTGTGCTGAGGAATGCCCTTTGCTGGGGCCCTACGTAATTCCCCGAGGAACATCTGTCTTCATCTGCTTGGGAATGAGCCTTAGCTGGAACCATTCTGGAAAACTTTACCTGAATGGACACTTTTATATGCAGACATATTGTCAGGACCAAGCCAGGGAAAGAGATTATTTAATTTTTTAAAATATGTTCTTTTTGGTCCTTTCTAGAAACACGTCCCTGTTGTTTTCAGCACAGTTTTGAAATTTGCCGGGATTTAGCTTTGGCAACTCTTAGAGCTGTCCACTAAACCTTGATCTTCACTCAGAATGTGGGAAAGAATTTCTCAGGAGCAGAACGGCCACTGCAAACGCAGATTGTTGGGAGAAAAGGAGGAATCTGTCTGCTGAATCTCGGGATTCCAGATTTGTGTGTCTGTGTGTGTTAGAAGTTTTCGGGGTTCAAATCTGCCTTGAGACATTGTGGGAATTAACAATATTACTGAAAGTTCTTGGTTTCCACATAATTCTACTCACTGGGAAGTGCACGTTGGCCTTTTACTTGAGGTGGCTTGGATAGTCTGGTGCTCATTTTTGGCTTTAATCTCTGTATTAGCACCTTTCTGACTCAGAGTATTCTCATAAAGATAAATTATTTGGAAACCCACACAGTCTTACAGTGATGAGGTTCATTTACAAAGCAAATTCAGTATAGAGGAATAAATAAAACAGAGCAGGTAATAAGGAGAAATATAGAATAATTGCTTCTCAAAAGATAGTTATCATACTGGGAACCAAATTAGAAATTTTGAAGTGAAAATAATACATACTGAAGCAAGTAATTAAGATTTTCAACATACATGGAAGAGAACAGAGAGTAAGTCTTACTGTCAACTTTGAAAATAATTCTTCTTGGAAATTCTAAATACAAACCCCATGCTGAAAGGACTCTGCAGTCCTAACTGATACTTAGGGGAGAGTATTTACATATATACATAAATTTGATTTTCTAATAGAGTTGTGCAGGGGCCTGTTTGTCCTTACACTTCATATCCTGTGTCATTGGTTGAAATAAATTTCAAGAGACTGGTTTTTCGTTAGTTTTATGTACTATAGAAATAAGGAAGGACACAATATACGAATTTTTACTTGTTTCTTTGCATTCTAAAGAATAGCTTTGTCCTGAAAGCTCCATACTTTCTTATGGAGAAAATAATACTGCAGGAATACAAACCAGAAAATTCCAGCATATTTAAAGCGTGCCTGAAGCTTCCAAACCCAAGTGTGTATAAAGATTATACATTTATGAAGAAAGTTTAAATTTTCCCAACCATCTTAAGATGCTGCTTGCGTTTCTGTAATGTACTGTAGCCATTGGCCCTTGCAGTGTCACAGGCCATGGTTTTATTGCTAACACTCTTGGCATTCTGATTAAATAAAACAATTCCAGTGGCTGTGTCTGAGTTTTGCATGTGATGGACCCAGATTTAAGCAATCTATTATTCCTACTAAAGCCAGGCTGCTGCTGGAATGTTATTCAATTCAAGCCCCTTTAACTGGATGTTCCTTGTTGCTTTTCAGCTGCTGAATTTCCACTCCAGAAGACACTTCCTCCTTTTCAAATGTCACATTTCCTCACGTGCACCATGGTTTTAGTGTCTCTGGCAGCTTTCTCATGCTCAGTAAAGCAGGTCTGCAGGTGAGCCTCCACAGGTACCGCGAGCGACACACGATTTCTGCCGGTACACTGTGAAATTTTATTGCTATTGGCAAATGACCCACGAGTGTATTGTAGCATAAACTAACATTGTCTGACGGACTGGTAATGACCTGATTAGTAATGCAAAATAATTGCAAACAGAATTGATATTGCACTCCTGTGAAAAACAGCAAAATCAATACGGTTCCACCTCTCGGGCTGTAGCAATTTTTTCTTCTTTTTTGCTTATATATTAAAATTGTGGAATTGGCTCTCCCTAACCAGTTCTTTCTCAGTAGAACAGCATTAAATCTGCAGGGTGAAATAGGCTGCGGTGAACAATGATACTTCGTGGTTTTACGGTCTAGGCTGTGCACTGTATTACATCATTCTTTTGTAGGGAATTAAATTCTTGAAGTTACTTCAAGTACGGTCCACATGTAAAAATGATTATTGGAATGTGGCAGCTACATTCTTTGGGAGAAGCAAAGTAGAATGGTATCCTCCTAATTAAGCTTCTGCCTTCTGGAGGAAGAAGAAAAAAGGGGAAATAAAGAAAAAGACCGAGGTTCTTACTTAAGTGGCATTTGCAAGACAGAATCAATTGAAAATTAACTTCAAACTCCCATCTCAGACAGATTTTAATGCGTGTCTGAGCACCTTTAAACCCATTGACCAGCTCATAAATGAGCACAGTGCTCTCCCTGAGGTCTTGCTGGCATCACATCCTTTGGGCAGCTCAGTGGCAGTGATGGGCTGAGGGCTTGAACCAGCTTGCAAAAATCAGAATAACTGTCCTGTCAGCTGGGCTGTGATACCCTGAAAAGGAGATTTTTGATGATGTTAGTGTTCAAACCTGCAGAACGGGACTGGTCAGTCCCCTCTGGCAGAGTGGTGCTGGGGGAGAGGAATGGGATTCTCTCAGATCTGCCACAGCCATAGTTTCAGGGATCTCCCAAAGATCTTTAATGCTGTAGGACTCATCACCCATAAGGAATGTATTTTCACTCAAATTGATAACATTCCATATTGCTCTAGTGAGGAGGAAGGAGCCAGTACAGCAGAGAGACAAAGAAAGGTCCATGTTGTTTGGATTTTTAAAATTTTTTTGAAAGTATCATTCTAATCAGATGAAGCAATTCAGTAACAAGTTAGATTTGAAGACTGCTTTTCAAGGGTTTGAGTTCTTTCACATAAGTGTTTATAAAATAATTTTATAAAGTGCTTTAAGCCACTCTGTCATTCTCACTTCAGTTAGTTAGAAACAGCCTCTTCCCACGTTGCCTTCCCCTACCCAAAACAAGAATTTTTCCAGGTAACGATTTTATGTTTTCTGATAAGTTTTATGTTAATCTGACCCACAATGGTTGAAGTGACTCACTGATTTCCTTATTTGTCAAACTTTTGTTGCCATTTTAAAATTGAGTCCTGTTTGAAATGGGAATGTAATTTCAAAGCGTCCAAATGCTGCTTCAAGGAATTTCCTGGGCGATTTCACAGCTTGTGTGTACACCAGGGAAAAGACTCAAAAAGCAAGCAACAAGTCCAGGGAGATTTTCATGTCAATGAATATTAAGAAAGCACAAATGATACGGTCTGAAAGTTTTGGTGCACATATAAATTTGTATATTTCCCCATCGAATTATCCGAGATGTGGATAATTTACTTTAAAGGAATCACTTTGTGGGCGAAGATCATTTGAAGCACAGAATATCCTGAGCTGGAATATCCACAGGGATCACTGCCCAGCCCCTGTCCCTGCCCGGACACCCCAAAATCCCAGCCTGGGCATCCCTGGCAGCGCCGTCCGAGCGCTCCCGGAGCTCCGGAGCCTCGGGGCCGGGACCATTCCCTGGGGAGCCCGGGCAGTGCCCAGCCCCTCTGGGGGAAGCAGAACCTTCCCTGCCCTGCAGCCTGAGCCTGCCCTGGCCCCGCTGCAGCCGCTCCCTGCTGCTGGCCCCGGCCCAGGGAGCAGAGATGCCGTAGCAGGGAATTTGGCAGGTAATGCTTGTCTGGAAGGAGTTTGTGATGAGATGAATGAACCCAGATGGCTCCTGGGGTGCTTGGATACCTTGGTGCCCCTTTTGTGGAGCTTGGCTGTGGCTGCTGTCATGCCTGGGATGATTTCCTCCCAGGCTGGGTACACAGTTACCTTTTCTTTCCCCCATTCCGATATTTCTCACTTGCATTCCCTCTCCCTTCTGCTGCTGTTTGCAGGCCAAGTACATTTCATGAAAAATACCATTCTCCATCAGAATGTGTGCAAGTCCTAGGAAAAAATATATCAGCTTAGGAAAAAGGGAATTAGAGAACAATTCCATAAACAGCAACTGTAGCACCATCACCACCACAGCCTGCTAAGAGCTCCATTTATGAGTGCAATTAGGCATATGGATAGCTCAGGTTTTGTCATCAGCCCAGAATGGGACAACTTAGTGAGGCAGATTCAATCTAAATCTATAACAGTAAAGCTGGTCTAAGATGTAACCCTATAATATGCCTGGAAATGAGAAGTTGTTGGAGAACTGCTTTGTTTGGCAATGTCTGCCAATGAAAGGATGCAATTCCGTGCAGCAGGGAGAAGGATCCCTGACAGATGTACCTGCCTGATGCAGGGGGTTGAGTGCCTCAGATTTATCAAAAATAACTGGGGGGAAGCAGGGCAGGGGGGACAGTGCTGTGCTTCCAGTTAAATCCCTCCGAGGGGCCAAACAGGAAAAAAAGGGACTAATTTTGTTTACGAGATGAGAACAGACTAAAACAGAGACACAGAAATAATGAATGAAGGAATTGCACCAAAAGTGGTTTTGTTTTCTGTGCATTACGAGGCTTTTGTGACTACAGGTATTAAGCTTTGGGTTCCAACAGGAGTGGATACTTGTGCCTCATTTGCAGCTGGGTAATTACAAACCTTCTGCCCTCTGCTTAAAAGAGACAAAAACCCACCTACTGTTGGAACAAGACATAAAGCAATATTATCCATGTGCTGTCTTCAAATATAGCTAAATAATTTTCTACTCAGTAACTAAATTGACTGGTTTGTGCTCCTCTGTTTGTGGGGTTTGGGTGGCAGTGCCTCGTACTGACGTTGCTGCTGGTGGGGGGCAGAAGGGGAATCACTGGGATTTGCATACTGGGTTAAAATATTTCTGTTTTCTCCTTGCTTCCCAGGCAATAATCATATTTAGCAACTTCTGTAACTGTACACCAGATTGTCAGGGAACAAACATCTATGGGGGTGGATCTCATAAAATTTTGCTGCTTGCTGAAGTAGAAAATGAATATAATCAAGCATGGGACTGTCAAAGAGCAGCGTTCCCAGAGAGCCAGGGGTTCGCTGCCTCTCTCCTGCACCATAAATCCAAGCCCTGCTGCTGTTCAGAAGCTCTGTTTTCTGAGAAGCACCACTGAAACACCCCCAGTTTTTGTCTTTCACTGGTGCTGTAACTTTGCACTTTTGGATCTCTCCAGGCCAAAGTTCTATATAATAAATTCATTCAGTAGTAGCTGAATTTGGGCAAATATGTGATTTCTGCTCTGGTTAATTTTATTTTTTCTAGTTGCCTATTTTCAGTTCAAATAGAAAATCATTCTCAAACTCACAGTTCGGCCAGATATGGATTTGTAAGCAGCAATGGACCCATTTTACATATCAGTTGGACCCACAGACCAAGTGGGTCTAAAAAAAAGCATGCTAACACCTTAGTACTGAACCACAGAGTTTACTGCAGGAATTTTGTATTTAAGTACAGAGTAGAATGTTTCTAAAAAGCAGTTGGTTGCAGTGTTTCCCCTGTGCTTTTCAGCTGTGCTCAGCTGGAGTCTGCAGGAAAGGAAATGCCCCTTGTGCCATGACAGGGATGCTTTGAGTGGTCTTTGAAGCCAACAGAGCTGCAGATGTTGGGGAGATGGGTGAAGCAGTTTAGCACATTCATCAGCACAGACACCCCCAAATATTCAGTATACAGAGACATTTGGAAATGGGGTTTTGCAATTATATATAGAACCACAGAAGGGTTTGGGTTGGAAGGGACCTCAAAGCCCATCCAGTGCCACCCCTGCCATGCCCAGGGACACCTTCCACTGTCCCAGGCTGCTCCGAGCCCCAGTGTCCAACCTGGCCTTGGGCACTGCCAGGGATCCAGGGGCAGCCACAGCTGCTCTGGGCACCCTGTGCCAGGGCCTGCCCATCCTCCCAGGGAACAATTCCTTCCCAATATCCCATCCCTCCCGGCCCTCTGTCACTGGGAAGCCATTCCCTGAGTCCTGGCACTCCAGCCCTTGTCCAAAGTCCCTCTTCATCTTCCTTGTAGGATCCCTTCAGGACTGGAAGAGTACAATGACAGTCACCTTGCTTCCTTATTTTGCACAAGTGAAATGTGTTTGGATTTGGGTGCTGAGACTCGCGTGTGCTTGAGGTTTTTCAGGCCTGCTGTTTATCGTTTGGAACTTTTTCATTTTCAAGTGTTTATAGAACTCAAGGGCAGCATTGTCAAGGCAACGAATAGACTTGATTCATGGCAATAATGTGCTAATTTTTGTTGGCATCAATGAAACAATCATTTAGAATAGAGATGCAGGAACATGAAAAATAAGCGAAGGACGTAACACTTATCAATGAATTTGAAAATCATTACAGTTTTTGTTTCCTTTGTGAGCCATGTAAGAACTACTCTGCATGGGAGTTATTTTAGGTTAATTAAGAGAGAGACTATTCAAAGTAAGACATGCCAAGAGTGGAACTTCTAGAATGGCTTTTAAACCATGAATCCACATCCTGCCTCAATCAGAATGAACTTTCAGCTGCAGAGAAGACAAAACTTAAAATTAGGTGGATTTTTTTCTTGTTTCATGTTCTCTGGCAGTCAGTTACCTTAATTTTAATTTTAACTTAATAAACTAACTTGCCCTCTGCCTTGGCCAAGAGCAGTTTTAACAGTGTTGCGTGGTCTCCTCCGTTTCAGCTTCTGACAAAGCCACTTTCTTCTTTTTTTAAGGATCTCGTTAATGGCCTTGTGATCATGCAGAGCTGCATTGATACCATTGCTCTCTTTGAATAGCCCTGCTCTGCAAGTGGCTGCATTAACTTTAATGGAACGACTTGAGGAAAAAAAGTGCTGCTCGGTTTGGGTAGACTGCAGGATCCTGGTCTTTAGAAAGGACTAAAGTAAATGAGAGAAAAAAACCCAACCCAAACGTCTCCCCTTTCATGTTTCTTATCTAGCTGAGCAGAATAAAAATGGGGATTTGGGGTTGTACACGATGCCGATGAAAAGTGAAATCTCACCATTTAATGTGTGAACATTTTTGCACACCTCCACAGTAGGGATTTTCCCTAATGCCTCTTGCATTAGCAGCTGACAGGAACTCGGCTTCCAGCAGCTTCAAGTGGTTAAATCAATAATAGAAAGAGTTTAAAAATACTAATCCACTGCTGCTATGTGAACATTCCCTGCCCAGCCTGCCGACTGTGTATGCAAACAGATAATGGTGAGCATCAGTAATTTTCACTGTTGAATTTCTCCAGGTCTAAAACTTCAGTAAATCCCTCTTCAGATAATTTTTGAGAGGGCAGAAGTAGAGTTAGACACATGATGTGTAACCATATGCTAAGAGAAGTGATTCACCACCACCAGTGAAAGGAATTGAACCATTCTGAATTGGCAGTGGATAATTTGACATATGCAGCTAGGCACTGACTAGGCCCAGCATTTCTGGGGTGTGAGTGCCTCTCATCATGCCAGAGAAACAGGAGCAGCTGAAATTAAGTAGGTGTGGTGTCCTTGTCAGGGACTGGAGGTGGAACAGAACTATTTTCCTGTCTCTAGTAATTAGGAATGTGTGTTAGTATATGGTCTTTGGCTTCTGAAATTGGGGTGGTAAACTGGGGAGAAATAAAGGTCTAAAAATTCCAGCAGCAGCACCAAGGCTGTGTCTGGTAGAAACAGTGCAGCTGTGCTGCAGGTGGTGAGGGCTGAGAGGGCTGGGTGCAGAAACACCCCAGCTGTGCAGGACATCCCCCCCCACCACCACTGATGGTTGGTGCAGATATGGAAGGGATAACCCAGGGGTGAAAGGCTCAGCACGGGGTCATCTCTGGCACCAAAAAGGCTCAAGCACCAGCTAAGAATCAACATCTTAGTCTGGAGAGCAGATGTGGGAAGAGATAACAGAGATATTCTTGACTGAGAGACACTGTTTTACAAACTATAAAAGATACACGAGTTTTCACGGAGGCAGAAGCCTTCACACACACCCTGAGAGTGTGGGGGACTTCTCCCCGGAGGTAGGACGCAGATTCCGTGGTTACTTGCCTGGGAATTGAGGGAAAGGATCTTGATGTGTGCCCCACCAACAATTGGATGGTAAGATACACTGGATCCTAAGTTATACTATTTCTTTGCTAGCTGTAAAATTAATGGTACCTTTAACCTCGCGCTGTATATACCTACTAGTATAGGTATATATGTTTCTTTTTATTCTTATTCCTGTGTAGTATATAGTTTGTTTTAAGTCTTATGTCTGTTGGTTTTGTGTCTATTGAATAAATAATTCGTTCCATAATAGAGCGAACCAGCCATTATTAAAGAACTTGTGAAGGAAAGTGGGTTTTGAGGTGCTGGCCACCCCAATAAAGCTCCTGCCTGCTGCCAGGGGCCTGGGCAAAAGGCAGAGACTCAGCTAAACACCCACATCCATTCGCAACACCAGCGCTCAGCTGGGATAAATACTGAGGGTGGAGAACCCCATGGGTTTGGTGGCCTCAGGCAAGTGAGACCCGAGTTCTGCTGGGCACACCTGTGGGGTTTGGGAAAGCTGGGCAGACGCTGCTGAGCAGTGTGGCTAGGGAGTGCCTTAGCCCAGGCGCAGAGGTGCTCTGGGCCTGTGTGTGGAGGTGTTGGGCGGTTACTGTGGTGCGCTGAGCCGGGCTCTCCTGGCTGCTCCTGGGCACGGAGCTGCACCAAGGGTTTCACGGGCATTCCGACAGCTTTGCACGTGCATTTCTGCACTGGAAGCTGAACAGGCAGCCTCAGTAAAAGTTTCCAAAAGTATCCCGTTTCCAAGCCAAGCTGAGGAAAAAGTTTTTGAAAATGCAAAGTGAGAAAAAGCCTGGAATGTGCCTTGGATGCAATGATGACCTAATGCCTCAAATCCCTACAGTGTAAGTCTGATTATACATTTCTAACTCCCATTTTGGGTTTTGAGCTTTTCTGTGAGTTTGTAAAGTCTAACTACCCCAACCCATCCCCAAGTACTTCCACTCCCCCCTCTAAAGAGGTCCTGTTACATGGGGACTAAACCAGGTGGTCCTCACTCATGGCTCTGTTAACAAGGAGCACTCTACATAAAATCTCCTGTTCTTCAGCTGAAAGGTGCTCTGTAACCTCCCACTGCTACTCATTTCCTGCCTATCATTTATGATTTTAGCTTTGAAAATAGTTTATCCCATAATTTGACTTTGAGCCTATTCAGTCCACTCTTTGATCTGAAAGATTAAGATGGCTGGGTTTTAGATGTGGTCCCTCAACAAAGATCACGGGAATTCATGAGGGCATGGGGGATAAAAAATAATTAGGGAGAATACCAATGTACAATACAAAAAGTTGAGCTTCTTTGCAGTAAACATCTCCCAGTAGGAAAATGAAAATGAATCTCAGTCCATGTATTCCCAGTGAATCTCTGCCATATTAAAACCCTAAATGGGAGTTAGAAATTTATCAGACTTACACTGTAGGGACTTGAGGCATTAGTTCATCATTGCATCCAAGGCACATTCCAGGCTCTTTCTCACTGTGAAAAACCTTTGCATTTTCAAACAGACCAGGAGGCTAAGTCATGTTATGCCATTGCTTGTATCACAAAAATATATTTTCATATTTATAGAAACCAGCAATTGGATTCTATGGAAAGAGAGTCCGTATATCATCCGTCTCCTCTATCTGTTCTGCAGTCATGTGGGGCTTTCCTCTGTTCGAGGAATTAGTCAAGCATGTAATAAGCAGATCACTGACAGTTTAAAATGATTTTTCTGAAATGGTGCATCGTCAGTTGACTGGAGACAACTTATTCCAGGTTTTTCTTTCAACTGTGTCTAAAAGTGGTCTTTGACTTTGAAGCCAACATTTATATTGTGGGTTTTTTTTCACCAAAATTAAAACAAAATCTCTCATGGAGTAATGTGATGCATGCATGTGATGCTCTGTAGTGCTGTATTTTGTGTTAGCTTTGAAACAGAATTGTGAAGAAAAAGAGGGATTAACTCTGCATGTGAGATTCAGCCTCAACTCTTTGTATTTTCATGTGGGGCTAGTGTTTTCCAGTGTCTCCGCTGTGGGACCTGGGAGTACCCCAGGAGAACGGGGTGGTGCTGTGGAGGGCACAGGGCAGCTGGGCAGTGCCTGTGTCCCTGTCCCTGTCCCCCTGTCCCTGTGTCCCTGTCCCTGTGTCCCTGTCCCTGTGTCCCTGTCCCTGTGTCCCTGTACCTGTGTCCTGGTGCCTCTGTCCCTGTGCTCGTATGTCCGTGCATCGCTGTGCCCCTGTGTCCCTATATCCCTGGCCCTGTCCCTGTGTCCCTGTACCTGTGTCCTGGTGCCTCTGTCCATGTGACTGTGCCTCTGTCCCTGTGCTCCTATGTCCCTGCATCCCTGTGCCCCTATGTCCCTACATCCCTGTCCCTGTCCCTGTGTCCCTGCATCACTGTCTCTGTGTCCCTGTGTCCCTATCCCTCTGTCCCTGTGTCCCTGTCCCTGTGTCCCTCTGTCCCTGTCCCTATCCCTGTGTCCCTGTCCCTGTGTGNCCCTGTGTCCCTGTGTCCCTGTGTCCCTGTCACTGTGCCTCTGTCCCTGTGACTGTGTCCCTATGTCTCTGTGCGCCTGTGACTGTCCCTGTGTCCCTGTCCCTGTGTCCCTGTGTGCCTATCCCAGAGCCTGTGTCCCTGCATCCCTGCGTCCCTGTGCCCGTGTCCCTGTCCCTGTCCCCGTGTCCCTGTCCCTGTCCCCGTGTCCCTGTCCCTGTCCCCGTGTCCCTGTCCCTGTCCCCGTGTCCCTGTCCCTGTCCCCGTGTCCCTGTCCCTGTCCCCGTGTCCCTGTCCCTGTCCCCGTGTCCCTGTCCCTGTCCCCGTGTCCCTGTCCCTGTCCCCGTGTCCCTGTCCCTGTCCCCGTGTCCCTGTCCCTGTCCCCGTGTCCCTGTCCCTGTCCCCGTGTCCCTGTCCCTGTCCCCGTGTCCCTGTCCCTGTCCCCGTGTCCCTGTCCCTGTCCCCGTGTCCCTGTCCCTGTCCCTGCAGTCCCGTGTTGTACCTGAGCTGCTCGGGTGGTTGTGCCAGGCCTGAGCTGGTGGGCGCTGCAGGGCTGCCTGAGGCTCTCAGGTGAGCCATCCGAGCACCGCACCGCACCTCCGCGTGCCCCGGAGCAGGACCCGCCAGCCTGCCCCTCCTGCCTTTCCCTGCCCCTCTGCCAGTGCCACCACCAGCTCCAGTCCCCTGAGACTCTGTGCCACCTGCAGAACCCAGCCCACTTCCCGTGGGAGCCCAGAGCCATGGAGCGCGTGTGGGAGCACTGAGCAAACCACGCTGCAAAGCCAGAAGGTCGAGGAAGACATTTGTTCTGAATTTTGTGACTCAGTTTGGATTGGCATTCTGGGTTATTCTGCCACAAGACCTGAGCTAACGGGCTTTGCTGAGGCTTGGAAATAGATCTTGAATCTGTTGCTGCTTAAGCAGCATTGTGCTGTTAGTAATTCCTCATAGGAGGATGCTGTTACCTGTGGGCTCAAGTCACAACTATGCCAGATGGAAGTTCAGCATCTCGTGCTGTTTTATGTTGTCTCGGTGTGAGCTGTGTTTATCTGCCATATTTAAGCAGTTATGACTTTTAAGTTACTTCTTCTTTCAGTAAAAATGATTTTAGTTTATTTTACTTTAACAGGAAAATAATAACATGTCTGTAAGGGGTGAATTTTGCCTGTCAGCTTCTGACTAAAACCAATTTTGGGCTGATGATTTGAGAATCATTCTAGAGAACAGTTATCAGACTTGACTTGAACTGAGGAAATCCCCTGAAATTTCTGGAGCAGTGTCTCATAGAAATAAGGAAAATTACAGAAGGATTTTGGAGAGGGGCTTCTATAATTGTTCTACAGTTCCTTACCATTTTATCTAGAGAATACTCTCATGGGAAAATGGGGACATACCTGTTCTTTAGTTCTATAGATGCCTCTTCTGCGAGTTAAACTTTGGGTTTGGCTTTCTGGTTGCTGATTTCTTTATCGTTTAATTAAATATATTCAATTTCAAGGCAACATTGTTTAAAACTCGGTGTAAGACAAACACTTGTCTGGTAGTATTTCTGGTGTCTGTTCTTTAGGAACTGCTGCCTTCCTCCTTCCCTGTTTTCCCTTCTTCCTTTAGGAAGCTGCAGGAAGCTCAGCAGTGGCTCCCAGGTACTGTACACCCTAAATCTCGACTGGACACCTTAATTATGTGTAAAAGCACAGAGAATGCTTGAATCTTGGGTGGAACTGGGTGATTTGCCCCATGCTGCCCTGCTTTATATTTTCAGGAGTGTTTCCACGTATTCAGCCTTTCCTGATACTCTCTGGAGATGTTTTCTGGTTATATCTGTTTGGGGATTCCCATCTTGGCCAGCCAAAGTGTCACCCTATTATTGTATCAATTAGTCTCATTCCCTTTAGCTGGGGAACTAAATCTACATGAATCTGAATTAATGTTCTCAAGTGCACACTAAATTATGACATAAATACAAGTGTATAATTAATGACAACCACTTGAACAGTATTGCATAGGCAATTTCACTTAAAAAAAAAGCATAAATTCAACAGAGCCTGAAATATGAACTTGAGGTGTTCAATGAGGCACTTGGAGGATTTTGGAAGGCTGTATTTTCATACTTGTGAATATAGAGGTGTGAAACCTGGATGTAATGGTGGAAAAGGTACTCATTTATGTGTGTATCAGGATATATGAACACATGGTGTGTGTAGGAACATACATGCAGCAGAGGCTGCAAGTTACTGAAAATGAAATTAAAGAATGATATTGAAAACAGAGATGGTATCAGAGCCATCTCTCCCAAAGCACCCTATAGTAAATTTTGAATAAACCTGCTGAAAGCTGCATTCTAGTATTAAATCAATTATGAAGTTAAAATATCTCCTTAAACTAGGAATAAATGTGTTTGAATTCCCATTTGATGCCCTATCTCATGGCTTGGTTTTATCATACACCGTTTCTTGGAACTGAAACCTGGCTAGCTCTTCTTAGAACTCTGATTTTATTTGACCTGAATAATATTCATCCATCACTTCTGTTTTTGAAAGCATTAAGGTCTTGCAGCAAGGCTTCAAAATGGATTAACTTCCTAATCTTTCACTCTGGGAGACGTAGGTTAGATCTGTCAGAGGTGAGGATGATAGTCAATATGTTATTGCAGGAGCCTGGCTGGTGAAGATGGGTAGATAAGGTGGTGCTGTGATCCAGGAGTTCATTTGCAGAGTTCTGCTGCACAGTGAATAGGAAGTTGCTTTCAGAAAAATAAAAAAGCCAACCCAAAACAAAACTCCAACCAACCATTTTTCACTAGCTATCAAAGTAAGAGCATAAGTGGATTCCTAGGATGCTGTGAGAGGAAAGAGGTGTATTCCAATCTCAGTTTTGATTTTGTTGGCTTTAAAGTGCAGTGATCAATAAAGTTACGAATATTATGAATATGAATATATTTATTTGTAATACAGAATGCAGAAGAAAACAGCTCTAACAGCATGTTGTGATAAACTGTTGTTGGCCATCAGGCTGCAATTAGGTGGGTTGGTGTCTCTGGCACCCAAGAATTCCTTGGGAGACTTGTTTGTGGAAGTTGAGTGGGTTGGAATAGGTGCAAGATGAAAATAAATGTGTGTGTGCATTCAAGTGTACGATACCATTGTTCAAATCATTCTGTTTCCCAGGTCCTTTTGTCCAGGAGAATGCAGGAACTGGCGGAGATGCTTCACAGCAGAATCCTGGAAGGACTGAGCTGAGAGGGAATGCTGGGATCAGGTGGGGACTGCAGAGGAGGTGCATCTCAGCACAACTTGGCATTGGTTTTTCTACCCAGTTAAGAGCTTTTACATCCCTTGTAAGTGAATATCCCTTGTAAGTAAGTGTATATCCCTTGTAAGTGTATATCCCTTGTAAATGTGTATCCCTTGGAAGTGTATATCCCTTATAAATGTATATCCCTTGCAGTCTTAATGGATTGGGAGGCATTTGCCAATTCATTTTAATTTTGTCTTTTCTCTATTGCTGCTTCCCACCTTGTGCTGTCAGGAGAAACGAGTCTGTGCAGACCTGTTTTATTGCATTGACTAAGCAGATAAATACAATTATTCTCTAAGTTCATTAAATGTTTTTCCACCCTTCAAAGCGTTTGGGTATGTGCTTGCCACATATAATTAGTCCCTCAAATTAAATGAATGTCATAATAAAGGCTTGCTTTCAAATAGAGTGAAGAGAATATGAAGGGTTTTAAAGTCAACAGAGATGTTTATACAAGCAATTCTTATTCTTATTATAGGTTAATGATTTGGTTTAATGGGAAATTGGTGTGGACATTCCTTATATGGCCTTGCAAAGGTCAGTGCAGTTTTCTTGCCCAAAATTCACTAAAAACTCAATAGCATCTGAGATTTAGGACAAAAATTTTCAACATACTTTACCAGACTCTCTAAAGTTCTTGCTGGTTTAAAAGAATTAAACCAAAACAAAAAAGAACCCCCCTCTCCTACTTTCCCAGGACTTTAATTAATTTAATAACATCATATCAGGATTGCATTTTCTCATTCACCTTTGCTGAGATTTAACTTCTGTCACCCTCATGGCAGGAAAATGCTGTTGGGACCAGGCAAACAGGAATGAGCATGAGTGAAACCGGAGCTTGGCTGAAGTGGTGGCAAAGAAGATTAAAAAAAAGCAAACTAGCAAAAGCAAGGAGCATGGAAATGAAAGAGCTGTACCTTAAATCACCACTGGATCTGGTCACTGAGGGCTTGTTATGGCACTGACAAACACTTCTTTCGCTTCCAAATACACAGTCTAAGTTGAGAGTCTTAATGAGTGTGTTTTATCTTGAAGATCAGTGGCCAGTCCACTTTCCAAGGTGCTCTATTTCTTCCAGCTTTTCATTTGCTTCTCTCACACAGAAAGTGCGCCTTGTCACTGACCAAATACGTCTTTTTGAGCAGAGTGCATTAATATGCTGTAACAGTCCACTTAAAACTATGGAGTGTACCTTGTGTGCCTGTGCGAGTTAATCCAAAACAAAGATGAAGTAAGGGGTTTGTATATAAGGGGAAAGCTGAATGTGAAATTAAAATGTAAATCAAAAAGTAATTGGCTTTTTGTGCATAGTTTAGATAAGATTTACTTTTGAAGAATGACTTTGTGTTTTAACACAGCAGGCCAGACACCATGTGGCACACTCGCACTTAATAATGGCAACCAATCTAGGCCATAAATATTGCAAACGATGCCATTTGAATGAGGAGCCCTATGAACCATAATAAAAACTCCTGTGATTAATTCTAAAACTGCTCTGTTCATATTAGACCTGCAGTGGCCTCCCTGATGAGATCAATACAGCGTAGCAGAGTGATTCTAATAGAAGTGTTATTATCTTTTAATCTTCGGGAGAATGCCAACTTGGAGAATTCTTCAGCATTCTGGCTGCTTATTTTCTCGGAGTAACCTTGAAGGCAGTTGTTTTGTGAAATGAAGATGCATTAGAGTCTTTTCAAGGCTTTATCAATAATAGGGCACAGTCCCTGTTTGGGGAGCCAAAAGGCACATTTGTATGCTGAGACTTACAATTGGGCACAGTGACCTTCCCTGTCAGCCTCGATTTGCTCAGCAGACAAATGCCTCCGGTGAATGAGGAGCAAAGACAGGGAAGGGAGTGGGATGATCCGGAGCGGGGCCTGCCAGGCAGCCAACGCATCCTCCTCTTGCCAGAGCCACGGCTGCCTGTCTTGGGCTTAGCTTGGAGAGTTCTGTGTCCTGCAGAGCTGCAGGCGGTGCTAACTGGAATAAGGAGTGTGTTACAGATTTCCACCAGCACTGGAAATGAAATTTTAGACAGCAAATGTTATAATCACGGAGCCCCAGGCTGGGTGA